>CM032666.1:64693443-64793121 GCA_019095985.1 Streblospio benedicti | reverse complement strand
TGTAACTTATTTCCGGCTATAATAAGAAAAATAAGGGTAAAGAATATATTTTTCACTCGGAATACTAATTTGGACCCTTAAAATACTGATCTGGGACATCGGGAGTACAGAAATCCACGAGACAGGGTTGGCCACCCAGGCAGCCCTCTGTGCTTTACATCTTCCTTTAGACACAGAATGTCAAGGTTCTGTACAATGCATTACAGGATCTTATAGATTGTAGTCATTGTTAGTGGAAACCGTCATTGTTTCATATTTAGGAGTGGGGGTAGCATCGTAGGCTGTACAAACAAGAAAAAGTGACACAGATAATTCTTGATGATGTTAAAGTATCAAGGTGTATTATAAGTAAATTCTAAAATTTTAATCAGAGCATTATGTTGATTCATTTTGAAGATAGAGACATTTCAGCGCCTCAAAATATTCAAAGCGGAAAGGATTTTATACGCATTTGTGGGTTATTTTGATGAATAAAATAGATTTCTAATCATGATTTGTCTTCAATACATTATTTTTTATTTTCACACATCTATTATACATAAGGTAACATGCTTTTCAATGAGCTTTGATGAATCTTCTGAAAATAATATGTGATATGTGTAGTTTGAACCTTTTCGCCCTGTTAATTCTCAGCCCGCACCAGCTTCTTGCAATGGCATCAAGCATTTTCATGACCCTCAGAGTATGGGGAAGATAAAAATATATGATGCATCTTGTTGTACTTTCATCACCGGTACCACACCCCACATGCCTATCCTGCTGCTCTACTAATAATGGCCTACATTGTTGAACATAATTGTATCATGCTTTTTTACATATTCCATGTAACTGTAATTGTACTGGGACATATAAAGGTCGGTCAATGCTTAAATTGTATGCTGGGTGGTAACGACCGGTTCCAGATGGTGATGTGTCCCATCCACTCATAACATGGATCTGCCAATGCAATTAGTGCAATAGATGATTCACATCTCTCCGATTATATATCGTCTTTTGAATAATATGTGTTTGTCCACCAGCCTGGTTAAAGCCATCGTGCAAGGCTTAGAAGGCCCTTTAAATGGGCTTGCCATGTATCCAGATTGATTAAGAAATATATACACATCTAACACTTTAGCCAATGTAGCAAATCTATAACCATGCCTAATACTGCAATTATCATCAATCACATTAACAATAGGTGTATACAGAATACTTTTAAAACTATTTATTTTCATAATTTTAGTCACCTGCATATTTTGGTGAAAATGCTATGTTTCTTCCTGTTAAGTTAGAGCCTGAGGTGCATATCATTTAATGAAAATGCTAGGTTAAGGTTGGCAGGTGGTTGTGTGACATCACAGGATGAATAACAAACAATACTACATAGTCTGGACACAGAATTGAGGAAGGAAACTTTGCAAGGCATTTCATAGTAGAATTTGTTATACAGTGGTTCTAGAGCATTTGGGTGTGCTGAGTCCATTTCTGCCGTATAACATTGTCTATCTTGCATATTAAGGGCCAAAAATCAAGTTTAAACATAATGTACTCACAAAGTTAATTATTTAACTTTTACAAGATTGAAACATAGTGATAGAGTGGATTTAGGGTAATTTGGATGTTCTGAATTCATTTCTGCCATATAACATAATCTATCTCAAATATTGGGGACCGAAAATAAAGTTTAAACATAATGTACTCACAAAGTTATTGATAATACTTTATTTAACTTTTACAAGACTGAAAAATAGTAATAAAGTGGAAAAGGGGTAATTTGGATGCCCTGAATTCATTTCTGCCACATAACATTGTTCATATTGAATGTTAAGAACCAAAAAAATCGAGTTTAAACATAATGTACTCACACAATTAATAATAACACTACGTTTTGATCGATGGATTTCCATCATGATGAAATGGATCCTTTCGCTATAATTAGATCATTTCAAAATTAATTCATGCTTTAAAGAATATCTCACATAGCAGGATTTATTCTATTATCAGGCACTAGGAATAAAACTGTACACTTAATTATCACTAAAGTGATATAGTCTCAAATTCTGTAAACACACTTACTTGAGCTTATTCAAGTGTTCAATAATGCAATGCTCAATATATTTTTAACTTGATTGAAAATGAACCTTTATACGGGCCGGCAGGCACGGCCTAATGTAGAGTTCACTCCCGCAAAGTCCCGGAAATATTTTCAGAAAAGAGCGTTATTATTTCATGATGCCACGCCCACTTCCACCAAAGTAACTATAAGAGAATATGGCTCACAAACGTCCAAACTTTTTATAAAACTGAGTCTCGATCAACCAGACTCGGTAATGGTGGCGCCTTTATTTCATGGAGCCACGAATCAGGATGAGTCTGGTTGAACGAGGCTATTTTGTACTTGCCGTGTGATTGACAGCTTGATGTTGACAACAGACTGCCGATTCGATTCTGTCCTTCCTGATAACGTCAATTGGGTTCCATATCTAGGTGTTATGAATGATCCCATGATATTTTGATTACAATCTATTTTATTCGACACATTGTATAAGTACTTAACAATACACGTATATACTAAAATGCCCGAAATTCAGATCACCAATAAAATATCTAGCTTGTTTACAATAATGTTAATGGCGGCATACTTGAGAATAACTTAGCGACTAGCGTAAAACGTGCAGCGTTCAAAAGTAGGACACAGTGCGTTCAACGTGTTCCTTAAAACGTCAACCGTCCAAACAATAACGTGCCCCTCATTTCTCTGAACGTCTTACATAAACTGGCCGCCATCTAGGGATTACAAACCTAATGTGTCAAAACTGGACCAGGCTCTGTATGCAATACATAGTCTGGTTACAAAGGCTGTGAATCAACGTTAACATCGCCGCAAGTCTTTTCCATTGCATTGTAGTTCATATTCACTTTTTTGCAGTTCAGAATAACCCTTTAAACCAGCAACATTGTATTTATCATGTTTCATAGGTCGTGTTCTAAATTTGGAATATCCAGGGTCAATAAACCTTGGCAAAAAAACAACTGTGACTACCGATGATAGTCACTCTTATGTACAAAATAATCGACAGCCATAAGAGAATGATAACAGTATATGTTGCATTAAAGTTTATCTGGAAATATTTTTCTTTTTGAATATTGAATCACACTTATATTCACTATGCGCTCACCATTTTTTAAGTTCAGACAATGTCAAACATCTAAATTGTTTGCTCAATAGCCCGTGCAAGTCATTATTATATTTTTCATATTTACACATATCATGTATTATCATGTCTAAATGACAATGTCACGGACAATATTTTGTAGTGCAATTTCCTGTGCAACTGCAGCTGACAAGGTGGACACAAGATTTTGGAATTGTAGGTAGCGTGATGAATAAAGGGCTAAAAAAATCTACTTTCTTCCCCCATTCATAATCTGCTGGTTCTGGTTCTGGTGTTGACTCATCAGCATGTACACATATTTTTGGTTTCGTCATACATCTCACGGGTTCGTTTCCCAATGTCACTTCTCAAGTTAAAACTGAGTGCCCATCTACTTAGAGCTGGAAGACTTTTTGTAATGCCCACAATGCCCCCACCACGCTTTCTAACAGCGTTCATCCATTCTTGAGCTTGGTCAGGATCTACTTGATTAAATGCACTCTCCCCTATTTTTACTACAAAGTTTCCTGCCATAAATTCATTCAGTACTTCAGTTACTAAGGAAGAAGATGCATATCCAGTGCTTGATTCATTGCTGCATCCAGCTACAATGCACCTCTTTGGCATCTTCTTACATGGAACAGAATCAGAAAGCAAGTGTGGTTTAATTAAGTGGAGGCTTGAATAAGTAGGTATAGCGATGAATCATTGTACATGTATTAATGAACTGTACTTATGCTTGGCTTAGGTCAGACTCTATTCACTATTCATAGACCAGATCCTCAAATCTCATAAGAATATAGGCCCCTATATACTTGTACTCAGTAGATGGATTACAAATAGACTTATATAGGGTGTCTAGGTAGATCTAGACTCTAGATCTATGTGCAAGGTATGGGATGTGAAAATGACTTCGAAAGACACAGATCTACATTTACTTTACATCAAATGTTTAAAAAGGAATAAATATAAACTTGGACCCATGCATATGGATATGTCTCTCAGACCCATAATGGCAATATGCTACATTACACTATCTACAGTCAATGCACAAGTTTAGATCTATATTTACCACAGTTGTTAAATGCCTGACCCCTTTATCTATCATCTATTTTATAGCATAACATGGAAGAAATCTTTTGAGAAAAGTTGCCCCTTTAAAATACTCAACAAAACCACAAAATCTTCAAAAATAATATGGGTATTTACTTACAGTTGCTAACACTGTTTTTGCAGTAAAAATCTTTGTTTACAATCTGTGCTTCAACCTGTGATGTCATCAATACATGTGCTGCCATCTAGTGGCAAGAAAATTATGAGCTTTTAAAAATTAATTTTATAAAATAATTGAGCTGATGAAAAAATTTTGAAAAAATGTTTTTATTTAATTTAAGTGTTTGTTGTCCCATTAAGGTGATTTTTGTTGATGAAAAACTAAAATTTGGCACCAAACACCATGCACCCAAATGTGGATTAAGTCATGACAACACACCACACGCCGGTGATGCCCTACAGTACACCATGCACCTATATCATGACAACACATGTGGCCCTACTTTTACCACACACACACTCACATATATAAAGTATGGATACATAGATGCATATCTGGTCACACTAAACATTAAAACAGTAACCACGACAATTAAGTTACCCCACCACCGCATAATACCACATTCTGAGATCAATTTAGTAATACCATCGAGCAGACGATCAATTCCAGAAAGCTTCCCGATGAGATGAACCAGAAGGATGTGAGGCCAAACAGCACCATACATCCATTGTAGAACTTCACTCTGATTTATATTTCATAGTCAGATTTAGAAATGCTTATCAATCAAACGTGATTTGAAAATCGTTATTAGTACTTTGATAGATATAAAAGAAATTACACTTCTAATATCAATCTGACAGAATGACAAGTGACAACATGGACATGATAGAAACATTTGTACACCCCTAATTACCACATGGAAATGATGATAGCTGATGGTAGTGAAGACAATTTATTCCATCACAGTGGGTACGCAAAAAACAGCAAACAACAAACAAACAAACAAAAACAACAAAAAACAAACAAACAAACAAACAAAACAAGATTGTAATCAAGTATTATATCCATAGCTTGTCTAAATCATAATAAATAGCGTTTGTTCCCAATATTATTTGATCATTAAATGTCTACACTAGCATCATAATATTATATTATACAAACCACTATAAAATCACTGCTACCGTTACCTGTGCTGCTTCAGCCTTTTGAAGTCGTAGATGACACCAAACACGATGCCTCCAACCATATCCATAATGCCAACAATGGACATTAAAGAACTAGCCATTATGATGGAATAACCTGTGTGACAATAAGTACACTAAGATGAGACTCGTTAAACTAGGTAGATTTCCAGAAAATGTTAATGGTGTAGGCATTTCATGTTTACGACTGGCAAATAACTTTTTGGACGTATTCTTAGGTGCTAAATTGATCTAAGGTATTTGGCCGGCTCTATTTTTAATGGTTAGCCCATAAATGTGACAAATTCAAAATGGCCGCTGCTGAATCCTAAAAAATCATAATTAGTCATATCTTTAGTGGGCCGTTCACGAGACCTCCTACTGTTTCCATGGCAACCATCATAAATAAGCATGACATATTAAGGAAACAAGACCTTTTGTAAAATTATGAGTTTTAAAGTTACTAGTACACATATGACTGATACCACATTTTAAAGGTAAAAGCCTCTGCTATAAAATGTGTTAATAATATGCAAATTAGCCTCATTAGTATTGTGTAATTCACATAATTTACTAAAAAATGTCATTTTTCGCTCCGAGACCAAGACCCTTTTTTACTAGCATTACAATGCATTTTAAATCTTAATATTTCTTCTATTCTTTTATGATCCTTCAACAGTATACGCAAGCAATTGAAAAAGAGTAGAAAATATATCATTTATTTTTATTAGCTATTGCTATGTTGACAATAAAACGCTCCAATTTAAGGTTAATTCTGAAAAAGTCATGGTACCAACGTAGCTGTTTATACAAAACATAAATATGCTCATAATATATCAAACTATATGTTTTCTGAGGTCACTGAAGTGTAACATTATTTCTATCACTGAAAGTCAAACTATTGAGTTATTGAATATAACTTCCAAGATGACCACCAAATTTGCTGAAGTCGCAATCTTAGCTCATGAGTCCCATACATTGATATGTAAATCATTAATATTCTAACTATATTCTAACTATATGGATGTAAATGGAAAAACTTTGTCAATTAAAATGATATCCAACATGTGAAAAAAACTACTGGTGTCATTTCATAAATATCTGTATATACATTATCTTTTTACATCACATTGCAACAGTCATAACTTTCTATTCATGATCAGACACCACACCGTCACCATCAGATTCATAATGGCACAGCTCAAACTCTGCATTTGCATCTTCTCCTTACATTCCATACATGATCATGGCCATACCATGTGGCATTAGTAGTCCACTGTATCACAAAACAGTGTATTCTCCATTATCTAGCTTCCATCCAGATGTAAGGGGGTTAAGATCAGATAGTGGATATTGGAGCTTGGCATTTGTCCATAAAACTGTCAAAAGGTTTGGTCTTCTATCTTTCTATATGCGTCTGATGTCAAGCATAGGCAGATCCAGGTTTTCAGAAAAGGCGCATTAATATGAAGGGATCTCATGGTTTTCATACGCACGATCGATAGCGAACATGCCAAAAGCCCTATAAAAATAAGGTGTTTTGGCACGGAAAATGTGTTGGGGTGGGGGTGGGGGTGGGGCCCTTGCAGCTCCTGGATCTGCCTATGACTTGTTTCTCCTGACATATAGTATACTATGATTAAATATTCAAAAATATTAAAACTATTATAAATGAACAAAAGCAAACAAAAAACCAACAGCAAACAACAACAGTGAACTCTAGCAAAGCATCACCCTCCATGTAGAAGTACATGTTCACCCACCTTTGCTGACTGCCAAGTCCACCAATAGCATCTGGGCGGGGATATAGGACGTGGTAATAAGGCACATACTGCAGGCCAGCCTGACGAACATGAGGTCT
Source organism: Streblospio benedicti (assembly GCA_019095985.1). Taxonomy (NCBI): domain Eukaryota; kingdom Metazoa; phylum Annelida; class Polychaeta; order Spionida; family Spionidae; genus Streblospio; species Streblospio benedicti. The sequence continues at coordinate 64,785,888 of CM032666.1, read as the reverse complement.
GTCAGCAAACTCCAGTCGATGAATCTGAGCACACATATGTATGTTTTCTAACTGAGATAAGACATTACTTCAATGAGTAAAGTATGGAATGAGATTGTATAACAAAGGAAGACCGAGTGAAAACATGTCTCATATGGATTTGTATATTGGCAGCTCAAATATACCCGACATGGAGTCAAGTTTTGGAGTAGTTTGGGAGCGGAATAACCAATGAAATTACACGAAAAAGAATGATAAAATAAATGAGACTTTATCATACATTGACCTGCAATTTCTTGGGTTATGATGCTCTACAACTGCCGTATAATCCAGACATGGTTATCACCATTTTAGAACGGGCTTGATACTCTAGTTATCAATCAGGTTAAGTTATTTTGAAAGGAGATGCAAGTACGCACTCAGGTGGTATTTTTATATGAAATCAAAAAATTTAATGATTAAATGCTTATCAAGTGTTTATCCACACTAAAAGTCATTGAGAATTGTTTGTCCATAAAATGCATTGACATATTGTCCTATTGACATTTTAGATGCATGTGTAATTTGTTTATGCTCTTGTAATAAGTTCAAGTAAGTCAGAAGTGGTTAATGTACAAACCAAACCTGGATTTGTTTGTGTCTATTGGTGAGGCATTGATAGCATTCTTAACGTCCCCGGGGGTTGCAGTGACAATGTTATATTTACTATCACTGCTACTTTCGGTGGCACTGCAGACACTGCAGTCACAGCAACCTTTATCTGCCACACCATCGCAGGTGGCATCTACTAGAAACACGACTCCATTCTCTTCATTGGATTTCTCTTTTCCACCCAACTTTTCTTCCACGACATTACACTCAAAAGGTCTGCTTAACATACCACATACACAACCATGAAATAGCACACCACCCATCATCCACATTGCACCCATATAGCCAAAATAGTCTATGAGATGTTCCATCAAAAATGGAAAACTGAAAAGCCCAATGCCGGAGCCTCCTGTAGCTATCCCCTGAGCTAGACTTTGATGCTTGGCGAAGTATTGTCCCACCAGAACCAAACTAGGTGCATAAATGAAGGCTCCACCTAAGCCTGAAATGACAGCAAATGGGACAAAAGTTATGAACAGAGTTGTGCTAACATGTACTAATTCTATGCAAGAAATTTATCAGGAGAGCTAAAATACATGAATCTTTGGCTAGATGATTTAGAAAATTACTTAAATATCTTTTAAACACATTCTACAAATCTCAATTATAACACTTTTTAAGATATCACCTCACCACAAAGAATGCTGTGGCTGAAGAACATGAAGTGTATATTTGGTGCCACGCTGCTGAGGACGGTGCCAGCACCCATCAGGAGGCCCCCGGCGAAGATCACCCACCGTGCAGTGAAACGGTTACTCAGTGATGTGCCCACTGGACCTGCATGATACAATGCGTGGGAGCCAATGGTGAGTTGTGCTAAGGAGAACCAACATTAGGAGGCCTTTATCGGAGCGCAAATGAACTGGCTGCCCTAAGTACCATGTATTCCCAATATTTCACCCATAATGCCTTGATTCATTTGGAATTTTTAGTCCACTAGTCATCATTTCAAGGAAGGAAAAACATGATGGTGAATGATTAGTTCAAATAACCATATCAATTTTCTGATGTTTACATACTACGTTATCAAACATTCATCGGTTTCAATGTCCGAGCTCCAAGGCCCACTAGTACTTACTGGCGAGCATGCGTGTGGCAGACATGGCCCCGCCCACAGAGGCTGTTATTGCTGCAGTGCTGCTAAATCGCTGCTGCAGCACAACATACAGAACTCCATATGCTCGGAAATGTAAACAGTACAAAAAAAGAAACAGCTCACACACTTAATCTATGACTTAATCTTTAAGCCACATTAAAAGTATCAGTACTATACCTGGACCATCCTCCCACCAGGAATTGAAGCAATACGGTAGACGCTAGCACCACCCACCCCCACGAGCTGCTACGCTGCATTGGTTTTGTTGCCTAGGGAAGCCAAAAGGATTACAATTGATCTTCGTTATAATTTAATTGTTGGTGTAATCGAATTGTTTGTGTGATAGATACTTCACTTTCACTGGCTTGTACATTATGATAAGCATGGGTGTTTTTCTTCTGAATTACGATACAGGTGGTTATCTGTTTAAAAAAAATAACGTTTCAACACACTCGAGTCAATTATGTTTTGAAAAAGTCAAGTATTAACAAGTGGGTCATAATTCAGACTCAGGATTTCGTAGAAATAGGCCTACTCTATTTATGTCCACTATTGCATATACTTACATGAAATTGCTTTACAATTTTGAAATCATGTGATCATTAGAAATTAGTCAATTAGTGAAGGTATTGTAAATAAATTCAGTCATTCAGTCATGCACGATACAGATCCTTCGCGGGTGACGGGGTCACACTTGCACTCAAGGCCATACGGCGAACAGAGGTGGACGCGCCTCGACCGATTAGGGCTTGTTACCAGCCTCCACGTACACCTTATGCTGCTGACTGGTTCTGTGTGCAACCACGTCCAATACGGTATAGGACGGTGACCACAAGTTTTCACGAAGGCCTTGATCCATATAAAGACTTCACACTAATGTGGATGCAGGTGTATTCTCTTCAAGAATAGGTTGCCAGCCGTAATGCACGACCAGTGTCTGAAGTAGAAGTGAACCTTAATGCCTACAGGCTAACTTTAATAGGTAACAAACAAAAATAGTATCGTCAAGATGGTCAGCAATAATGTAACTAAAATAGTGTTTAAAATTTGAAGATTGTGCATCTTGTCCGGAGACATACATAGATACACACACACACGTACGCACGCACGCACGCACGCACGCACGCACGCACGCACGCACACACACACACACATTGATCTTGCAGCATCAGCACAGCAAACACCACCAAGTAGACGTTTTGCTGTTGATGTCATACGGGTCTGTCATTGTGCATTAGCTACTAGTAAGAATGCTGAAAATGGCCCGGTGAAAAGCACACTTTAATTGGCAAAGTGCCCAAAATTAACTAAAATCCTATTTGATGGATATCCATAATATAAAAAACCCAGTAAATTTAGCACAGAATCTCTAAAAAATAGGGGTAAATTTTCAGTGAAAAAAATGATAGCCCCCCCCCCCTCAAAGTTTGTGAAAAAATTGATAGCCCCCCCCTCCAAACATTGTGACAAAAGTTCATGGCCCGCCCTAAAATCCTCCTACCCCACCGTCATAAATAATGAATGGTCCCTAATACTGTGCACCGGATTGCTACATACGGTCGTTTTAAGTGTAGTGTTAGTATGTATATACCATGTCTAACAAAATAGATTGTAATGAAAATGTCATGGGATCATTCAAATCACCTGGATATGCAACCAAAAGGACGTTATCCTGTTATCAGGAGGGGAAGATTCGAATCGAACGCTGTCATTAAAAAGAACCCGGATTAGGTGTAGTATATTCAAAAGAGTACCCGGATGAGGGGTGGTCTATCGGATTTTGTACTCCATCTGTTTGAGGCTCTCAACTAACATTTCAATGATTTTTAAAGGTGGCCTAAAGTCAAATTGATTGCCGATGCTCACACACACAGAAAAACATGACCTACCTATTCACAATCCACATCCATACAGTATCATGCTGAAGGTATTTTTGGCTTTGGATGGTAGTAATCCAATCACTGTATCAAGTGTCCACCACGTGAAATTACATTCTCAGTAATTACAGTTTGTTTTTATGTGAAAATCTAATAATACCACGAAAAAACCCTGTTTTTTATCGTATGCGCACCACCACGAGACAAAATCCAGATGATGTTCGCTGTGTCGACGCGAGGCGCTGAACGCGCGTTCAGCGCATCTTTTCAGTTTTTCAAGATGGCGGAAGGTACTCACATATAATTTTTCTTTCACTGATTTATCAGCTTGGATAGTAGTATCGATCTTTTACCTATGATTATATGTTTATCAAGTGGATACACTATACCTGGGTGCAATTTTTTATGTGATTTATTGCTGGATTGCTTTGTTTTAAGAGTCTCTCTTTTCGCCACTGATACGAGTAACGCGAAGCAGCTGTCAATAGGCGAGGAGGGTAACGCGATTTTTTGATGCGGGTAACGCTGCTTTGTGTAACAACTGTGCCATCTTCTATATCTACCAAAACAGCACATACAAGTACTGAAAATCAATTACTTATAATGTGTATTGAATTCATAATTAATTTATTTCATATATGCATTTATATTGACAGTTACGGATTCTAGCAGTGCCTTTATACGTGAAGTAAGTTCCTGCTATATGTATTACTTTATACCATAATAACATCTTAAGAATGCTTTTGCATTAATGATCAGTTTGTGTTATGATTTAAACTTTCACAACTTTTCTTAAGAAGAATGTCATTGTCATACATAAATGTGAACCTTCACAACTTCATGGTAATGGAAATGTCCAGCTTACTCTTTGCGTATATTACTACTATTACTGATTAAAATGTAGAATATAAATCGTTAATGTGAACTGTTAAACTTGTTTCACAGCACAATTCAATGGATGGTGAGCTAGATCTATATCTATCAAAGAACTTATAGTTAACGATGAAGTAAACGAGGAAAAAATCTTACCTCATCGTCGTCTGGGGTTCACAGACGAGGAGATGGATGAGATGATGAAAGACAATTAGATGTTTAAAATATGTTAGATGTTTTAAATTCTTAACAAGAAATTTTTAATCATGGTTTGTGTACATAAAATACATTATAATATTCACTTGTTATTTTCAATCTTTTGACAGTTGTTATCATTATCATTTATAAACTTTTGTAAATAGTTACTTTCTTTGTATTTGGAATAGTGGAATAGAAGTTTTGAGAATAATATATATATTAAAGCTTTTAAAGCTGCTCATGGTTCACTCATCTATTGTCTCTAGTAATACTGTGACGTATCAAAAACACTCTTAAACAGTCAGCAAACATTATTAGCCTATAAAGTAGGTCCAGGATGGACCAAATTGCAAAATTAAATAGTCACAAAAATAATTTAAAGATGAAAATTGTAAAATTCAATAGCCACAAAATATTCTAGTTTTACAGTATTTGAAAATTGGGGGGTGGGGGTGGGTGGGGGTGGGGGTGGCGGGGGAATGTTTATTCTGTAAAGTGAATTCAATTGAAAATTTCTAAAGCAATAGATTTATTACAATTGGTTATTTTTTGCATCAGGTTATTATTTAAGTCAAATATTTTGATTTTCAATTCTATTTTAACAGAAAATGCTAGGGAATATTTTGGCGTTACCCTCCTCATTAAGAGTCAGCGTATACCCGTTACGCTCATCACATACGGGAGTTACTCGCATCGGGCTGAAAACAGCTAAATTAAACTACATATCACACGTATAATTGCGTTGGAACATAGTCTGTACACTAAAAATGATATCCGAAGAAAAAAAAGTAACGAAAGAAGCATTTATATTGGTCAAATAGCCCAATCAAAATTGTGTGTGAGTACATTCCGCCATCTTGAAAAACTGAAAAGATGCGCTGAACGCGCGTTCAGCGCCTCGCGTCGACACAGTGATGTTGGCTTTAAATGGTTGAAATTTAAGCACTATAGTAATCGCGATTTAGTTTCATTTTATATCATTAACAACAACAAGGCACATAAACTGATACTTAAATTGATTTGATTAAATTGATTTGTCAGTACAACTGATAATGCAACTAGCGTTCCATGATAAGATCAGATAGTGGCAATGTTATTCAATTTCAATGTTCGTGATGTTATTCAATTGTTTTCAATTCAATGTTATTTCTGATTATCTATTATGTAATTCATCATCTTGCATTGTAATGCGGGCCAACAATGTCTGTATTGATCCACCTGTCGAATTTAGTTTACATCTGTCAAATGATAGGTACATATAGGTTATCCATCCATAGTTTAAGCCATACTTCGAGTCATGAATGTTTTGTGTTGTCAGTCAGCAAATTAACCTGTTTTTTTTAGAGGCCACCTCACTTGTCTTCTTCAGATTTATAAGTCGACTATAAGCAGAATATATTACATTCGCGTCAATGCAGAATGTGTTCAATTTCTTGCGTCTTTTTACTGGCAGGCCCCATGATACACCCATTCCCTTTTTGCGCATCTTATCTCCTATTTTTGCCACCTTGGATCTGCCCATGCTCAGTGACACTCATTCCCCTTTAGAACAGTCTGTTCCAGAAGGAAGTGCTTCACTATCATGATGGTAGAACGCCATGGCTGTTTTGATCTAAACTGTTTCATCTTGCTATATTGAAAGAGTCTAACCGGACTTTGGGCCAGTTAACTTTAATGACTTGTGACTTCAACCTTGCAGGAACCACTTGATGTCAATATATAGCATAGAACAAACTACCAAGGTTCCCGTAAATTTTATCATCTGTTTTCCTCGCAGAATGCGTAACGTCGGTCTACGGGAATTTCTTTTACACTGCTCATATATTCAGTGTTGCTGGAAAAGTTTTCAGGAAATACAACTTTTCTGGGCATTGTATATATAAGAATTTGTCATGCAGTGGGGTAAACATAATTTAAGTATGCTGAATTCAAATCTGTCGTATGCTGGAAAATATTTTCATTCGTTGACCTTCAAATCCAAGATGTCCACTGTAATGAAATCAATATAATATTTTTGGTGATAACGAAATAACTATTCAACATAAATCATTGCTTTTAGTGTATGAGTAGGTTTTCATGGTCAGTGAATCCACTTGTACAAGAAACTCAAATTGAGGATTATAAGTGGTGAGAAACGACTCCAATGTGAAAGCTCCAATACAATTTACAATGCAACTTGATGAAATGAAAAAGTCACTTTTTGTACTGATTGTTGTGGTAAGCCATTCTTTTGAGATTTCTATCAAGTGTGCTTAACTATCCATCTCACCGAAGAATAATTGATTTGAGAGAACCGACTCTACAATGCTTAGATTTTCAACTAATTTAGTTATTTGTTTCCCCCAAGACCAAAGCACCAGCACGTCGGGATGATTACCGCTAATATGTTATCTGTGTTGTCGACGTTGCGCTGATTTTTTAATGGGATATCACGGGGAAACCGGGTCATCACGGTATGCTAGGGCCAATGTACATTTCACGGCATCCCGGGGTTACGGCGTGGTGTGTCATTTTACACACAGTGATACTCATTTGATGTGCATGTAGATATTACATTTTACAAATACGGAATTGGAATTGAAGTAAGAGGAATCGGAATTGTAGTGTGTGGAATGGGAATTGAACCTTGAGGAAATTGGAATGATTCCCATGTCTGATGGACTAACATGCTTGGACTTAAACAACTAACATGTAGAAATGGGTAAGACTAGTTATGTTTAAAACAAATATATATTCAAATTTACCATCAGATTCCTCCCGCACTTTTCTCTTACTTTAGTACCACACCATCAGTAATGCTTTGCCTATAAAATTCATAGTTAATTAAAGCAAGTGGCATTTTGAAGCGTCTTGTCGCTATATGTGCGTAATATTTGTTATAATTTATTTTTTATAGAACGTATTGTATCTTTAAAATAACTCAACACAGGATTTTAGATAATATTCAAATGTTCGTGAATGTGTTCATTGTGTTGGTATAAAATATTTTTGGTTCATATTTCTTTTTTCACAACACTATATTTTACCTTCATTGACAATTTCGCCAACTCCTGTTGGCATCATCAAAATGTCTACCTGCGCATGTCAGGAGAGTGATAGATAGGGAGAGCGAATGGAACACCAGACCCATCAAGGAATCAGTGCATATCCAAACTTGCAGGCAGGTCATGAACAGAGACGAGGGGGGCCACCAACTCTCGCGAGTGTACGATTCGATCCTTGGTGAGGATCGGCAGATTTGACCTCTTGACATGCGCAGGAAGACATTTTGATGATGCTAACAGAAATTGGCGAAAGTGTCAATGAAGGTAAAATATAGTGTTGTGAAAAAGAAATATGAACCAAAAAAATATTCAAATGTGTTATGGGAAAATTGTAGATCACATGCTTATTTCCTTGATTCGAGGGTGAGAATCAAATATTCTACCATCATGAGTCAATATGATTTATTTCACCATCTCCAGTGAAGTTCATACCAATACTAGCAACTGTCATGAACACTAACTAAAACATTAACACCACATGACAAATAAAATATTTTTCCAACAAGATGCATAAAACGATATCCACAGTATAATGATTATCTTAATTATCCTGGTGAAAATTTTGACAACTGTTATGACACATTTGGATGAATGCAGGCCACATGAATTGCAGGCCAGTCTTGTTCAGTTGGGATCATCTGAATGTTTAAGTCAACCCCCCATTACACAGAGAAGGCTCCGGACGGATTTTCGATAAAAATGCGAAAAAATGACAAAGTCCCGCTACGTCGACCAAATCCGCCCGTTGTTTTGTGACTCTGTTTGCTATCCGTCCAGAGGATCCACGCCACCTCTCGAGAGAAGTCGCGTGGAGCCCTCCGGCCAGAGTCATCAGTATTGATCGGGGGATAATCCCCTGCGGGCGGAGGCGACGGACAGAGGAAATGCTCCGTTTGGGCTCCGTTTGGCTGATTTTTGGCTCCGTTTGGGCTCTGTGGCGTCGTCAAATCCTCTGTCCGTCGTCCACTCTGTCAGGAGTATTTCAGCTGCGGCCAGCGTAAATTGGCTCCGTTCAGGCTCCGTGTGGGCTCCGTATGGGCTCTGCCAGGCGTGTGCGGACGTCTCATGATACTCATGATATATCAAGACCGTAGTCATTTGGCTCTGTTTTGCGTGAAGGGCAGAGCATTTCGCAACGTCCAGAGGCGCCGGGCGGGGTTGGTTTTACTATCAATTTCAATTGGTGTTCTCGACGGACGTCGTTATTTGGCTGCGTCCGCCGTTGGTGTGGGCAATATATGCCCTCCGTTTGCGATGATACAACGAAGCGGTGCGTTTTGTCCGTAGTCTACGTACGACGTGGGCAGCGTTTGTGAGGACGTCCTTCGCTGTCAGTGGCGCTGGACAGAGGGCCCATGGTGACCGTTCGAAACCGTATATAAATGACCAAATCGAGAAGATTCCTTTTCATTTGGTACAACTATCAGTGTAGTGGACGTATATATGTATATTTTTAAACAATTGAATAATAATTTCGGAATATGTCTATGCTTGCATTTGATGATGTGGTGCGTCTGAGATTAGCAGTGACACTAATGAAAGAGCTGACCAAAAACACGTACAATCTAATAATACTGTACCTTGCTAATCATCCAGAAGATGCTGGACTTTATTATCAAGCAAACCTATTACCAAACCAGCCACCTGAAGCAGATGTTGGCCACCTCCAAGTTAACGTGCCAGCTGATGAAGCAGATGCTGATGACGAAGAAGAAGAAACACGTGAAGTCCTATTGGCTCGAGTTGACGCTCAAGGTAGGAGGAGACGCAGGAAGCGAGGCCCCAGGAAGAGGAGGCAGTGGTGGCTTCGTCCGTGGGGGTCTGGTGATCGCAGACTGCTGTTTGGACACTTCGACAACCTCATGACAGAACTGAGAGTTGAAGACCCATACAGTTACTTCAACTTCCTACGAATGTCTGCACAAATGTTTGAGGAACTTCTCACCCGTCTGACGCCCAGAATCCAGAAACAGGACACAAATTGGAGGAAAGCACACTCACCTGGCTTGAAGTTGGCCATCACATTGAAATCATCCTCAATATCAGAAAAATGGGGAACCTCTCTACGTCTTTTAAGAGAAACAGTGTGAGAGTGTTTGGTATGCGCCACGTTAGAATGCAGGAAGTTTGCATTGCCCCAAATCAATATTCTTTTACTACCTTTAGGCTGAAAAGCCTCTGCCCCAGACTTATTTTTCTCTCTAAGCATTTTTGTGTACGTGTCGCGTATATTCGTCCACGCTGCTTTAATTTGATCAACATTCTTGAACCAAGGCATAGTGGTTAAGCCAGCTTCCCATATAAAAAAAATTTCTTTTTCTTTTTTAAAATTTTCGTGATCACGTTGCCAAAGGGCTGGGTTTGACTTTACAAAATCAATTAAGTTCTCAGTTTGTTCATCAGTTAAAATAATTTTTTGTTTCCCCCTATGAGGCCGTTTTTTGCCGCGCCGCGCTTTATATACGTGCGGCGGACAGACTAGTCGGCACCGTTTGTTCGCTGCGCGCGCAGTCATTTGACAGCGGGCGGAGCCCACACATAGCGTGGTAGGACAACGGACGTCGCCGAGTGCATTGATTTGTATGGAAAATCAAAGGCTGCGTCTGTTGTGATTTCGCCTTGTGGCAGAGCGAATCATGCTCTGTCCGTTGTTGCGGCGGCGACGTCTGCTTACGATTTTCTCTGTGACGTTGTGATAAGGCTATGTACGTAGCATTTTGACTACGTGGGTGGCTGCGGACAGAGTCCTTGCGGCTCCGTTTCCAAGTAATGTTTACAAACATGGATTATCAAATTCAGTGCCACGACGGGCTCCAACGACGTACAGAGGCTGACCACGAGGTGGCAGAGTCAAAATTTTATGCTCTGTCCGGAGCCTTTGACAACGTTGCTCTATATAATGGAGGGGTAAAGTAAAATAATATTCCGTATATACCGTCGCTCGTGCTGCTGTTTTTCTTTTTCTTTTCAACACGTGTAGCAGCCATCATTATCAGTTGTTTAAATTTCTCAAACAGCTTATTCCAAGCTTGCTTTGCCTCGGCGGGCACACCCTTTCCACCATTCAATGTAGACAGATCTTCCAAAAATATTTCAAATAAAGACTAAAATGAGAGATAAAAAACATGATAATTTCATAGATTGATTGACTAATTTTTGTGAAGATCCATTTCAGCGTACTGTATGAATATTTTCGGACATATCTCCATGTCCATCGTCTGAGACTTCCTTCTGTCGCTAGGTGGCAGCATGTGACATTTAAGGAAGTGAGTCAGTGTTTGTTATGAGGTGAAGGAGCACAAGTTATCCCATGCCTATGACAAACTTCTGAGACCAAGGGCAGCCCAAGACCACTACGCGTGCCCCGACCCCCTTTACACAACAACCACTGACTGACTTGCTTCAATGTCATGTGCTGCCATCTAGTGACAGAAGGAAGTCTCAGACGATGGACATGGATAGATGTCCATAAGAATATTCAGACGGTAAGCTGAAATGGATTTTCACAAAATTATTAGTCAATCAATCTCTTTAAAAAAGAAATCCGATGAATCTACTTACACAGATAATGTTATTGTCTTTATCTAGTGTTAATTATCTAGTCATAATCAGTGTCGACACCATGATCGTGATGCGCATTACGATCATACTGATGACGTTGTTAAAATATTTTGCTAATTGTTAGATGTTGCAGTAATAATATAAACAACTGTATATATTTTTTCCCCAAGTTTTCTTGCGAATTCAATTTTACTCACACTGTTCTTGCAAGCAAACTCCTACCACTGTGTTGATATAGCTGAAGACATAGCTTCCATTTGACTATATCAAGTGGCCCTGACGGGACTCAAACTCACGATCCCAAGGTTGTGAGACCAGAATGATACTATCATCCCAAGCAGCGGGCTGTTAAAGGGTTACTCGGACGAAGCGATGTCTCTGTAACCCCCAGCCTACATACCTGGTCAGTTATCATCTCAACCCAGAGGTCGTGGGTACGAATCCCACCTTAGGACGGAAATTTTTTGGGAGGTCTAAGTTTCAGCCGTGTTAAGGTCTGTGATTCTATGAACAACTGTATATATATATTTTTCTCAAGTTTGCTTGTGAATTCAATTTTACTCTCACTGTTCTTGCAAGCAAGCTCCTACCACTGTATTGATATAGCTTAAGACATAGCTTCCATTTGACTATATCAAGTGGCCCTGACGGGACTCAAACTCAAGACCCCAATGTTGTGAGACCAGAATGATACTATCATTCCAAGCAGCAGGCTGTTAAAAGGTTACTCGGACGAACCAACTGTGGAAAACTGGATATGATCACACCCAAAGTTGGCTTCCAATTGTTTGACTCCTATGTTAAACCTATTGTTAATTTTGCGTGAGAAATCTGGTCAACAACAGAATATCCTACTCTAGAATCTGTTCAGATAAAGTTTCTCAAAATGCTCTTGGGGGTGGCAATATATGCTGAAACAGGAAGGTACCCGTTACATCTTCAACAAAGGATTAACAGTATTAAATATTAGTGTCGATTAACAAGGCGAATTGTTGACAAAATAGTTAAACAAATGTACAATATGCTTAGAGAATTGTCTGATTTAGGATTTAAAACGTGGTGTCATCAAATTAATGAAGTTCCTAGTAGTCGTGGCTTAAGTCACTTTTACGATGACAATGTTTGTATATCAAAAGAACTGGAGACTGAAATTATTAAACAAATACAGTCAAATCTGTCCAAACAGTTTGAAGCACAGTGTATTGGAAGATTGTACAATTATCCTGTTCTTAGGACCTATGTCACATTCAAAAATGAATTTGGGGCAGAAGAGTACTGATTGCTTATTAAGGACTACAAATTTAGAGTATGTTTGTCAAAGATAAGGTTAGAGTTCACATGACCGTATACTTAAAACCAAAACTGGACGAAAACCTTCGTATTTGTCAATTATGTAAAAAAAAAACGAATTTCATTTTATCATAGAATGCTCAGTATAGTATATACCCCAGAAAAAGAAATTTTATATAATGCTGTAAAGAATGAGGAGGGAAACCTTCATAATTTAGACAACAATAATATTTTTTATAAAATTTAGATGTCATAAAATGAATGCATATTCATATTATTTATTTTTGCAAAGTTTTTGAGCAAATGTTTAAAAAAAAGACATCATCTCTAATGTCATTACTCTAAAGCGAACACTGTGTTACATCCATTTTATATCATTACTTTTCTTGTTACAACACTGTACATTATTAATGGTGTGTTTGTTCAGTGTATTCTATGTTTTTAATGTATTATTCATTTTAATGTATTATTCATTGTATTTTATATGTTCTTGTTGTCAAGGCTTGACAATAAATTATATTTGAATTTGAATTATCCTAATGCGCATTACGCTCATAGACTTGGCACAGTGATAATGGCAAGGGGAAAATGAATGTTAATATAAATGCACTATTGTGTAAAATCCAACTGTCATCTAACTCCTATGTCTTTATTCAAATTACCTATATTTACCAATTCGAGTAAATTTAGAGCATCACCTCAAATTGGACGACACCAGCTTTTTTGGATAGATGCGTAAAGACTAGAGCAAATACAAGTGCATTGAGAGCCTGGTCATCGTCTAGATTCTCAACCACTTCATTGAAGAACCTGAAATCAAGAATATTAATCATACATAAATTGAGCATATACACATTCTGCACTAATTCACTATTGGTACACATTTTAAGGACATGCTGAAAATGTGAAGACCATATATATGACCTGTGTATTTGAAATGAAGATGCGCCATTTTCAAAATCAAGTTATACATGTAGACAAATCTAGAGAGATGAATAGTAGATAGAATTAATGATTATATGGTTTTTAAAATGTTCGTTCAGAAAGTACATTCCCGTAGAACAGCTGACGAGTAGAACAGTGGATGACAGAGCAATTAATTAAAGTCTGTCAGTTACCTCATGACATTACGGCAGTGCCCTTCGAGTTTGGGACTTGTATACAGGTCCTCCATGGGCAAATCCTTCAGTTCGGAAAACAGATCCTTGTAGTCATTGTGATTCGAAAACATGCTGCACAAACAAATTAGAAAATATAAAAAAGAAATTTGATAACGCTTTGTAAGATGAGGTGATACGTAATCCCTTAGAATAGGCCAATAATGTGGTAGTCTACACTTTTTATGGTTATAACGCTGAGATCAGTTCATATCGAGATGGTTTGAATAGTCCTATGATGCTTATAAATTACAATCTGATACTCAGAGTGCCCACCGGCCAACACACACACACACACTTTTCTTTTGGCCTTCACCCCACCCGACCCCCAAACTCTACTTAAATATTAGACTACATAAACCTGTCCAAATTAAGTGTGACACTGCTAGACTTTCAAAAAGACCTTAGTCTACATCTAATAGTGTTTATTTCTATTATTACAAAACCGCTCTCGTCAACAATATAGCAAGTGCAAAGATGAAGAGCAAATACATTTATGACAGCTTCGAGCTTTGATATGAGGTCTTTTACGAAACCCTAGGAGTTCCTCTGATATTAAATATACATGCGCTGCAGAAGTAGCAGTATGCTTGGGTGATTTACCAGGTAAGGATTAGCCAAGACATTAAGTATGTCATCTTGATCAAAGCTTCACCAATACAATAAACAGTAGGCCTAGATCTACCACATGCTCAAACGAGAAAAATACCCAACTACAGGTTACAGTAGCTGTACAGGTGCTCTGTAAATAGATTACTGGTTAATGGGGGGGGGGGGGGGGTTATAATGAGGGGTTTAGAAATCCCATATTCCTCTTTTTTGGGGCCTATTTTCCCTTATCCCTTTTTGGGCATTTTCCCCTTATTCCTCTTTTCAGCGTTTTCCCTAGCTTATCCCATTTCCTTATAACCCACCCCCCATTAGTGTTCTAAAATTAGAAGTCATGTGCGTTTAGTAGCTGGATCTAGTACTGTAGTAGTAGTTGTAGCTCGTAGATCTAGAGCACTGCAAACCCAGTTCGTGTGCACACCCAGTTCGTGTGTTATTTAAATAAAATTGTTATGCTCCAAACAATTAGCACACAATATTACTACTTTAAAAATATTGCTTTCCCGGTGCCAAAGTGAAAAAATAAAATTTCTACTAAGATCTAATGTTAATCAACATGTTCAAATCCCCGATTATCGCCACGCACGAACAGGGTGTGCATGCAACAAATTGCACCATAGATCATATAATTTTAATGAATCATAATAATTGTGTTTATCACGCGACAATGTAACTAAGTAGCTTTATTTTGACACATCAAACGCTATTGTGGGTTCATTAATAGCTGTGTTACGATTGTTTAAGCATTAAAATGCACGAACTGGGTGTGCAGTGCTCTATTCGTTTGCGTTTTGTTTGCTTATCTTGAGACTGGCACCAATGTCCGGATTCGACTATTTTTGTTGTAGCACTTCGTTGGCACATGTTGAATGTATTAGGTAATATAGCCATTAAGTAATAATGAACACTTTTAAAGTAGATCTACAGTCTACTAGACCAATTATTACTAGACCAATGATTTAATTCAATGGGTTTTTTCAGTCGTTTTTCGTGTCTCGTGACAAGTGCCAGCGTTCTAGGAATCAAGATCGAGTGCACCCGATATCTCACCGAAAGAACATATTGATACCGAATCTCTGCTGGTCTTTGCTGATTTCTGCCCACGTCATTTGGATATGCGTAATCTCGTCTGAGCTGAGGCCGTGGGCTGCTGTCGCGGTACTAGACGCACCACACCCCATCGCCACAAAACTCACGTCCACTTTAAATCAACACAAAAACACCTTCATCTTGACCTCAACTTTACTACATCCAAGTCGGCTAGAAGGTTGTAAATATAAATTTTATTAAAGTATTCCAGCTCAGCTAGCAGCTGTTCGTTGTTCATTACTTTTAGTACTAGGCCTAGTACTTCATGCAAGTAAGTACAACACTGACAACCCACGTGATTCCATGATTCGTGACGTATTTATTTTCAGAAACGATTAACGTAAGATGACATGTCTAAACTAGATCAGGTAATGCTCTTTGACTAGATCTAAGGGAACGATCATAAATATGATACCGGGTCTTATCGGGGGGTCGGGAGAGGGGGGGGGGTGTCCTCCAACATTTCTGATTCTATAACTATGTAGAAGACTTGGTTTAGCGGGGGGTGGGGTGGGGGTGTCAAACAACTTTCTAAAATGTTGATGGTGGTGGTGGTGGTGATGGTGATGGTGGTGGTGGTGGAGGGTGTGTGTGTGTGTGTGTCTCGGTTAACCTTTTCTTCGAGTCCCAAAAAATGGACGATACCCCCAACCTATATCGTCATCTATGATCGTTCCCTAAGCATGAAATGAACGTTGATTCGTTTTACACAATCTGTCATAAAACAGCGCCAAACCAAAGAGCGTATAAGCCAAAGGTGACAGCCCAGAGCAGGGATAATTTATGGACTAAAATAACCCCTGTGTCTCTTAGCGCAAAGCTTACGAGTACGAAGTATTGAATATATTCTGGCTTGGTCTTAGAAACACAGAGGTGATTCTAATCTATAAATTGCCCGTGTGTGACAACCTTCAGTAAAACATCTTCAATCAAAAACTACACTTTCATGACTGGTGAATGTTTCATCATTTTTTTCCGCATAAAAAAGATAATTTTATAGGTAGATCTATGTATGATTTTGATATGATAAAGAATAGTGGAAAATTGAGCACAAAGTTAAAAGATTCGATTGTATCAAACCTGTAACACAATTTCCCTTAAAATACGATATTTTATGCATATATATGATAGCTCATCCAAAACTGCTATTATATTTTGTGCTAAAGCAAGGTTTTATATGTTTTTGCTTTGAAAATATAAAAGTAGCGAATATATCAAATTCAGCTCTCAATCGACACTGGATAGTGATGTTACTGGAACTTTTCTGGACATGAGATTTGTACACGCACACAGATAGCAATTACATGGGTGTGTGCAGATGAGGTTTCCCCACACATTGATACCTGTTTCATCGTTTAGTGTGCAGGCGCCCACGAGCAGTGATGAATTGAATGTCTGTCACATCTCAACGATGTCAGTGTATAGTAAATCGCAATGTGCTCGCACAGTCGTAACGCTCGCTCAGTCGTAACCACGATGTGCGTAGGAGTTCTAGCTGCATAGGCCTAAATGTATACATGATTTCAAACTCCTATCTTGTAAAGCGGCAGAGCTATGAGTTCTTACATTTTGTGCATTTTTAAGCCGATTCCAAGAATTGTTAGCATTTCATACAAGTTTCGAAAAAGGAAACTTTGTATATAGAAAGCTATTCAATTTCTGACATTAAAAAGAGTATTAAGTTAATTTGATTTTTGCATTTGTACCAGCGAGCATAACAAACATACATAAATGAGACCATAATGGACCGCATATAGTATTTATCAATGGCCTAAGTGCTAATATTTATGTTTTATTTAAATGCACATAACAGCAAAGTATCGTTCTTGACAACAAAAGAGGCCTACTGACATTTAGTTTGGATTATATCCAGTCTAAACCAACTGGTCATTGATATCGGTGGTCAATTATGTTGGTAGTCAATCATAAGCTGGTGGCTATAGATTTAAAATTGACATGACAGTACATGCAGTCTATAGATAATGGAGCGCATAGTGCTCTTTTGACGATACGCCGAAATACACGTTTTGTATAGGAGACAGCCTTTCATTACACCCATGCCAACGCCATGAAAGCGTCTTTTTGTTTATGTGTTGCAACTGTTTAAATAAAACGGAGCACCACCAGGTTTTAAAAACAATGTCAACGCGCATGCGCACTCCCGTCACCAGGCCGTGCTGGCGTATATAAGGATACACCATGGCTACCATGGATCCATACCCGCCCTGCTGCCGCATTTGCTTCTGCTCCAGTTCAGCCTGCCCCGTCCACCGCCACCATGAACACACTGATGAGTCTCGCCGTGCTTTGCGCGCTCCTAGGTGAGTCATCTTTCTTTTCAAACGTAGATAATATGCACTAGGTTTTCATACGATTAATTCAGAAGTAATAAGCTATACATGAAAAGATTTATAGTAAAAAAAACCTGCTTGCCAGAGTCCGCAGGTGCAATAATCAATTCCCTCAGGTGTAAGACGACTTAAAAAGGCCTCACACATCAAGGAGTTTGTACCACAACGAATTCAAATACGCGAATTGGGTAAAGGTGCTAACTATAGAAGTATATGGAAATTTATCGCAGAAATAATCCGTGTTATGACGAGTTAAAAAGTTACGGTAGAATTTATATTGTTTCGCTTTAATATTCATTTTGTATGCTAGAACTGTAGGTAGAATGACCCAAGGCCCTTCGTTAATTGACATTTGAGCTCACAAATTGAAATATATACTACACGTGTAGCGCTCACTGGGAAGAAGGAAAACACACAAGCAATCTTCCCTGTTTACTTACTGCACGTGATCCATAAGTATTTATGCAATATTTTTTCCTGAATAATGCTTATAAAACAATGTCTCAACCAAACTCAATGTGTGAATTAACCAGCCCCGTCCCAGGGTTGGTTGAAGCATTCTTGGTGTAGACCCGATTTAATCTTTTATTTAGAAAATGGTTCAATACTACGATTGTGAAAATGTACCTCAAGTCAGCACATTAACAGAAATATGTGCCGAAACAAAATTATCACAAAAATAACTATTTATCAGAAAATTGAAAAATACTGAAAAGTGTCTCAGCCAGGCCCACTCCCCTATTTGTCACAAACTTTTGAACATCTTTGAAAATTTTACTGACAACTAGTTGGCACAAGTTTAGTTCACCACCTATAGGCGAGATTCACTCATGTCTAAGGTGCTTTTTTCCAGGCGAACGGTAAACATTAACGGCATTTTCCAATAGCTTCCATTTACCCCGAACATATTTGTTTTGTTGACGTGGAAGCTTTGGAATGTCTATAGATATAGTGCGTCAACCTCTCCAGAAAGACATTTACTGTTTTGGCAAAAACTAGCAAGTATATGTACATGCACGTCTGTAAGGAGTTTTATCTACTATGTATATAATGTACATATATAATGTACATTTTTTACATCTTTATCTTGTTACACAGCCACTTCCACCACAAATTGTTGATGCGACAACAGGGATTTTGGCCGCTGCATAAATAAAAATTAATATATATGAATTAAATGAAAATAAAAAAATCGTTAATGATAAAACAGAACTGGGACCATGCACCGTCCACTGCGCTTATCCTACCACACATTTTGGGCCGGGTTAGGTGAGAACACGAAGGTCATACAAGTGGCCGTGTATTGATCTAAAGGATCATTTTGAATAAACTAATAATGCCCGGAGTATGCACCATTCTTCACCTGCTACCCCAACTCGATCGTGTCCTTTGCAATGACCCACACAAGCTACAGTATTGGCGTGAATGAAGACAAAGAATGTTTTTCATAAATTTAGCCGACTGCTTTTATAGAACCGGTATACAAAAGACCTGATGTTTATCTCATCAATACTCTCACCACTAGTTACGAGACCAGTTCAGGCCAGGTGAGTGGATGTGTCTACTCTGGCCTATAAACAGAAGATCATTGCACTGGAGCAGGATCCGCATTCATCAATGATGAAAACGTACAGAAAAAGTATCGTTATTACTTATATGATAATGGCAATATTGTTTTATTGTATGCCGTCTTTGAAACATACTTCAATATTAATGCATTGCAAACCTAGTACTACTGATGAATACATAATTGCCCATATGTTGCTCAATCGCATAATTTTGTTTCCCGGATAGGTTAAACAAACAATCAGCACTATTATATCGAACTCTTCTGCATTCTCGTTAATTAATAATAAGTTTCATATGCGATCGTTCGTTGCTGTCTGACTCCACAACAAACAGAGGCTAATGTATATATATATACGAAGAATGTTTGCAGTGGCGTAGGCAGGATTTTGCTGATGTGTATGCACACCTATAATTGAAAAACAGTGCCAAAGGCAATGCAGCGAACGAAGCTCATCGGGGGGGTGCTTCTAGCGGTATTCTGCCAGAAATTTTTGAAACTTGGGTAAAAAATGTTGCATTTTGGGCAATCTGTTGACAAAAAGATCAAAAGATCTATATAGCTTGCTATTGGTAGATCCATATTGTTTTCTATAAGGAAAACAACCACCATAAATGTAGTCTTTTGGCTGCTATGTCAGTTACTATCTGTCCTACACTTGTATAATTAGTATTGGTCAATCAGCGGTTATATGTGTTCCATCCATACATATCATTGTATATACTGGTTAATTTTACGGACACACTTTAATTTACCTGTATCAGAAAGCACGTGGCCCTCGCATCCATCATATGCTTTGTGACGGCAAACGTACACACGTATGCTCAAGCTTTTTACGCAATGCTGTTTATTGAAACTGTGTTAAGGTTTATCAAAATGGACAACAGATAACTTAAATTTTTTCACGCCAGTGATAGTGAATGCAGTTTTACGCGAACCATGCGTCATTTTAGGGTAGAAAATCAATAAATCAATGTGTACGCACTGCGTTGTGTGCGTTACAGTGGCTACGCCACTGGTTTGCTTCGCTGTAATGGCGATTTTCCGGTAGCATACATATTTTATTGTTTACCTGGCAAAACATCACGGCTATGTACAACGTATATATTGCCGTGAGATATGACGATGCCACATATTCATGATGTAGACAAATCAAGACGTATCAAATGTAATATAGATGTCACGCTTTTTGCACTTTTTTCACGTGTTTATTTATGTGTGCGTCATCTTTTCTGCGTTACTCTGTAGTCAACAATGTCTTCACTCAGCAAAACTAGGCCCACATCACTTAGCTCTTTAGCATTATACATTATATTGCCACATAACTGGGGGTGCAATGTCTTCAAATTAAACAACGCAGTTGTGTAAACTCTGTGGCACAGTAGACAAAGTCCCTGGGTACATATAAGATATAAAAAATCATCAAACCAGCCAGCAGCTCTCCAAAACGAAGTACACAGTTACATGTGTATGCATTGTCACATCTCACGGCCTAATATGCGCGGAACTCATTTCCAAAACCCAACCAATCAGGAGCCCCACTGCCGAAATGTCATGCAGTATTATTACAACCAGGAATAAATGACCAGGAACAAATGACCAGGATCCTGGTCATTTATTCCTGATACAACGCGATTTTTGAATTTTTGGCACCTCGGCCGAGATCGGCGCGACTAGGTAGGTCTAACGCACGGGTTAATATCGTGACATGGACTTGTAAAGGCAGTGTGATCATGTAATAATCCACACACGCTTATTTGTACCAGGCCTTGCTATTGAGAACGACGACGTCTACTTTCAGGCTGCTGTGTCGGCCTCACGTGCTTCACGTGCGAGTCCATTACTGGCTACTGCCCCCGCCTCGAATTTAGCGCCGCCTCGGCGAGCGCAGCGATCGAGTGTCCCGAAGGCTCTACACACTGCTCGGTAAGCCGGGCTAGGCTGGCCAGTCGATCACTTGTTATTGCATGTCGATCAAAAGCTCTATAGAGCTTGTGTTTATTGTTGCATATACATATCAACTTTAGATAAAATTTATCTTATCTTATCTTTTTGCCAAATTTTTTGCTGAATTCGACACCGGTCTTCTACTAAAGGCTTTTTGAATAGTGCAACAGAAGTACACTATACCCATACGTAAAAATTGTTTTTAATATATAATAGAATATTTGAATACACTCCGTTACCCGTTAATGTTATGAGTTCACTGGGTGACGACAGTTGCTGGAGGCTTGCAGTTGTTACTAGAAGGAACCACTGTCTGATCTTGGTTTTCAGAAGGGGGGGCAGGCGAACATGCCAAAGTTCTATGAAAGTAAGGAATTTCGGTCCCTTTCGCCCCTCCTTGTATTTACATAGGGGGAGAATCAATATTGAATGAATACACAAAGTTTACGTTGGCCTCTTGCATTACTTTACTGATTATCTATTCATTGTATAACTCTGTTCTTATTCCAAACAATACGTTCGGATCCTGTCAGTACATGGACGCATATATCTAAAACACGACCAAGTAAATATTGCAACATAATCATCATCCAGAAGGTTTTAGCTGGCTAATTGCCTCACTTTGAATTGATGACGACCTTTAATGTCGTCTTCAGTCTATATGATAGTTTTACACCGGTTGTACACAATTATAACCTCGAAAATGTATTAAATCTGTAATTCTACTGGGAATGCATGCAGTTTTTCCTATAGTCATTCTTATCATCTGTGTCATCATCTATTTCTTATGTGTTTTACAGAAAACGACGGCGTATCTGTTGGACAGTGAAGTATCAACCTCACGAACATGCGCAACCGGATGTCAGTCCCAATCCGCACTCGCATGTACGTATCTACATATGTTTCAATAGCATGACATTTTATTCTGCAATCAGCCAATGTGTATAACTTGGGGCAAATCGTAAAGTAAAACCTCACGTATATATTTTTATTATGCAGCAGACCTATAACCTTTCAGTTGGTGTCTTCCCGTCTTGGGTTTCAACACATTGTCACACACTCACTCTTAGTAGCTTAAACCAACCAATATCTCTGTTAAAGAAGGGCTGATGCATGCGTATTGTCAACCCACTTTAGTTTATTACCCATAATCTTACCATTATCCATCTCAGTGGAATGACCAGGATACTCAGTAAGTATATGTTAAGACACCTCAGATGTGAAACTTCGTTATCTGACCGAAACCGCCATTTTAAGCATCGTTCAGTCTCCAATGGGGAATCACACTTTTGGTATTTAATACATATTTGTTGTATACATAGCCAATAACATTCTTTTTGTTCAGACGATGTTTCGGACTAACTAGAAGTTCATGATTGCTTTGCAGTCGGTACAGGTGGGGTGATCGACTGCTGTGAGGGAGACAGCTGCAACGCCGCAAGCTCGATCGCCGCCAGCCTACTGGCTTTGATCACCACGCTAGCTGTTGCCGTCTTCATTAGACAGTAGACTCATTTCACAGGTTTGTAGATGTTTTATTTCGGTATAAATTTAAAATGTTTTATATTTAGTTTTTGTGTCCATGTATTTCGCTTCTTGGTAATCACCATTGTCACTGAATTGAGAAGGATGATTAGACCTTGGGATCCTAGCAATTTTATCGAACTCAAAGTATTATCATATAATCCGAAACTGTTGTTGAAAGCGGCACGTGAGTGAAGAGTTTGACACCAATTCATATGTACATGTTTGCAAATTGTGACTGATTTGACATACTGTATTGTATCAGTTTATTTCGCATAAAATGCATAGTAAAATATCACAGTCCATATCAAAGTTTAGTTAAAAATTATATTAATTGGCTTTACAGCGCGCTTGTATGATGAGCAATATGCTATGTGAACTAAAGTGATATTCTGTTGTCTAGATTTCCAAAAGTAGTTCTTCTTTCTATTCAATAGGAACATGCCATGCAAAGATCAGTGAAGAAGTTATCATAGAACAGCAGAAGATGAACCAAAGAACACAGACTACTTTACAATAAATTCAAAAGGAATATAAGAATGTTATATACCAACAGTTAATGGTGCAGAATAATACAAACATATCAATAATTAATCATATAAAATGTTTACAGACAATCACCAAGTTTTCAGTAAAAAATGACAATATTTTTATTATATATATTCGTGTGATATATTTTAATGGTTGTATGTTTTTTGATGGTATAATGCTGCATTTAGCAAATATTTTGTATAAATTAACATAAATAAATTTTTGTAATATATGTCTTGGTTGATTAATAATTTATGTGAATTATGTAAAGTCTTTTTCTTACCATGCAATTTTTGAAAATACAGCTGCTGCAGACCCCAATGATGCACGGAATATTATTTTATTGTTGAATATTGGGCGGGGGTGGGGTGGTGGCAGTGCTCACTTCAAAAATAGGGCATGCGACACAGGTATACGCTAGTTTATACTAATTAGACAGTGAAGATCTTTATATAAATTACTACAGCGGAAAAATCAGATTATAGCAGTCAGTCAATGATCCTACAGCAAACGGTCAAGAATCACATGAATGAACAATTGAGGATTAGATCAAGGATTCGTTGTTTAAAAAGGGAAATTTAAGTATATAAGAGTCTATATCCAGTAACACTGACCATAATACGTGTAATAAGCGATTAGCAATCTGAGACTGCTGGTTGAATCACAATTTTCTGTAAATGCAATTAAAAACAAACAAAGCCAGAGACCACCACGAATACACGTATCATTGGTTTCAATTTCATTTCACTGTGTAGGTAGTGTCTAACTCCTGGGTTTCTCGAAAGGCCTCCTGGTGGAGGATTTCGCATCAGTGCATGAAATGTGTGCTTTGAGCGTCCCTTACCCGCGGCTATGTGGGACGAAGTCCACCGTTAGGGAGGAGAGCCACATGATTGCCCCTGTGGAACAACGATTGAGGGCCTATTCTCTTCAGGATAATCGGTTGACAGCCCAATGGCTGACCGTACCAGCAACCATCGAGAACTGAGACATAATGGCTATCTTAGTACTGAGTCCCAACTCCTACAAGTTGTTATAGTGACTAATAAACAAAACAGCCTGCACGCTTTGTGTATAACAGGCCTACCTATTCCAGTGCAACTTACAATGAATTACTCTATAGTCAGGAACTAAGCTGGCCATTGCCACTGGAGATCCTATGCAAAGCTAACATTGTTTCTTGTTAGGGAACAATCATAAATAACAATACCGGGGGGGTGTCGTCCATTTTTGTAGGCTCGAAGAAAAAGTTCAGTATCATCCCACTTTTAGATAATCAATTTTTACCCGACCATCCACCAACATTTTAAAAAGTTGAGTGACCCCCACCCCCAATCAAAGCCAAAGTCCGCTATATAGTCATTGCATTTCTGAACAATTGCTAACATAATATATTAAAAGAATATACTGTAGTATGTATTGCTATGATAAAGTTTTTAGTTAAAAAATATTGAAGATGTAGAAAATTCTAAAATAAAAAAGGTAACTTATAATTTCTTATATTGTGCAAACATAATCTAAAGTAAAATCTCTTGGACATTTGAGATCGTCGCACATTGTTTGTCACACTATATACATGGCATGAGATTGCACTCTCTACGAGAGGTCGACGTTTTTACAAAACATATTTGCGTTAATACTATTTTGTATGCTTGTATTTGATAATTCATTTTGCAAGATGTGATGTAGAATGTTATAGTATAATGAATATTTAATTTTCTTAATATTTTTATTATGAGGGTTGGGAATCAGCAATTGTTTTTGTCTTGTTAAGTCACTGTCACATAGAAAAAACGGATGAAACACGTATGTACCATGGATAGATTTTTGTCGTACGTGGTTCATCCGTGGTTCATCCGTGGAGATACGCCGACCATCAGCGCCTCGTCCGTTTTTATACGGCGAATTACGTGAAGAGATTTTACAGGTCGAGATGTCCGCGCTAATCATTTTGGAATGTTCAAAAGTATTTGCGGGGATAGATTTTCATATCGTACGTGGACTGTACGTGATATTACCGTGATACAAACGTACATTGTCCGTAAAACGTCCGCGCAATACGCTATTTATGCGATATCCATCTGTGCTAGGTTTTTCAGTACTTTGCAACCAAAATATCATGTTTACATGAGTGTATGTGGAGTGTACGTGGATGATCCGTGTATCATCTGTGTTTTGTAAGTGTATTGTTGTCCATGTATCATTCATGCAAAATCTGCTTAAGATTTTTGTCATTATTTTCACGGAGCCCCGCGTATCAAGAAAACACGTACCAAAACATTTGTACATCTTACATACGTGTTTCATCCGTTTTTTCTATGTGACAGTGACATTAAAGTCACTGTCATATAGAAAAAACGAATGAAACACGTATGTACCACGGATAGATTTTTGTCGTACGTGGTTTATCCGTGGTTCATCCGTGGAGATACGCCGACCATCAGTGCCTAGTCCGTTTTTTACACGTCGAATTACGTGGAGTGATTTCACGGGTCGAGATGTCCGCGCTAATCCTTTTGGAATGTTCAAAAGTATTTGCAAGGATGGATTTTCATATTTTGCGTGGACTGTACGCGATATTACAGTGATACAAACGTACATTGTCCGTAAAACGTCCGCGCAATACCGATATTTATCCCATGTTCATCTGTGCTGTTTTTTCAGTACTTTGCAATCAAAATATCATGTTTGCGTGAGTGTATGTGGATTGTACGTGGACAATCCGTGTGTCATCTGTGTTTTGTAAGTGTATTATCCGTGTATCAATCCTGTTAAATCTGCTTGAAGTTTTTGTCATTTTTTTCATGGAGCCCCGCGTATCAAGAAAACACTAAAACATTTGTACGTCCTACATACGTATTTTATCGTTTTTTTTTCTATGTGACAGTGACTTAAGATGCTCTCTGTATTTAAGTGGCATTAATTGTAGGTTACACTGTATGGAATTTGAAAATAAACATACGTCACAACTTTGGACGTCACACTAAGTACCTACCTGGAAACGTTCAATAGAAATGTATACCTTTATTAAGACATTAGCCGATAATTGACGAATGTGTTTATCAGATAGGTAAAATTTGTGTGCATCATAAAATTCAAATCACACAGCATTCTTGCTATATCCATCACACAGGGTTCGTTGTTGACGAGCTTGTCCCAGTCGGGCCAGGCGGCCTGCTTCATCCTCTCCACGAAGGCCACCAGATTTCTGCCGCCGGCCTCCGACGTCAGCACGGCCTTGTGGGGGTACGGCATGTCAACCGGCACGATCTGAGACAGCATCCCGAACACAGAGCAGTCCACCTAATGGAGAAACAGGGAGGTCAGGTAAATACAGGGTGTTCTGAAACAGCATGGAGCAGTCCACCTGACGGCGAGAACTAATTAAATCACTCGTATGCTAACATATATGTTGAGAAAAAGGAATGGAACAGCAACTGCTAAATAGAATATCGAAACGTTAAGTCCTGGTCGAACCAGATATGACCTAAAACTATGTATAATGGCTTCATGGCCAATTGAATAACTCATTTTTTGTATCTTATGATATGGTGCTTAAAGGGTTATTGGCGTATGAGATGATGTTTTACTTCAATGGCATTGCTTTTTTGAATTGAGTTACCAGTGCTTTTTAAACATATATATGTAATACTCGTGTCATAAAGAGGTTTAACAGTTACTCGCGTGTTCTGGACACTAACCACGGTGGGTCTGTCCCCCAAGAAGAATGGCTTCTCCCCCAGACACTGCGCAAGGGCTGTCATGTCCTTCTTCCCGATCTTGGCGATGTCCTCGGAGGTCTTTCTGCCTATACCATGAGCATCTGCTCTCTTAGCAAACTGCAATTAATGATATGACAAGATATTAAAAGTATTATATAATCAATGTACATTGGTGTTGATAAGAGACCTAATTGTCGTCAAATTCATGGAAATGATATTATACTTCGAAGATGATTTAGATTTTGGAAGATGATATTGATTCTCACTAACCAGTAGACAGGTTGCAAGTTAGTACTCATGAATATAACAAGTTTATGTTATCAAAAAGTTTAATAAACAGCAAATGCTATCCTAGTATTTCATAGTGTAGTGAGAGATTTGTTGACCACGCACATATTCGCTCATGAGGGTCTTAAACCTCTCTGGGTTTGGGGTCGAGTAAACAAAGCGGCAGTATTGGTCCATGTGTTGGACGTAGCGGAAGTGGAAAACGGTCCAGCTCATGGACTCTTCAGTCATCTGAAATAACGAACTAGTCAGTGTGCCAATCGTCATACTTTGAAATAAGTGAATTCATCTTTGTACGTCCAAATAGACATTTACCCACACATACCATCATTTTATCACATTAGTTGGATACCAATGTTTTCACTATCTCGCAATCATCTATGTATATACACACTCAGCCATGTCCTGTCTTTCAGAATTCAGAACCTCAATAGCTCCATGGCCTGACCTGTGTAATAGCTCGTCCGATGCCCTGCTGTTCAGAAGTGAGCCCCTCCGTGGGGTCAATCTTGAACTCCTGCATGAGATGATCGATGATAAGTCCACTGTCTGCCAAAGTCACACTGTTATACACAATGTATGGGATTTGCCCCGTTGGGGACTGTTGAGGAATGTAATTTACTGTCTGGAAAAGAAACATGTAAAACTATTTTCATTATGCCAAATTATTCATTCTCCAGAAGCAGAGAGTAGAAAACAATACTAAGTATACGGTGTTGTAAAAACATTGGGCCATTTTGCGTTAAAACCCGCTTTACACTTGAGCGATCATGAACGAACCCGTGCAACGCATCTGTACGTATTATGTAACGTCGTCAACTTGGGCGTATTGTGGCGGCATTGAAAGTAGTAAAAATGCATGTTACGACAAGTTGCTAAGGCAAACGAAGTGTTGCTTATGTATGCGAATGTTCTGCGATCCGTAGACGTAGCATAACTATTTGAAGAAAACTTTAACCAAACTGAATGTTCATTCAAATTTTTTGAACATGTTCAAAATTTCCTGACGAATTTGCCAGTTCGCCAGTGCACGTAGAGCTACGTAGGTGGAATTCCCTATAGTGTAAAGTGAGTTTAAGGCTACCCTTAAATGTTCACAACAAGCAATGTTAACAATATTCTTACACCCCGAGTATTGTCATGATAAATAGGCTGTAAGTGAGTTCCACACAAAAACTGGAGTACTCGTAGTTTCACAAACAAAAAATAGTTAAGCTGAAGTCTAATAAAAAGAACACATTTGACACTGAAAATGGGGTATATACTTTCATCATCAAAACGAACCCATTTTATAAAACGATTAACTTCTTTTATACTGTTGCATGGTTGCTGCTTTTATCACAGACATACATGTACCTCATAGCGTATGCTGTTTAGCCTCATCCATGTCTCCAATTTAATGCAAAAGGGTGAAAGGTGGAGAGTTTGTCTGGCATTTGTGCGCGGAGATTGATGTAGATACACAATACCCTCCCTGTACACAATATCTTCCTCAGTAGCATTGCTCATGATAAACAGTCCAGATTTGGAAAGATAAGATTCTATATCACTGTTTATCCTGATTTTGACTGATAGTGTTTCACACATTTAAAGATTGCTCTATTTACTCATAAGCAATCCTTTCATGATGATGGCTATTACAATTATTGTTAATTAGATATAAAAAGTAAAACACAATCATATCCATATACAAGAATGCATTATATTATTTTAACCGGTTCATATTATTACATAATTCTAAAAAAGGGATTGAAACGCACTTGCCCCTATTTGTTTGCAGTTCTTCTTAAATAGAAACTTACATAATGGGATCTCTTATCTAGTGAACAAACAGAGCATGAATCAGGTAAAAACATCGACAAGTAGGGAGTGTTCATTAAGTATGGAGTGGTGGTGGGGAGGAAGGTAATACGGGGGCAGGGGGAGGGGATAAAAATGTTTCAACCTCACTGAGCAGGAGAATAAAAAGGATTCACACTTGCTGAGAAGGAGGATAAAAACTTTGGCATCATGAAAACCACATTTTTAAAATCAAAGTATGCATTTTTATGATATTACTATTAATATATCACACACTCTATAAAAGTAACGCCATTCACAACTTTCATCTTATTAAGATACATGCCATTAGTCCAGCATTTTAACATAGTTGGATATGCTCATCATGTTAACCATTCCAATATCCCTGAAGCGCGTGGATTGCCCGACAAGACAACTAGGTTTTCTCGGTCAAAAGCATCACGCTTTTAAGAAGATACGTCTGTTGATACTGATGTTTTTAAATCGTGTACATTGAAATCTGCATCCATGATTATTATGTCGTGAAGCTTGTAAAACCACACATATGTGTGTGTGTGTGTGTGGGGGGGGGGGGCGATAAAAAGGTTGACATCTCAACAGGGGAAGGATAAAAAAGTTGGGCATATCATCAAAGGAAGGATAAAAAGTTTCACCCTCCGATATCCGAAAAGTACCACCCCTTCCACAATACTGAACACTCCCTTAACATGAATCTTTTTCTATCACCCTGTAGATTCGATCAAGCAATTTATTGGGACAAAGTTAATGGAGATATCCCATGATAACAAATTTATAATGTGCAAGTTTTTTTGTTTCTTTGGCATATTAATATATCACATGCATGAGTTTAATGTTTCATTGCGATCCTGTAATCAAAACAAGAAATGTATTGTTATTCAACAATTCAGTGCGCATGTGACAGGTAAATTCAATGTTGTATTGCTAATCATATTTATAAAGGTAGCACATATATGAAGATGATATTTTGCAAGTAACCCTTTCAAATACTCCACTTATATGTATGAAACTTATAGAAAAAATTCCATCGAAGAGAATACATGATTCCATGGGCCACATATTGTGTATACTATTTGTCTGTCTCATTGAGTGGAGGGGGTTGGGGTTTGGCTGGGGGTCGGGTGGGTAGTCTGCCACTATATGGTTTAATAGGAGCATACCATCAATAAGGTGTATCTTTTTAGGCCTGCTGGTGTAGAAATGGGTGCACATTGTGCCAAATATGCACAGCAAAGGTTTAAGGGTACTGTGAACTCTTTAAGGGGAAATATTCTATTTTCAGCTTTTTAATATTCATTATACTGTAAACTATGAAGAACAGCATGTTTTGAAATGAACCTTTTATCTTCAATAGTTTTCCCATTACAGCGCATTTTGTAAAGACCAAGCTGGAGTGAAAAACAATGACTCATTCTTTGCAGGCTTATAAGGTTATATGGGCTAAAAATTCAATTTTTACATTTTCAATGTTTTTTTATGCTATAAATGATAAAGAACAACATCTTTTTAAAATGAACCTTTTATCATCAATAGTTTTTCTTATATGATACATTTTGTAGACAGCAACTAATGTCAATGTATATTGATTGGCCATGTTTAAAGCCCATTTTCTCAAAACTAAGTTTGCATAGTGGATGAATTTTTCTTTTTATATTTCTCCTTAACCATGAAATCAAATTTTCACAAACGTGTATATATTTGAAGATGTATGCATTCTGAAGAAAACCTTACTAGGGATTTTGATTTTTTTATTTCGTTGATGAATTATGAACGTTTTTGTATTGATTTGCAAGAAAATTCGGAAAATAGGTGGTTTTAAAACTTAAAATGCATGTAAAATGATAAATAGGAAAAATATAAAAAATTTGAGGCAAGGTTTTCTAGATAAATATACAAATTTTGTAACTGAATAGTGATTTTGGTCATTTCGATGTTTTACTATCAGTTATATGCTTCGCAGGCAAAGTTGTCATTTTTTCATTAATTGCTTTATAATTTTTTTTTTCATCAATCTATACAATTCAAAACATGTTGTGTCATTAGATTAGATAATTATCTACAAAATAAGGTGTAATTTGTAAGAATTGAAGCAATAATGAGTGAGAAAATCAAAGTTTAATAAAATCCTAAGAAAAGAGTTCACAGTCCCCTTAACACATCTTTAATTTGATACAGAAATGCGTCAACACCAGTTTGGTATATTAATCCCTCTACAATTTATGATATAAGTATATTCAGGTTTGCACCCATAAATAAACGTGTATTTTATATTTCTGGGTTCCATCTGCTTTGATATGTAAACGTACCCGTGTTAACACAAACTGTTTGTCTTTCTTATGTTCTATCTCTCACAATTGGTCATGTATAGAAATGGGTACTAATTCCTGGCAAAGCAATACATTAAATGGGTCTAGCTTAGTGACACCACCCTACACACCTTTTAACTGAGATCTACCTCCCCCCAGTCCAACATACATAATGCCTGTGACCAGCCAATACCAATGATCCAATCTATATGAAATTTTCATTTGGTCTACTTTGTATAATCTTAGTTTTAACCTGATTTAATTCTATTCTACATTTACTACACAATTGATTTGTTTTATCCAGTTGTATCAGTAGATCAGCATTCTCAGCCAGGACCACAATGTCATCAGCAGCGTTCAATTTTAGCCCGTGCGTGCCTTGAACACGGACATTTTATATGTTCCTCGTTTACTTTCCTGTAATAGTTCTTTTGTAATAGTTTTTGTAAAATTACTATTTCAAACTTGTTAATTGTTTAAAAATCTAGTGATAATGACGTTTGTCCATTTTTAACACTTTCCAAACTAAACATTTCCTGTCAGAAGCCATTGATGTGGATTTTCAGCATTTTCTGCAAAAAGTTAAACATACTGCTTAAATCAAAGTGTTCGAACTTGTTACAATGAATTCATATCTAGTGACAATCATCTGTGTCCAGTTTTGACAGTTTTTCTATGAAAGTTTGCACTCCAAAAGAGATTATTACTGCACACAAGCCAATGTTGTGTCAGTGTCTTTGTGAGTTTTGAGGACTTTTGATATAATTAAATTCATGAGTATTAAAAGTTGCATAACATTCTATCTGCGCTTCCGTGGCCGAAAGTGGATAGGGAGTTGGACTTGTGACCAGAAGGTCGCGGGTTCGATTCCCGGTCGGCTCTGATGGTGGGTGTTGAGCAAAGCTACCTCTAACAGGTTGCACTCTGATCCGTGGTACCTTCACGTTAAATAGGTACAGGTCAGGCGAGTCTACGATAATATGAGTGATTAGCACGTCTGCGCTACGGTAGCGATGTGCTGTATGCTCCCCGGGGAGTTGAGAAGGATATGGTGTGATAAGGATGACAATGACCCGGTGTGAATATGTAAAGTCGCTAGAGCACGATAACAGTGAATTGCGACAATAAACAACCACATTCACATTTACATTTATATTAACTACATTAGCCATTTCATTCACACTTAGAAAGTTAGGCCATTGGTGCAATGCATGATGTATACATGTAATTCGAACTGTAGTCTGTTTGTATCAAGGAATAGAATAAAGACAATAGTTAAATATAAATGAATGAATGAATGAATGAATGAATGAATGAATGAATGAATGAATGAATGAATGAATGAATGAATGAACGAAGCAAATGAAAAAAAACGAAAAAATTAATGAAAAAGTAGCGTATAAATATTAAACCAACTGAAACATCAAGCAATTTCATCCTGCAAAACATCTTTTTTTTTTGTAAAATGCAATGCAGCATTCAAAAACAATTTGAAACCAGTGGCGTTTAAGTATATTACTTATTGTGGGCTAACTATGTAATAACTCTGAAATGTTATTTCATATAAAACTATTTACAATGAAATAGAAAAATGATGAGTCTCTAGTATGAACATAACAAAATGATGTTGTCAGATAGGCACAAATTGTTTGTATTGTTAAACAGATGATAGATTCATCACACAGGAAAGGGCTCGTTGTTGACGAGTGTGTCCCAGTCGGGCCAGGCGGCCTGCTTCATCCTCTCCATGAAGGCCACCAGGTTGCTGCCGCCGGCCTCCGACGTCAGCACGGCCTTGTGCGGGTACGGCATGTCAACCGGCACGATCTGAGACAGGAGCCCAAACACGGAGCAGTCCACCTGATGGAGAGACAGGGAGATCAGGTAAATACAGGGTTTTCTCAGACACATGGAGCAGTCCACTTGACAGAGAGACCAGAAGGAGCATTCAATAAGAGAAATAACATTCTTTAATAACCTAGCTATGATTCTGTAGCCATTAAGTGAACAATAATATCACATATTATATGCTTATTATATGTTTGGTACTTACCACTGTGGGTTTGCCCCCCAAGAAGAATGGCTTTTCCCCCAGACACTGAGCCAGGGCTGTCATATCCCTCTTAGAGATCTTGGCAATGTCCTCGGAGGTCTTTCTACCTATACCTTGAGCATCTGCTCTCTTAGCAAACTGCAACAAGTAATATGGCAAAATATTATTAGTATTATATAAGAAATATTCATTGGTCTTGATAACAGATCTAATGGTCGTTAAAAGCTTTGATAATATAATTCATTTTGAATATTTTAAAATAATACAGATTTTTATCAATACCTACTAAGCAGTAGACGTAGGCTCAAGCTTAGGTATCACTCGTGAATATGACAAGCTTATGTTATAAAAAGCACAATAAGCAGTAAATGCTATACAAATATTTCGTATTGTAGTGGTAGAAATATTGAGTACGCACATTTTCTTTCATGTGGGTGTTGAACCTGTCAGGGTATGGGTTCACCTGAACAAAGCGACTGTATTGGTCAATGTGTTGCACGTAGCGGAAGTGGAAAACGGTCCAGCTCATGGACTCTTCTGTCATCTGAAACAATCACGATCACTGAGTCCCAATGTTTGTAGTTGATGGGCTATGCTTGTAACTGATGGGCTACCATTCATTACTCCAAAGGAGGGAGTCCCATTTGGTGATCGTGGAAACAATGAACTACTCAGTGTGCCAATCTTCATACTTTGCAATAAGTGAATTTGTCTCTAGTATGTCCAAATAAATATTTACCCATCCACACCATCATTTATGACATTGGTTGGATAACAATGTTTTCACTATCTCGCAATCATCTATGTAACATATACACTCAGGCATGTCCTGTCATTCAGAAAGCAGGGCCTCAATAGCTACATGGCCTGACCTGTGTAATTGCCCGTCCAATGCCCTGCTGTTCAGGTGTGAGGCCCTCTGTGGGGTCCATGCCGAGCTCTTGCATGAGGTGGTCGATGATGAGTCCACTGTCTGCCAACGTCTCGCCGTTGTACACAATGTATGGTATTTGCCCTGACGGCGACTTTTGAGGAATGGAATTTACTATCTGGAGAAAATACATGTAAACTAACTTTCAATGTATGCCAAATTATTAATTCTCCCGGTAGTAGAGTAGAAAACAATAAATATACAATATACGATGTAATGAAAACAATTGGCTATTTTTGAGCTACACTTAAATATTCACAACATGCACTATCAGTATTCTTTTAATATTATCTCGAGTCTTATATATTCACATTCATTAGATTGTTATACTTTCTATGTTTTTAATTCTTTTGAATGAAGAATTAGTGAGTCATTATAAATAGTCTGTGAATAACTGTATATATATATTTTCCCCAGTTTAGCTTGTGAATTCAATTCTACTCTCACTGTTCTGCCAAGCAAGCTCCTAACACTGTATGGGCATAGCAGCAGAGACATCTCAATTCAGTGGTAGGTGCTTACTTGACAGAACAGTGAGAGTAGAATTGATTATGAATAGTCTGTAAGTGAGTTTGAAACAAAAGGATGCTTATGTCTAGTAAAATAACGTTTTGGTACTGAAAATGGGGTATATACTTTCATCATGAAACCAAAGAAACCCATTTTATAAAACAGTTATTTTCTTTTACACTGTTGCATGATTGCTTCTTTTATTAAAGGGACATACCTCATAGCTTATGCTGTTTAGCCTCATCCATGTTTCCAGTTTTATGCAGAAAGGTGAAAGGTGGAGAGTTTGCCGCACGTATGTGCGTGGAGATTGATGTAGATACACAATGCCCTTCTTATACACAACATCTTCCTCAGAAGCATTGCTCATGATAAACAGTCCAGATTTGGAAATATAAGATTCTATGTCACTGTTTACCCTGATTTTGACTAACTGCGTTACGCATTCAAAGAATGCTGTCTTTACTCATAAACAATCCTAGCATGATGATGGCTATTACAATGAATGATGATCAAATATAAAAAAGTAAAGCACAATCATATCCATATATAAGTTAACTGCACTGTAAACATAAATATTTCAGTGTATTCTATGGCACGAAATATATTCATGAAATGAATCTTTGACTTAAAATAATGTAGATATAATAGAATGCATTCTATTTATCTGGTTCACATAAATATATAATCCTGTAAGTGTGATTCAACACACATGGTCGTAATCTTTGTAGTTTCTTTTTCAAATAGAAACTTACATAATGGTATCTCTAGTGAACAAACAGAGCGTGAATCATCAAAAAGTTTGACATTAACGGAACTGCTTGCTATCACCCTGTGGGTGCGATCAAGTAATTAAGTGGGACATCATTAATGAAGATCTTGCTTTAGCTAATAGCCATGTATTTGTTTTGTTTCTATATATGTCTGTATGGATTTCTATTGTTGCTCATTATTACACAGTTATGGTATATGATTGTATGAAGGAACACCAAAGTTCTCCATATTTCTTCAACCTCGAGATAAACCGTTTAGAACATAAACGTTTATCACTTCCCAACTTTCCTACTCAACATTCGTCTTGTAATACACCTACATTAAATGCTACCCTCATACATAACTGCACGATGGCTTTTCTTGCTGGACGACACACATAAGTCAGTGGCTTACATCTAGATATATGAGGTCCATTTTGTACACAGCATGCAACAGTTTCAATACCGTTTGAAACATCATTCAAAGTTGGTACAGTGTCTTCATAACTGGTGACCATCACATGTGTCCAATTTTAACACGTGTGTGCCTTGAATACGGGAATTTCATGACAACATTTTTGCTTTGTAAGCGATGATTGGAATATAATGTCGAAACATGATCTATAAGTTTGAAGCACTGTTATGATATATTAATGTCTCCTGTGTCTAATTTTAGCATTTTGCCAACTGCAATGTGTCTTACAGAATGACATTTGGGGTCATTGTTTAATATTTTCCCTTGTAATATTGTTTTGTAATAGTGCTTGTAAACTACGTTAAAACTTGTTAATTGTTTAAAATCTAATGTAATGCACTATTTTCACAGCATACTTCATGAAACAAACCATTCAAACTTGGTACTATGAATTCATATCAAGTGACAACCATCTGTGTTCAGTTTTGACAATTTTCCTATAAAAGTGTACTTTCCAAAAGGCATTTATTTTTAATACACACAAGTCAATGTTATGCCAGCGTCTTTGTGATTTTTGAGAAGTTTTGATA
Organism: Streblospio benedicti; assembly: GCA_019095985.1. Taxonomy (NCBI): domain Eukaryota; kingdom Metazoa; phylum Annelida; class Polychaeta; order Spionida; family Spionidae; genus Streblospio; species Streblospio benedicti. The sequence continues at coordinate 64,749,159 of CM032666.1, read as the reverse complement.
TAATCAAATTCATAAGTTTAAAAATTGCATAACATTTTATCAATTACATTAGCCACTTTATTCACACTTGGAGAGTTAGGACATTGGTGCAATGAGTGATCCGAAATTCATACATGTAATTCGAACTGTTATCAAAGCTTTGCAAAGAATAGAATAAAGATAATATATAAATAGAAATAAACGAACGAACGAACGAACGAACAAACAAATGAATGAATGATGGAAAGAATTAACGAATGAATGAACGAAAAAACGAAATAGTGAAATATATAGTAAATGAGTTATTTATATATATAAAAATATATATAAAAGTATACTTTCCAAAAGGCATTTATTTCTAATACACACAAGTCAATGTTATGCCAGCGTCTTTGTGATTTTTGAGAAGTTTTGATATAATCAAAATCATAAGTTTAAAAATTGCATAACATTTTATCAATTACATTAGCCACTTTATTCACACTTGGAGAGTTAGGACATTGGTGCAATGAGTGATCCGAAATTCATACATGTAATTCGAACTGTTATCATTTGTTTATAATAATGAAAGAAAGAAGGAACATACAGATGATAAACCAAATGAAACTATATTGCCAATTTTATCCTGCAAAACATCTGTAATTATACAATGCAGGATTCAAAAGTATTGAAAAAAACTATCTGAAACCAGTAGGGTATCAGTATATTACTTATTGTAGGCCAATCATGTAACAACACTGAAATGTTATTTCTTTCATATAAAACTATTTAAAACATATAGATAAACAATGAGTCTGTAACATGAACATAGACAATGTGATTCTGTCAGATAAGCACAATTTATTTGAATCATTAAACAGATGTCACACGGCATTCTTGACAGATCCATCACACAGGAAAGGGTTCGTTGTTGACGAGCTTGTCCCAATCTGGCCAGGCGGCCTGCTTCATCCTCTCCACAAAGGCCACGAGGTTGCTGCCGCCGGCCTCAGACGTCAGCACGGCCTTGTGGGGGTACGGCATGTCAACCGGCACGATTTGAGACAGCATCCCGAACACGGAGCAGTCCACCTGATGGAGAGACAGGGAGGTCAGGTAAACACAGCAAAAAGCAAGAACGACCCAGTCTAATGAACAGACATGGGCTACAGGACATATCAATACATAGACATAACCAGGTGAGTTTTTAATTCATTAATTCATCAGGTATTCCACACACGTCTGTGGCCATACTACTTTGTGATTTGTACGCATACGTTTGGACTTTCTTTTTGAAAGCAATGGAATATCTTGATTCTATAAACAAAGGTGAATATTATGCTGTTCTATTTTTTGTGGATTTAGCCTAAATCAACCTTATAATTCCCAACTTAGAGTGTGTATCGGATCGAACATTGAGTAAAACAAAAAAGACACATTTAAAATAACTTGATGTATACATACTAACATTGCTAATATTGTGACTCATAAATTTGAATGGTACATCTTGAAAGTGGGTTAAAATGTGAAAAAGTAGTGCGCTGAGCGCAAAGGATGATACCATAGCATCACCCCTCTTCAAAAAAGGGGTGATAACCCTCTCTGAGCTATCGGATACGTCTGGGCCATGATAACCAAAATAAATAAATAAATAAATAAATAAATAAATAAATAAATAAATAAATAAATAAATAAATAAATAAATAAATAAATACATAAATAAATAATAAACAAACAAACAAACACATGAATAAATAAATAAATATGTAAATAAATGAATAAATAAATGAATAAATGAATGAATAAATAAATAAATAAATAAATAAATAAATAAAAAATAAAAGATAAAAGGTGTACCACGGTAGGTCTGTCCCCCAAGAAGAATGGCTTCTCTCCCAGACACTGTGCAAGGGCTGTCATGTCTCTCTTGGCTATCTTAGCGATGTCCTCTGGCGTCTTCCTGCCTAAACCTTGGGCATTGGCTCTCTTACCCACCTGGAAAAATGTAGGATAACAATACATTTGGTATTGTTGCAAAATATGTCCATGCTTAACCTGTCTGTTAATTGGTGTCTACATTGGAAGTTAACAATAAAGCTAACACACCCCAATATTGAATATCCATAAATTATAAAAATATAGAGCATTTTCAACAAAAATATCTTAAAATGATCGATTTAGTACAATGATAGACATTTAAAAGATAAGTCAGGAAATTCAATGTGTTGAAGTTGTGTTTTGAGTACTCACATGATCACTGATTACAGCCTTGAACTGCTTGACCCCCTCTGGGCTTGGGTTGACCTGCATGAAGCGACAGTATTCGTCTATGTTCTGAACGTAGCGGAAGTGGAACACAGTCCAGCTCATTGACTCCTCAGTCATCTAGAGTGACAAATAAGTGATACTAAATTCATTCGCAGCAAACCGGTGATGAAAACCATATAGTTAGGATCTGTTAGCAAGAGCACGTTTCAGACTGTTTGAGAGTTTTATGTTTGTCAAACACAGTGTGTTCACGCGATGCTGTTCGTCATATTGTATCAACCAAATATACTTTTGCATGATATTTCATTTTGTTTATCAACAATATGTTTGACAAATGGTTGTGCGCTGGAGTCCCAGCAGTCAATGATATATCTATGTGCTCCATGCAGTCACCTGTGTAATAGCTCGTCCGATGCCCTGCTGTTGAGAAGTGAGCCCCTCCGTGGGGTCGATCTTGAACTCCTGCATGAGGTGGTCGATGATGAGTCCACTGTCTGCCAACGCCACGCCGTTATACACAATGTATGGGATTTGTCTCGTCGGGGATTTCTCACTGGTTGAGTCTTCAACCTATAACATTACATTATACTCTTAATATCAGTTAGAAAATGATTGTCGTTATAAGATAACTAATCTAATACCATTACTTATTATTATATCATTACTTATTCTCATTTTGTTTTGCACACTCCTCCAGTATTTAATGTACACTGTGACTAATATTGATTCAGATTTGGAAAAGACGTGGAATTCAACATAATTTGTTACCTCGTATGGTATTTTGTTCAGTCTCATCCAGGTCTCTAGTTTTACGGCAAATGGAGAGATGTTTACTGTCTGTCTACCGATCTTTCGCGAGAACTGGTGCAGGTACACAACGCCCTCCTTGTACACAACATCTTCCTCTGTGCGACTGCTCATCTTCAACTGATGTAATATAGGTCACACAGGAATCCGTAACAAATATAAACACTGAAATATGAACCTAAAAATATTAAAATTACAAGTCACTTATCCATCAATGTAAATCTCGGTATGTGAGGGTCTGTACATTGGTAATCTGTTCTGTAAAATGGGACACCTGTGATTGTAATACCTTATGAAACCATTTCAAAATCAGTCATTGTGATCCACATTCGATTAGAGAAGACTACTTAGATTTGCATATTGGTTCTGATAAGAAGCTATGAACTTTTTGGACCTAAACGTCCGTGACCAGAATGATATAAGGATATAAATCAGTGTTTCCCAATATGCGATCTTGATTCTTCTAGTAAATGGTTAACGTGTAGAAAGTCTTTCGTGAATATATACACTGAGCCTTGACGATTATTAACAACAATAATGAAAAATGTGTGTATACAAGTGTCAAATACATAAAAGAAACGTCAAGAAGAAACGCAATGTAAAAGCGGTAGGCCTATTCAAGCTTTTTTAAAAGTTATTTGTAATACAAGGTGGAAACGATCCCGGGAAATGATTTATAGTACAAAGTTATCCCATTGCACATGCAAGTATTTGTGAGATCTCATTTTTCATACATCACCTATATATCTTCACAACATCACTAATATTAGTTGATTAAACTCTGAATCTATCTATATCTAATAGAGACTTACTTATACATACCTGCTATAGATCCAAGATGTTCACGGTGTTCAAGATGTCTTTAATAGCACAAATTTATACAAGATGGCGTCAGAGGGCACCTATTCCCGTCTGCTTCCTTTAGGTCGTGATTAATAGTCATAGTAAGAAATTGAACTTATATGTCAGTTTTAGATCATATATGTGAAATTTTATTTCAATTGGTAAAAACACGCATAACGTGTTTATTAGTATCACAAGTATACAAAATGCAAATTTTGTTTCACTCATTCAACTGACAAAAGTACTTTGAACTTCGTTGCCCTCAAAAGATATGTGTTGTTATAATGTGTTATTATCTATACGCAGTACATGTAAGTATCAATCAAAAAATCAAATATCAATGGGCCCCAGCATCATGGGAGGGGTGTGTGATATGTATACTAGTATGATTTACTAACACTATGCATGCACATACTACTATTATCTATATAGTAATATGTAAATGTGTATGGCATAGTGTTTGAAAATCATAATAGTATACATATCACACATCCCTCTCATGATGCTGGGGCCCAGTGTATCAACAGTTAATACGTTTTAGCTTAATTCTGTACTTGTGTAACTGTTGAAAGAATGACAACTAAGTAAACATCATTACAGTATATTAAATTGGTATCACAGTTAAAACAAGATAATACATATATTGACATAATTACGCAATACAAAAATATGGTAAGTAATATGGTAAAGGACGCCTTTACGTTTACATACATCCTCTGATAAAAATGCGGACTGCGTATTCCTAGATGGTTAACTTTCTTATTGTTTAGCCATGGCGCAATTGAGTAGAAGAGTTTGAAATATTAGCCTGAATTGGCACAAGTAAATTCCTATTTTAGTGTCAACATTACGAAATCATGTGCCAAAATGTATACCAAAATGTACGCATTGATTGTAATGATCTCATTTCACGATACACACTCAAGTCTTACATCACGCATAATACTGTTCCCTGCCGTTTGTTATTATTGCATAGTGCAACTAAGAGAGAATAGTTTGTTCAATCCCAGAATCCCAGAATGGCTTTATTCTATGTGCACAGATAACTGTGCTGATTTCAACTCTATGTTTCACACCTACAAGTATACGTGTGTGTGGGGGGGTGGGGGGAGGAGACTAGAGGTGAGAGCTGCAGCGCGGTCTGCGGTCCAGGGACGAGTAGCCCTCATCCAGGTGGCGGAAGGCACCACTGCCCGCCTCCACATCCTCATATTCATCATCAATCTCATCGCCCTCCATAGCGGCATTCTCAATGCCAACCAACTCACGTCCTCCTACTTGATGAGTATTGTCATTTGACTTATCCGCAGCATGTAAATTGATTATATCTTCACCATGTGACTTATTTTGAAAATTGCCATGCGGCTTCTTTACATCTGAGCCATGTGATTTAACCACATCTGCTTCATGTGACGCACTCAACTGCTCATCAGGTGGCGTTCTGCTTATCTCTGGATCCCCTTCCTGTAGAACTGTTGGTGTAGGTGATCCAGACTGCGTTAGAATCACTTGGCGTGGACTGTGAGGGGCGCAGTCTGAAAGAGTCAGCTGCTGAATCTCAAGCTGCTCTGACACACATGCCTGAGGATCGTGCTCACTTGAAGATGAAGTATCATGTGATACTGCATCCTCATTATCCTCTAATACTGTAGAGTGTTCTGGTTGAGGTACTGCATTATCTTCGACGCTGTGGTTTATCTGATCAGAACCACTATCCCCATCAGCAGTAGAGGGATTTAAAGTAGTACACATATTCTCCTGGCCAATAACTGGAGTTATAGTCATATATGTATTCGTTAGGTTATTTTGTTGTTGATGTGCTGACTCGTCTACTGTAGCTGACCGCTGTGATGTGACTGACCGCTGTGAGTGGACGTAGCGGACAGTAGGCTCTTCTTCTGGCCCTGCAGTGGTGATCTCTACTCGGGACTGGGACACTGAATCTGGATCCTGACGAACACCCTCTGGAAAAATAGTTGGCAGTCACATTTCACTGTTCCATGATATTATGATGATAGGCATAATGTTTCCACTGACAAAATAAGACCAGAAGTTGACAAATACAATACTTCATTGCAAACACATTACATATATCACAAAGGCGTGTGCAACTACATTCACTCGTAATGATAATGACAAACTTAACCAACTCTGTCGTAGACTGACGCGCACAAACGTCATGCCATATCCATTGCCCGTGTAATACACATTGACGTGACACCCACTTTTGACCCCCCCCCCCTATAAACGACTCAACCAACGCACCCACCCCAACTACCGCCGCGTCCCCGGCATACCTATGGTGGCGGTGTCACGGATCTCGTCGTACGCGGGCGGCGGGTAGTCTGCGATGGCGTAGTAGTGGTGCTCGTCCACGGTGCTGGGCGGGCGCGCGATCGACACCGGGTGCACGGCGGCGCGCCGCGGGTCACTCTCTGGTGGGGACAGAATATGTACGTACGTGTTCAATGTAATTATTCAGATGGTTCAGTCGCAGTGCTCATGAATAGCTGTGCAAACATTGCTTCACTTCAATCTGTATATGTATAAATCAAGGCGATACGTTTCACAGAAAGCATGTTTGAGAAATAATCGTAGTGCTGGTAGGCTTGATGGTTTTAGGCCTATCAAAACGGTTGCGCAGTGATGCACACTTTATACACCAACACCCGGTTAACAAAAAGAAGAACAAGTGAAAACTGCCTCATATTGTGCATTACCACTAGACTGTTGTGCTCCTCCCGTCTGCTCCACGCGGGGAGTTGACGCCTGCGCGGCGGCCTCGGCCTCCCCTGCGGCGGCCACCGGCTGGTCGGCCTCGTCTCCTGCCTCTTGCTGCTCCCCACCGGCTGCGCCCTCCTCTCCACCACCGCCCTCCTGTCCAACAGTGTTGGGCCGAGGCCTGCGCCTCAACAACACCTGCTCGAAGCACACACAGGCCACGTGATAAATTTGTCATATGGGGCTAGTCGGACGTCGCTTTTACGACCCTGCTATAGCTAACTAGTACATACGGTAGTCAAATGCCTACGATGAACTACACACATTTTGAAATAGATTATATAGGATTGGTAATAGTGTAAGATTTATGACTTTATATAACTACTAGATAGTAGGCCTAAGTTAAAAGAACATAATTGACGCACCATTTTTGGACCACGATTATCTGCAAAACTAAATGAAACCGTGCATTGCCCTGCCAACGACAACTCATACGAAAATGGCGCACTGACCCTGAGTTTGCGCAGCTTGTCCGGGAACTGGCAGTAGGTGACGAGCATACACAGCATGCAGACGACCGCCAGCGTGAGGAACAGCAGCGGTATGAAGCGGATGTTGGGGCCCGACGACGGCGCTGCACGGGATAAACTTTGAAATTGAAGCATAGTTTTATCTTGAGCCGACGGTCAAGGTTTCGTTTTCAATTAGTAAGGGAAGGGGAGTTCACAGTGGAAGCAGATTTTATCATGAATCCAGTATAAGGAGTTATTTTGTTACACAGGACATATCGTATATTAAGCAATTTAGTTAAAATACGGCCATTTAGGATATGAAGCCAAATTAAATGCTTTGTAAAGATTCTATAATAAAAGGTGGTGGGATCTAGTCCCAATGACCTACTCAAAAGTTAATTATTTGTAAGTAAAGGTTTTGATATGGGTAAAGTGTACATGTACAGAGTGGAGAGCTTAAATTTAGTTAAAGCATTGGCCTTCAATCAATTTCATTTCGCATAAAAAGACAACGTAGCAGCAAATAAAAACGCATGTTGATGACAACTGCTCACGGAGCAGCATATGTACACGTGACACTGTGTGACATACCTTTGAATGTGTATGATGCTGAGAACCCCTGAAAGATGCCATCATCACCGTCATCAAAACTGATGAACTCAACTAGCAAATAGTTAGAGGAGGACCTGAAAAAAGCACAGATGAAATTAAAGAAATGAAAACTATCTGAACAGATTATAGAAGCCCTATAATACAACTGTCCATCACATCATTTAGTATTTCTTGTCGGTCGTGTTAAACACTTCCAACCCCACCTTCTCATCACCTCCCACTGCCTCCTGTCCTCACCTCTCTCTACCACCTGGCCTAGGTCCTCACCTCACACTGTTGGGTCTCCTGTTCCCGCAGTACTTGCCGAGGATGTTGGATGTGTTGACCGGGCCGTCATAGACCACCACGCGGTCACCAGGACAGCCTAACTCTGAGTTTCCCACATCAAACGAAGAGAAGCCCAGCTCAATACGCTAAAACAGCAAACCGTAATGGTTCTTCAAGTGGTAAATCTTATGATGATAATTACATATTGCAGCACATTTGAATTACATAAAAGAATGGTACATAATGGTACATGGTTAATAAATGAGTACAAGTTCTATAGCATGACTACTAATCAGCATCAAGGGTAAAGTTTGTAGAAACTCTGCTATTCCTCTCCCCCTCCTATTTCTGTTTTAGTTCCAAATACACGAGATTCATCGGACTGACCGCATCTAGATCTGCCGATGTGATCCTCCACCGACAGGCCGCGCCGCGTGGGTAGCCACCTCGGACATTGTCCACGGGCGACATGATGTCTCCGGGTGCGTACTCCATGCCTGCCGGCTGCCGCCCCACATCACACGCCCAGTCTGAAAACACCAGGGAGATCTCTTTGTCTTTGGTAGACGGCACTTGCATGTCATGTCATTTCGACTGATCAAGCTGCTGTAAACTGACACAATGGACTGTATCATATAATGATTTGTTTACTGAAAAGAATACTCAAGAGTAGACTTACATATTTTGCTGGAGACATTTAACACCACATTAACTAATACTGTGTCGGTTAGAGAAATACTGTTTAGGTAACTGTTAAAATACTAGGCCCTAGAGCTGTAGGCTACATGTGATTCAACATCAGTTAAAACATCCTGTCAATTCACCACATTGCCTGCGCCGTCCCCTCACGTACCAGACAGGTTGAACACGCGGTACTGGAGCGAGAAGCCGGTGGAGACCTGGTCGGAGGCGTCCGAGTGGAAGGTGAGGTAGGCGGCGGGCACGGTGGTCACCACAGTGCGCGGCGTGAAGGACCCGCAGTACTTGGTGATGCTCGGGTCTCGTAGAGGGTCCCCGCCGTTAAACATCTAGGCATGGGCAGGGTGTGAGTTTAATATGTAATCGAGCTTTAAATCTAATTGTTATGAATTGGTTGTACGATTTTTAAAAATAAGTTTGTATATGAATGATGAATTAATCAAATATAACTATTCCACATTTATGTGATTTCTTAGTGCTTGGCATGTTTCAAAATAGACATATGGAAAATACACGTTAAGTATAAGTATATTCATAGTCTGCATGTCCATTGTCTGCTCATCTGTTAGTCTGTCTGAATGTCTGACTGTCTGTCAGTCCGACAAGGCACCAGTCACACAATATGAAAAGAACAGGTCTCTTGCTTGTCTGCTGGACCAACCGTCCTTCTGTCCGTCTGGCTTCCCATGTCTCACCTGCAGCCAGTCACACATACATCCCGGGCAGAACTCGATTTTCATATCTTCCACTTTCAGCTCAATCACCTACAAGTAACTATGGAATGAAAAAGAGAAATGTATCTCTGTTACCAAACAACGATCTACACAAAAAATAACAAACAAATCACGCTATCTTATGTTATAAATAGAATTGTAAAAGACCTGCTTACAATTGCGCACGTATCATCATTCATCATTGAAGGCTGACTGTCCCGAACTCCATCATAATCAACAGTCTAAACCGGGTATACAGCAGGCGTTTCATGTCACATGTTTACATAATTTTTCATTTCACGTTTCCTACCATAACCCTAGTACACCACCATACCCCACCCGCCGTACTCTCACCTCTCCCGGCTTTGCCACGATGCGCCACTGGCAGTTGGAGCCCGGCGGGTAGTCGCCCTGGCCGTAGTAGGGCGAGGCGAGCCTGCCGGCCGTGGCGGCGAGGGCGGCCGGCCGCGCAGTGCTGCACGCTGTCTCTGCAAGCGAGGGAAGGATTTGATGGCAAGTTCAATGAGTTATGGTCATGGATTGAATTAAAACACGTGCAGAACACACATGGCACGTTTATCTATTCAGGTTTATTACTTATGAACATGGACTTTGAATGGGAAAGCCGTGAAATCCACGATGACACATGGGCTCTAATCAATATTGAGAAGATATTTAACCAGAAGTGGGAACGCTAGCTCACAGGCAGCCCTAGCCCATGTAATTTTATGCCTCTCATTTTGTGTACTCTGAGTCTCACCTGTAACATCGTCGAAATCATACATCAGCTCGAACCACGCTGGTTGCGTCCCTGCAGTTCGATACACAATGAGTCCCGACTGTCCGGAAAACACAATGTCCCCCTGCCATCCGTCCACTCCGCAGAAGGCACCGATCAGGGGAGCAGTTGCGTCGTCGGCGCCGTCATACACATCTAGTGACGTCACACCGCCGTCACACGACACGTCAAACGTCAGCACCCACAGCCGGATTCGCTGGAATAGATTGCCTGATTGTGAACTCAACTGATGTGTGCATCACATTGTCATTTATCAGAGCCTAATAAGAGCTACTCCCATCACCCTAGCCCCAGGGAACGCTGTTGTGCAAACTAAGATTCAAAATTTTGGACAAGTGTACCCCCATCCCCAATTACCTTGGCTATCGTGCTCGCAAGTTGCCACCGGCATGTGGACGTTGTGGCTGTGGGCGGCGGCTCCAGCAGTCCCGGGGAGAAGTCCAGTACGGCCCCGGGGCCGCACGCCACGTCTATAGACATACGCACAGTGCACGATGACAGCGACTAATTCGTTCACAAGGTACGTGTTCGCTTATCTTATAGTATGGGACTACAACTTGGACGCATACACTTCATGCTGTGTAGAACTTAAAAAAAGTGAAGTCGGTATGTCCGTACCAGTGCAGCATTCTGTATGTTTTAGGCTTACCAAACAAGTGACTGCAGAGAAAAACAACAAGAAATTGGATCGGTATATGCTAATAAAGGAACCACGCAGATAAAGAAAAAAACAGCAAAAATTGTAGCTTAATATTTTCACTGTTTGAAAGTTAACTGCACACATGACTCCTCAAATTGTAACACATGGGTGAGACAGAACCATGTGGTCCCGCCGAAGCAAGATACCTGTGACGTTGAGCCGAGAGTAACGCGCACGGAACCCCTTGTGGCCCGTGCTCTGAAATGCCTCCAAACTGAGCGTCAGGTCACCCGCCACGCCGCCTGCAAACACAGGGCAGGAGGTACAGAGACATCGACTGATGGTGAGGAAGGAGGTTGTGATCTGCTTTAGGTGTGGCTATATTATATTCGTGAATAGCCATCCACAATCACTATATTTCCTTTCAAAGTAATGATTGCTATCACACAGCTGAATATACTTAAGTTTATATTGCAAGGTGGAGATAGAAGGAACATGTGGTCCATCCACAGCAAGTGATACGCTAAGAAGTGATAATTGCTCTGACCTATAGGGTCTGGCTTGTATTTTCCGCAGTACTTTCTCGGCTCCCTGCTGATAGTCGTCACTTCCACGTGGTCACCTGCACAGTCGTAATCCTTCCCACGTTCCGGCAAATCCCATTCCACAAACTCCAGCCGGTAGGTCTGGAGAATTGATACAATGCTCTGAATCACATACGGAATGTGGGACTGATGCTTTATAATTTAAGCCCAGTGTCTCGGGGGAGGTACTTCAGGGGTGATTGGGTAGGGGGGTGCCACTGAAGGTCCAACATCATACCCCTTAGTGAAACTAGTGAAACTATGAAAATGATACCCCTAGTGAAACAACCGGATGAAAACAATGGAGTATTATCCCAAGGGGTATTATCCTATGTGATACTGTAATGAAAACAAGATTTTCTAATAACTTATATTTACCTTTTATGCTTTTTTATGGCTCAATAATGCAAAATCACGTGAAAAGAGAGCTAGATATTGAATCTCGAGATTGAACCTTCCATAGTAAAACTGGCTGGAATGTTGAAATCGCGACCCCTAGTGAAACTGAGTGGTGGAAAAGGTGACCCCTAGTGAAACTGCGGGGTTGAAAAAGGTGACCCCTGTCAGTGGTACATGCCGTATAGGGCGACTATGGAATTACCCCCGCCCCCCCCCCTCCCGCCCTCCCGAGCCCAGTGTCCTATTAAGTCATATGGAATGACGTATTTTTTACTGTTTACAGCTCTCTCCGTGACCGATGATACAGCTAGGTATACATTTACCTGCAGTGCTGGGAAGGTCCAGCGGCATGTGGCAGTCGGGTAGGCCCCGGGCCAGCCGGGCGAGGTCAGACCACCTGTCGCCCAGGTCAGCTCTTCCGGAGGGGAGTTGCCTTCCTTACACGCCTCGGCTGAGGGCGATAAGAAGGAGTTAGAGTGCAGCATAGACAGGCCTCTGATGAGAGTTCAACATTACAAGGTCACAGGAGATCATACGGTGGTTACAAGGGCTCATTACGTGATCCACGTGCATCAACGCATAAGTAATCACTGGCAGATCCTGCTTTTCAGATAAGAAGAGGGGTGGGGGCGCACTTATAAAGGGGATCTGCCAATGGTAATCAAGGGTAACATAAAGCAGTCATAAGTCAAAATAAGCGGGTAAAAACCTGTACACCCGTGAGGCAGTCGTGTGTGCATTGTACAGAAATGATCCGCGCTGGTAGCTTTCACTGATTACAAATTAATATATCTGCAGTGTGTGTGAGCCTACATGAAGAACGTGCCAAGGGTTATTTTGAAACGATAAATATATACAGAAGCACGTGGTTAGGAACATTGATTGAGATGGCTACACAAAACAGGATTAATGTACACCAGATTCCTGGCTTTCAAATTCACCTGTAATGTTCATGAAGGAGACTATGACGACAAAGCCGGTGCCGTTTCCCTGTCCGTCCGTCCTGTAGTCTAGCAGCAGGTGTCGCCAGCTGGAGTGCAACGGGGCCGGCAAGTCCTGCATATGAATAGGCTCGGATTGAAGTTATAAATGAGAATCTTAATGACATGCAAAAATACGATAATGAGAGCAAATGAGTAAACGTCACAGCGTCACGGCGTATCCGAAATATCTTCAAGCAATGATGTGTTACCTTTACTTGGACCAAATAGGATTTGATTACCGATACTTCACTAACTCGGCAAAGCATAGGGCACAACCGGCAGTGTTGCTTATTGTTAAACTACTGGCTCTACTACCAAAAAGAAAAACAGGAGATCGTAGGGATCAGTGCGTGTCCAGCAGGTGGTCTACGGTGCTGAAAAAATATGTGTCGAAAATACGTTTTTTTGAGGTAGTAGGCGCACAGAGACAGTCAGTTGTCACGCCAAACTTTCTCTACTGTGACTTAAACAGTTGCTTAACTGTATGTGGGACGCTTAGAGCCAGTAAAGGTCCAGGACATACGTTATTCATGAGTTATGAACGCAGACAAGAAAAGGAAAACCTGTCAAAATGTTCGAACTACCAGTTGTACACTGGTCTGACTGCTAGACCACTACACTCAATCAAACCATATACTCACAGCACATACTCACCTAAACACAACCTCTCACCTGCTCACAGAAGGTGGCCAGCTTGGCACTGTCGTCGTCTACTCTGTCATCGTAAATCGTGACGTTGGCAACGTCACAACTAGTGACGTCATTACCGAGGTCAAACTCCTCAAACAGAAGCAGCGCCATCTGAAGTTGGACAAATTAATCACTTATTGATAAGAAAAACAAACCAAAACAAACTCATGGATAATATGATTATCAACTCTCTCCGCCGATAGAAAAAAACCCACTAAACATAATAAAACAACAAAAATTATGATGATTATAATAGACAGGGGCCACGTGGTGTTTGTACAATTCTACAAGATAATCTAGACTTATAAAACCATATTCCTATAACTAGATATTGAAAATAAGAACTGTGATACTATATTCTGAGTACATCTGGTCAATTTATGTAGCACAGTGATACTCTTTGTAAAAAGGTGAACATCTTGATCAATAAAATGAAATTGACAAGGTCCACAAATGCAAATCATTTTCCATTATAAATTATCATCCGTCTAGTTTAAATGTAGGAAATATGAATGATTACGCGTGACAAAATTGCATACTGATTTGAAGTCGCGTCTTCAAAATACATGTCATAAGATACTGAAACAACAAATGCAACAGATTTTTAATTTTGATTTTGTGACTCTTGTATACAATGCATTTTATTCCCTTGCCAAACGTAATTCGAAACATAATGTATACATCAATTGCCGATTCTTATAAGTGAAATTCCATGGACCTCATTTTATGATTGAAAGTTTGAATCCTACCGTAAAGGGAATTTTCAACAAGATTTGTAAATATTCTTCTTTCATCAAATTTGCAAGAATTCTTAAAGAGAATAGTTAATTAAAAGTTATGAAAATTCGCACACAGAATTTAGTTCAACAGTAGTTTTGAAAGTCAAATCCAGGTTTTAAAACGTAATCACAAAATTGGTTGAATAAGCTTATTTTAATGGTTAAGGAGTCTCTAACGTCATTCAAAAATATGTCATTACAATCTATACGCTGTTTTCACGGTACTGTACTGTAATGTACTTCAAAACCCACCATGGGTAGACTGTTATTGTCCAGTTGTTATGGTTGGGTAAACAATATTTCATGTTTGAGATTTTGTTTATAAGGATATAAAACACGACACTGGTGCTATGATTTTACTTATTATACTATGCAAAAGCTTGTTCTGCCTGCCAATGGCTGGTTACCGCCCCCCCCCCACACACACACATTTTTTTTTACCAAGCACAGTTTTATTGACAAACCAATAAATTGACTATCTTATAAGCTTAGATTTATATACTAAACAAAACGGATGCCAGTTTGGATAACTTACTTTTACAAATAGCTGCCTGTAAAAGGTATAGAACACATGTTCATCAGTTACAACTTTTGATTGTCAGTCATCTCCCGTAAACAGGCAACTGCCTCACTACAAGCAATTAGACCATAGATTGACCACAGAATAATTGTATAAAAGGGATAAAGAAGAAGATTTGGCATAATGAAAATATATTTCAAACCTCATAAATACGATGAAATGTGTAGATATGAACAAAGGTTAAACACTATATGCATTAGCCGTGTCATTTGGTTGGCGTTATATAAAATTTGTAAATTATTAGGCTTTCTTTCAAATTCGAAATATGTAGCTGGACTGAGAATTTCTCATCATGAGCCCCAGCATAAGCATGCATGTTTAATGTTCGACGTCTCTTTTCGTCTGCCAAACAATAGAGTTTTTATTTTCTAAGGTACATAGAGATGAAACCAAGTTGAATAGAAAAGTATTGCATCTTCACACTAGTCTGATGCACATATGCATAGATGTTTACTAAAACATAAGTTAGCAGTAATTTACAATCTGTGCCGAAGCCCGCCGATTCTGTGCTTTGCAGGGGTGAATTTTGGCACTCTACTGATTAAAATGTACCTTCCAAAGAGCCAGTTTAATTATGTTTTATCTCACTTTTCTATTATAGTTTCAATACTGTTTTAAACATGACCATCAATTGGCATACTATATACATTGTATATGAGATTAAAAGTGCTCAGCGAGCAAAGCGTCACTAGAACCACTTCAACTCTTGGGCAATAGATTCAATTTAGCGATGATAACCCCCAATGTCAAGAACAGAGATGTAGGGTAAATCGCTCAACTAAGATGTTTCCTACTTTAATGCTTTGATTACAAAGTAAACATCTTATTTACCTATCAGTCAAAGCTGTTCTAATAGTGACGTTATTCTTTCAAGTACTTTGGATATAGCAGTATTCGGCTGCTATTAGTACACCCAACCAAAGGTGACGTTGTCACGTCCGTTTGTTGTGTAGTATAATGTGTACTAAAGTGTGGCATTGATAATTGGCACAGACTTGGGTGCTATTTGTGTAGTTCTACAATTTGTGTGTACTATGAATGAACCACGTTTTTACCGTCAATAATTAGACGCCATAATAACTTGACCTCCAGCCTCATGCTCACCATGTCTCTTGGTGCCTCGACCAGCCATTGGCAGTGAAGAGTGCTACCGTTGTTGTCGGGGCTGATGATGGGCCCGGGTGTGTCCACTACGGCCGGCCGCCCCAGACCGCAAGCCCCGGAGACTGACCACTCGGCGTCTGAAAAGGGTGACCAGGAAAAAGGAATAGTATTATTCTGATTTGTGCCTTGACTACAATGCAACATTTTTTTTTATAAAAATCACTTGGCTATGGTTTGGCCGTATTCGGGGCAGTAGTAATTCTTCTGTCAATGGTATATATATTAGCTATTGCAATAGGTTTGAAATGTTGTGATCAATATGAAAACAAAATTCTGTCGTGGTAAAAAGAGAAGTACATGATAAAATATGTCCAAAACGTCCCGATAGTTATATTTGAAATTTGTGAAAGAGGGAAGAATAATAATAATAAGCAGTGAGCCTAATGAGCTTACTATGCATCAAATCACCTTATAGTGATGCAAAAAAAAAAAAAAAACTATTAAAGTCTTCTTGTGATCACAACTCGTCTTAGACTCAAACAAGTCTCCAAAATGATATTAATGTACAAATATAACGTACAATAGTTCTTAAAATACACCAAAACAAAACAAAACGTCACCCATTATTCACATGGATTTGCGAAATTATCTACCATATAGAACGTACCACTTATTTGAGTTAATCCACTGACGAATATCCATAATGAAACAAATACGATGTTCATTGTTCGCAACAGCAATAAAATTATTATTCTATATAAATATTGCTTACACTGACATAGTATTACAATAACATATCAGGTAATAGGGTCGAGTACTTAGGCTGAATCAGAGTCTGATTAACGAGGCAGCATTAAGAGTTGCTTACATAAGTAAATGTTGATAGTAAATGGCCATGCAATTTACTTTATGATGGGATTCATAGATATTAACGTCAAGTTGCACATTCCACACTCATAAACAGAATAGGCATGCTATAGGATTAACAGTACATATTAATTTTAAACTATTAGGAGACAGCGCTTGCGTTGTGAGGTATTCTTAATTAATTACACATAGGCCCACACATGATCAATCATATGGTGTTTGCTCATGAATGTGTTAACAGGAAGTTATCAGGTCAAAAAGTGTGAGTTAGGAAATCCATTATTATGGACCTGACAATGAGAAAGGAAAACTTTAAACGCCATCAAGCATTACTCCTATTTGAGCGTATAACGACTCTGACCGAGCTGTGCGTTATCACCACCTTATCACTGGTGGACATTGTCGCCTGCTGATTCAGTGGCGTATTCTGGTGACAGTCTTACCTGGCCTTACGCAAGTGTAATACATAATCCGCCTTGTGTACTCACAATTTAACTGAAGGTCACTTAAGAGCGTGCATCCCATCCCCCATCAGAAGGTGAAATGTTCTACAAACAATAATACTTTTTTTTATGTCCCGCATTGTCACTTTAAGCAAGCATCAGTATACCTTATATATTACATGTATGTACTGTTCTATGAGTTATGTTGACGAGAGAACATTACTGTAACATTATTTTAATATTCGCCTTAGGCTATTGGATATTCGAATATCCAAACATCATTCTCTTTGGATATTCAAAGATCAAATACTACTGCTGATCAAACCCAAAATTACAAATCTGCCAACTTGTGGAGCATCTGGTATAATGACATTACAACACCATGAATCATGGCAAAGGGTAAGTTTATCATTTAAAGGAGTGTTCTTATAAAGTTTACTTCCCAGCATGTGACAACTAGATATGAAAGGTATTTTTGTGTGAGTATTAAAAACGTTTGTATTGATTGAACCACTTCCATTAGCTTTTATTATTCAAATCATAACTAATCATTCGTGGATATGACATTACATGTAATCACTCATAAAACATGGATATTTACTTTAAAATGTTATTAATTACTTCTAGCATTTTGAAAACTTTTCTACTTTGAAAACCTTTTTACCTCCGCATTACAAAAGCGAATATTTAAAAGACCAATATTTATTATTCTAAATCTATTTATTAATCTACCTCACCACCGCAGAAAGATGATGTGAATATTCCTCAAAAGATGACGACCCACGCAGAGCACTGATATTTTTAAAGCTCGAATGTGTATTGGTTAATGGTGACGTCATTGTATAATCATGAATATGCAAATTTGTTTCCGATCTCGGTTTACTCTGCCACCAATTTTATAATGGCTGATGGCAATGTACTCATCTATCTATAACATTTGATAGATGATAACTTGCTGTAGCAAGATGGGTTGGGATAACATGGGCAGTCTTAATGAAGCACCAGTCAGCTCCACACTAAACTAGATAACGATTCGTCATTTTTTTGTGATCGTCATCAAGTCGCTAGCATGTCCTTACCAACTCGCTTCTAGTCTCCATAGTCGGCATCAAATCGTTACCTAGTCTTCAAAAAAAAAGTCGCCGGTCCGCTGGCGATTGGTTGCGTTTTTTTTGTTCCGCCTGCATGCAGCGGAACTAAAAAAGTCGCCGTGGTTTGCTGGCGACTCAAAAAATCAATAAAAAATCGTTACCTAGTCGGGGTACATTGAAACTCGCACCAAGTCGTTACCTAGTCGTTATCAAGTATTTACCAAGTCTCGACCAGGTCTTAACCAAGATAATCCCCCATTCCACTATCGTTACCTGGACCAAGACTTGGTAACGACTCGTAAGTTTTTAGTGGTCGGCACAATGTCGCCACCATGTCTTTACCAAGTTGGTATCAAGTCGGTATCCAGTCTCCATAGTCGTTAGCTAGTCGGCAGCTAGTCTCTGAAAAAAGTCATCGATGCACCGGCGATTGATGCGACATTTTTAGTTCCACCCCTCTGCAGCGGAACTAAAAAGTCGCCGGTGTTTGAGGAAGACTAAAAAATCAATAAAAGATCGCCACCAAGTCGGTACCAAGTCGTTATCAAGTCTTTACCAAGTCTCGACCAGGTCTTAACTAAGATAACGACCATAAAATCATGGTTTTCACCTGATTGCGACATGATAACGACCTGGTAGCGACGGAAAAGTCTAGAGATTGGTTCATTTTACACAAAGCTATCGATGAGGCTACACCCCTATGATGCTACCCAAGGGGGATAATCACATCTAAGACGTAGAATGACAAAGGTTTATCGAGTGAACACTTTTTAATAAAAAGTACATAGGATATGTGATAAACTTACAAATATAAATATATACAATTACTAGCTGTTTACCCGGCGTTGCTCGGGTTGAAACAGATGAGATCCGAAACACATTAAATGCTCCTCCCTCCCCATCCTTTCCCCTGTCCCACACCCTCCACACCAGCTCCCGTCATTATACAGGTCTGGGAAAGATTAGATCTGGATTAATTACATTAGTAATTCAAAGTCGTTTCAGTGCCAATGTATCACTCAGCTTCCTTCCATAACCCCCTCGCACGTGGCAGCCAATCACCACCCGCATCTTCCAATGACCACTGACCGTCTGCATCTAAGCTCCGCCCACCTCACCTCAGGCACTGACCGCACCCTGGCTGCCGCCGCCGCGCTTGGCAGGCAGTTTACAGGCCCAACCCTGTCTGGTAACAGTTTAAATTCCCACCTCATCCCGCCCTCTCCTTTCATCTTGCCTCTTTTCTCCTCTGCTCCCTTTTCCCCATGTAGCCGCACCAGACTTCAACCCTGTGCAAACTAAATGACCAATTAACCTCTGCCTTACTTTCACCAGGTCACATTGCCCCTCGGCCAGTTCAGGTCACGCCGCCTAATCACTCCTTTGATAAACCGACCCCGGGCCGACCGCCGCCTCCTGACCACAATCCGGTGCATCGGGTTACCCCAGGTTAAGGTCTCTCTCCCCTTTTATATATGCTCCTTTCCATAATTTACATTCCCATAAATTTACCGGCACCACACAAGAAGAAATAAAATAAAGTAACAGTAACAGTGGGTCTGTACAATAGCATATTAACAATTTAATTTTGGCCAATTTGTATAAAAGAAAGGATTAATATTTGTAGAATTCTTATATGTTTTGGCGCTTCACACACTGCCGGCACGAACTTGGCGACAGTGTGACGGCTGACACGGAACTGATAACCAATGGAAGGGTACGATTCACCAGTTGAGACATGCCGTAAGCTGGCGGCGAGCTTCAGACCACTGGGCAATGGGCGCCTGAAGGTTGTCTCTTGTCCTTGTATGCGGTCTTTCACTTTTTTTATGAATCTCTTCAAAGAGTTCTGGCTGCATGCGTAGAAAGTTGAAGAAACTGTCTGTATCCTCTATCTGCATTTCCTGTATTAGATTGTCCCAATGTCCGAACATTAACCTGCGGTCCTCGCCGTTCCATGCACGGCACCAGAAACGAGGAGCACTTCGATGCTCTGGGTAATTTCTTTTCTTCTTGCTAGGTCGCAACCAAGTTTTCCTCAAGTCTCGACCTACTCGAGACCTCATCGTAACCTAGTCTTTTTCCGTCGTTACCAGGTCTTGCAACAGGAAACTGGGGAGTGGTCCAGTAAATAAAATGATAAGGTTAGACAAAATTGTTGGCAAAGGTTTAACGATTGAAAATTGAATCATTAATATGTGTACTTTTAAGGAAAAAAAGTTTACTCATGTCTGCCTTGGGGAAAGTTTTCAAAATGGCCGCCAAAATGGCCGCCGCCATCATTTTTTTCTAAATATCAGAAAAATGACAAATCGGTGTTTAATAATGTATAATACATAATTTTCACCTATATTATATATACTGAAGTTATTTTTATAATAAAAAATTGTATTTAGACAAAATCCAAGATGGTCGCCAAACTTAAAATGACCAAAAACACCAATTTTCTAGCTGAGGAAAGCTATACAGATACTCCTATTATATTACTATATACCATGCTCATATATCAAATAATTCACCATTTTCCTGATAAGATTTTATAACATTTTTATGTTTGATTTGATTGACATATAATCCAAGATGGCTGCCAAGCTGGAAAACTGCAACAGATGTTCTACTTTTGCAATATAAATCCAGGGTATCAAGCGATTTCTTCCTCAAGCACTATCATGGACTTGCTAGCAACATATTCTAGGGTGCATTATTGAAACAAATGAAAAATTGTTAACAGTATGATCATTTTTATATCAATACAAATATGCACAATATTAATTCTGTAACTTTATATTTTAAGTCTTCAAATACTCAAATGGCTCTAATCCTTATAATCCTTATTACGTTTAATCTTTTCAATGTTTTTTTTTGCAAATCAGTTGATCTTGGTGAAGAAAGATCATATAATTAGTCTAGAATATTCTAGTTATATCCACATTACACCCAAAAATGGTATAATAATCATCATATTTCGTGATTTAAAGTAGATCTATCATGCTAATAGTGCATACATATTTGCAATAGTGACATGACCAACCTTACAAAGTTTTGTTTTCCTATTTGATATTTTCCCTTATTCAAAATGAGTACCTGTGTTCTGTGCAAAGAATTTATTGATATGTGTCAATCGAATGAGTTTGCAAAACTTTCAGAAAAGGGATCCAAAATTATTAATGATGCTATTAAAGCTAGAGAGTATGATTTCACAGAACAGTTTTCCTATAAAACACACTGCCTCTTTTGTAGTGGAGAAGTGGACCAAGATGCTGCAAGGAGACATCGTGATCGAGTGTGCTGTAAGTTCATCCGTGTTATGTCCATTGAATTGAAAGAAAACATTTTGTTTGTTTGTGTGGTTACTCCGCAGCCATCAATTCTGATGATTATAGCAGAGGGAGGCCACGTGATGTTGGTACATGGACCTCCAGAGGCAGGTTAGGTAGCCAACTGAGCCTCAGGGGAAGGGGGGATCACACTAGCTATAGTTTTCAAGCTAGGTGAGTTCTTTAATGTGCAGAGGGATGACTCTCCTTTACACGGGGTACGCCTTTTAATGAGGCTTCCGAACCTCGCCGCTTGGCGTCGCCACTGAATAGCATTACTGATCAACAGTGGTGACAGACTTCGTGGAATTGATGTAGCATTGATGAGAAACGTACAACGTAACCCCTCAGTCTGCCCTGCCCGAGCCGCGAACTCACGACACAGCAAACTCCGTATCTGAAGTTGTACGCGCTAACCATTGCGCCGTCAAGACCACTGCTTGTTCAAAGCGCCAAGATGAATGTGGGGAAGCAGTGTACAGTCGTATAATTTCTATAAGTGATTTACCATCTGTTGAGGCTATATACCATAGAGATTGTCACAAACATTTCATTCAACTTGGTAAAGTAAAGAGGCTCCACGAGCACCAAAAAACAAAGCCGAGACTATCCTGTCAAAAAAGGCCAAGGCTGGGCGACCAAAAGATCTTACATAGGTAGAAGCTTTTGAAAGTGCCCTCTGTTATCTGCAAGAAAATGATAATGAAACTATTACGCTTGATGATTTACATGATAGAATGAAGAAAGGGTCGAATGATGATGTTTTTTTTCGAAGAAACAGCTGCAACAAGACCTTGAAAAACATTATGGTCCAAAGATGTTTGTCAGCACAATACGAAACCAAACCAAGATAGTCACACTCATACCGACAGTAAAGACCATCATACAGGATGCACACAAAAGTGCTTTAAAGGGAAATGATATTAATGGGTTGATAGAAGCTGTGGGAAATTATATTCGCACAGAAATTAAAACTATGAAGTCTCGTGAAAATATAAATCCAAGTGCAAAACGAATTTCAAGCATTGATAGTAACTTAGAATCAGTGTTGTATGTGTCGATTGATGGTGAGAAAGTGAAGATAGATCCTAAAAATTTGTACCAAAGGTTTTTGGTTGTTGGGGTAAGAAAGATGTCGAAGAGCTCTTAAAATATGAACTATGTTCTTACCCAACTTCATTGTTCGATAATAACTTTCTCATGAGACCGCCTTATAAAGCATCTTTACAAACTGGATTAACTGGAAAAGTACCAAGCCCTGTTGTAGAAAACTTACCCAAACTTACCCGATACAGTTTCCTATGTGCTAGATGGTGGGGCTCTTCTGCAGAAAATTTCTTGGCCCAAGTTTTTGACGTATGAAGCTTTATGTCGTATCTATTTGGAGTATATCCAAAGTCAATTTGGCAACTGTACAATAGTTTTTGATGGTTACTTAGAGGGTCCATCAACGAAAGATGACACTCACAGTCGTAGAATCGGCACTGAAGTAGGTGTAGACATTGATTTTACTCCAGATATGATTCTCACAATTATGAAACGAAAGTCAGTGTTGCTTGTAAAGGTGATTTGGAAGATCGTGGAATCGAACTCACGACCTCCCGGCTATGATTCAGACCGGTCTTATATGTAATAGTCGGGTGTGCTAACCGTTACACCAACCTCCCATGACGAAGGACACACACTTCAACTTCGCCTATATGCTGCGTTGCGCAACCACACTGTCTGACACCTGTCGCTATATTTAGCTTCACCATCGTGCCAGCCTTTATCAGACAAGCACCCTACCGACTTCGTTTGTTGGCATGCAGGATGCATTGTGTCTCTGAAGCACTTTCTTTACAATTAACAAGAAACCTTTTCTTGCCAATTCTCACAATAAACAAAAGTTTATTGATCTGCTTTGATCGGTCCCTGAACAAAATAGTTTGGAAGTTAAACAATCACCAGCAGACGCAGATTATGACATTGCTATATCAGCATTGAATGTAGCACAAACTTCACCAGTTGTTGCAGTAGCTGATGACACAGACATTCTTGTACTATTACTTTACCATTTTTCTGTACACATGAATACAGTTTATATGATGACTTCTTCAAGAATAATTGACATTGGTAAGATGAAACAAGAACTTGGTTCAGTTACAGATCATTTATTATTCTTACACAGCATTACCAGTTGTGACACCACATAAAGGCCGTATGGGATTGGAAAGATGTCTGCCCTTATTAAACAGAAAATGTTAGAGCAATCTTTGTGGAAGAAGGGAAAGATAGCACAGAACTTGGATGTGCCGGTATAAAAGTGCTGTCCATATTATATGGCCGCTCAATTGATTTGAATTCTAGAGTAGAGTAGCATAGTTTAAAGAAAAAATTGTATCACGATCAATGTATTTACCTCCAGAACGACTACCGCCAACAAATGATGCTGCAATAGTTTCACAGTTTAAGGGTTTACCATCAAGTTCAATCTTGGCGTGGTAAAAATCTAGACCCAGCAGAATAGGGCTGGTTCAAAACAAAATCAAATGGCAGAGAAGTGTTTAAAGCCACAAAAATGGAGGATGATACAATGCACTTGTGGGGGAAAGTGTGATCGTATGTCTTGCACATGTAAAAAATGTTCTTTTGTGCACCCCAGCATGTGAACAATGTAAAGGAATAACATGCACTAATGCTGAGCATCCAGACACAACAGATCACACGGATATTACAGACAGTCCATAATTGCTACTTGTATACTAACAATTCTAGTTTCTCTGTTGGCTGCATTTTTTTTATTACCACGCCACCATATTAGAATGTACTATGATGGCAAATTGATAAAATATCATATCTAGGAACATTCTCTATGAAAAGAAACCCTGATATATTTGTTTAACATTTTCAAAGTTTATTTACCAAAGGTTATCATATTTTATAAAAAAATTATTGATAAGTACTGCGTTACTATGTCAAATAATGTTGGCGGCCATGATGGCAGCCATCTTGGATTATTCTAAAATGCAAATTTGATATCAAAACTGATTTCAGCATGTTTGATTTAGTTGGAAACAATGTATTATATAATAATAAATGAGTATCTGTAAAAGTTTTCTGATAATTAGAAAAATGATGGCGGCGGCCATTTTGGAGGCCATTTTGAAAACTTTCCCCAAGGCGGAAGTGAGTAAACTTTTTTTCCTTGAAAGTACACATATCAATGATTCAATTTCAATTGTTAAACCTTTGCCAACAATTTTGTCCAACCTAAGCTTTTTTTCATGTTCATTTACTGGACCAGAGGGTGATGATAATAAATGTGATGGAGGCGCATCTGATCTGCTCCGGGCATGCTTTGAGGAGGGTGGTTGACAGAAATGGTGTATGTGTACACATGGCGGGGGGGGGGTGCATGGCTGGTGGTGAGTTTGGGAGGAGCATTTAATGTGTTCCAGATCTAATCAATTTCAAATGGAGCACCAGCAGAAAGGGGGTGATCAAGCATTGCCATATACATGTAGTGTGTGTGTATGACTGTCACATAAGACTGTGGGAGGAGGGTGATGGAGGTGTATTTAATCTTTCCCAGACCTATATAGTGATGAGAGCTGGTGTGAGGGATGTGGGACAGGGGAAAGGATGGGGAGGAGGAGCATATAATGTGTTCCATATCTCATCCGTTTTAACCAGAGCAGCAGCAGGAAGGAGGTGCATTAGTTATGGACCTGTTTAGATGGGGATTGGGTAGAGAGGGTTGGGGAGAGAAGAGGGGGGTGGCGGTGGAAGGAAGGGTAGGGGAGAGTGGAACATTTAATCTGATCCTCGCGTGTTTACTAGGGGTAGCAGTAGCTGGTGGGAGGGATATTTGAGGGATCAATCAATGCCATATTCAGTACATGTAGTGTGTAAATGGCTGTGGCATATGACGATGTGAGAACGTTGATGTATGTATATTTAATTTGTATTTTTATCATAAATAATAATTAACTCGGTTCATTGGTAGGGGCTGCTTTTAAACCATTTTGACCCATGATCTAGACCAAGTTTTCCTCAAGTCTCTACTTACTCGAGACCTAATATCAATCAAGTCTTCTTAGTCTTTACCAGGTCTTTAATAGGTTTTTACCAGGTCTTTACCAGGTCTTAACCACATCGCCATCAACGGGGCTATGTCGCAACCAAGTCTCAACCTAGTCTTCATCAGGTCTTCACCATGTCGGGATGTGGTCCTAATCAAGTCTTCCTCAAGTCGTCACCAAGTCGGAACCAGTCGTCGTGGCAGGTCACAAATATTCATGCATATATATTTTGTAACAAACGAATGATACACAATGCTCTGCTCATAATTACAGAATTGCAAAATGGAAAAATAAAAAATTTACACAATAACGATTAAATCAATAAAGATAAATCAGTAAATCAATAAATCAAAATTAAGTTTTCAAAACAAAATTTCATTTTATCAAGAGTACAGCTGTCAAATAAAACTATGCACTAAAACTAATTAGACCTAGTGCTGTAAGCCAAATATACAGCATACTCATACTTTATATAGTAGTTTCTAGAACATATGTTGAAATGGAATTAACCAGAATGAATTACAATAAAATGTTAACAAAAATATCAAGTACATTTTGCTACAGGGCCACACGCAGCCGGAGTCTCGTGTACGGTATCATGGTTTTTATGCTTAAGTTTTAGTTTTGGCATGGAAAAGTTGGTTTGCTGGTTGGAGGCTTCATTTTTGTTACATATGCTATTAAACATACTTCAGAGTATGCTTACGCTGTTTTTTCATTTATATGCAATTTGGGAGTGGTATTTCTTGCAATACCTGTAACTTTTATCTTTTATCATTTTAGCTATCGTGTTTCACCTGTATCATTCCCACAATGATGCCTATAATTATGAAATTTGTTACCGGAGTCGAATGTAATGAACTACGACACAGGAGGTGATCATGATAGCAACTATAATACTTGCATCTTTCCTATTCCATGGCATTTTTGCCACATCCAAGAAGGTATGTAAAATGTACCTGTTTTGGTAAGAATACAATACATGTTAGGAGCTAAATATTGCAATTTGATGTATCAACTAGGTACACGCATCTTTTACATGGACAAAAATGAATTAGGCTACATTTTCTTCAAGCACATTTCTTTGAAATCAATATTACATGAATTATGAATTCAACGACGATTTGCTTTTCCGCCAATAAAACAGCCCACAAACGTACGATAGACACATGATTTGAAAAAAAGAGAGAAATTAGACAATTTGCATTTTAAATCTAGTTTGTCAGATGCCCCTTTCAGAGAACCATTGACTAACATTAAATCTATATTACCCTTAGAATGATGGGTCAGACGAAGATCTTCGAGCGTTGGTGAAGGCAATGATTGAGACTGAAGTGGCCGAGCTTAAAAGTCGTCTGACACAAGTCGAAAATCATCAAAAGTTATCACCATCAGGCATGTACCAAGCGGGTTAATATTACCAGTAAACATTTCGAAAGTAGAATAATTTATTGTTGGATGAACGCTATAATAGTAAAACCATAGGTAGACCCATGGGACTCAGGGGCGAATATGCCCCTCCCCTTTTACCCTTAACATTGCATTTCATGGGATGTTATTCTGTGGTGCGAGCGTTTGCGGTTATAAGCGAGAAGTTTAATTTGAATCTAGCCTGAAAGCATCACTCACTTAGAGAGTTATCAACACCCCTCTCTTAGTTGTACATGCACAAGTGAGCCACATGAAATGTGTAATCATTGATCCTATTTCAGGTGGTTTGTTGCCCGTCGTCGGATTCACGGTTCGACTGGCGTCTAACCATGCCGTGCAGGCCAATGTCAACATCCCTTACGATGCTGTCATCACCAACGTGGGGGGTGGATGGGACGCCAATCAACATCAATTTGTTGCCCCCGACGGAGGAGTTTATCTGTTCTATTCTAATTGTAATAGCATAAATGGCGTAACTCATCTTTATATTGTACACAATGGCGAGAAACAAGTAAGATTCTACGGTAGTGATAATGCAAACGTTGTTAGTTCTAACATGGTTGTTCTGAACCTTGCCACTGGTGACACTGTATCTGTCAGACATGTTAGTGGTTTTGGTTCAAGAAGCACACTCAGAGGTAGTGATGAATACAGATATAACACCTTTTCAGGTGTGAAAATTAACTAAACCGGGTTTATTCTTCTGCCAGAACAGCATATTGTCAATGTAGACAATTTAGCCAATAAACCGAATAATAAGAATCTTTGTTATTATGTTACATGTAAAGCACAACATGGTAAGCATCATATTAAATATGGCTAGAGTAGATACAGAGCTTGTATAGCAAATTACCTTCGGAAAACTAAATTGGATACCTTTTTCATTGTGAATATACAAATATATCCTTACAAAATATTTACTTTGTATTTTGGGTGGCTAAGCCAATATTTACAGGAATGATGTGAAAGAACTCAGGTAGACATGTAATACTTTGGAAAGTCGCGGAATTGAACTCACGATCTCTTGTTCACACCAGATCAGGCAAAAGACTTGTGTACAGGCGCCTTTTGATTTCATTGACCATTGAATAAGTAGCAGTTGGCCAGTTATGCAACATGCGTGATCTTTATAAATATGTTTGCTTTATCTTAAGGAGTACTTTAATGACCATGCGAGTCAATGAAATCAAAAGGAATCATGCTGTGCATAGTGGTTAACTCTAATTAATATAAGGAGAGTGTTGGTAATGGTATGACATTGACTTCAAATCATACGATGATTATACAAATATGAAGTATTTCTAATAAAATGTAAGACAACATTATAAAATGAAGTGTTTAAGACATATTTGATATGCTTGTCTAACATGTCTCTAATAACTGCAGTATAGCAGTTTATTAAATCAAACAGTAACACGCCTGCGTGTTCTTTCAAAAACAAAGTAAAAGATCCCGATCAAAGAAAATCTTGTAATGATCTGTTGTAGACTTGGATCAAAGAATGATCCGTGGTCATTCTATTGTTTCTGACCGTAATGGCATTGATCCACAAAGTGTCCGCAAACACATATTTCTGACCGCGTCCGCTCCGCTCCAGCAAGGATTTGACCTCATACGCCCCTCGACCACAACAGCAATGATGCCGATACACGCGGACTGTCTGGGGATGATGACCACGGTCAAATAGCGGATATCGGCAGGACCACGCAGAAGTGTTGGCGAATTTAAGAAGCCGTTAGGATGTGTGTCATATTACCATAATATGGACGAAAACACAAGTACACGGCTGGATCCGTAACCAAACAAAATCATTGATGGTATTTTACTTGAAATAAAACTTAAACTTCACTAAAAATAAAATACTAATACTCATGATACTCATGATAATTGATAATGACTTTTTAGCGTGGTAAATATTTCATAGGATAAACGTAAACATAATGATATCAGTTTTAAATTTTTTAGAAAAATAAATCAAGAATCATGGCTGGATTCCAGACGTTTTAGGATATGCTGATCATGTAATTGATAACACCACAATGTAACGTTCAAAACATGTTTATGACCTTTTACTATAGGATGTTGACTTATAAGTACACTGCAAATAATGGTGCTAAACTGCAAATACGTATACTCTGATTAAATTCGGCCGTGCGTTGACTAGACCGCCCTCGCGGACAACTACGCGCGCACGAGACCTTCCTCGTGGGTGGGCTCCGCCTCGTTTGACCAGGGCTTGTCACCACCTCCACCTACTCCTCGTTGTGCTGTTGGGCTGGTTCTGTGTGCAACCCACGCCCAATACGACATTGGAAGGAACGACTTTGATCACCAGGTTTCACAAAGGGCCTTGATCTGTACAAGGATTTTGCACTGATGTTGACACACACGGCTTCACATGCTCGAACCAGGGGGGACGCTGTCGGGAGACTTGGCCGCATCCAAATACATGGGTGGGTGAGGAAATATAAGGAAAACCAACAGCAAAACGATAAATTTGAATTAATGTGTCACTAAATATTACACGTAGGCCTATATGGCCAGGACTAGTTACCCGGCAGAACCGCCTATGTAATTTTACTTAATCATGCCAATAAAAGTCAACTAAAGAGCTGTTATTGTTAACTTTTATGAACTTTCCAGTGACCAAGTGTTCTAATATCTAATTGCTATAATTATGCACGTGAGACCTGCTTGTTTATCCTTACTGTATATCCAAACTAGTTTATTGCGGATGATAAGTGTGTTTACTGCCATTCTGTACTCTAAGTGTTTTTTTGTTTTTGTCACTGTGTACACAGACTAAAGATCTGCGCCTTAACATGCACACGAATATATAAACGCTGATCAAATCAATAATCGCATTGTAATAGTTTCAATTAATACGTAGGATTTACATCATAGGGTGTTAGTTTTTATAGAAATATCCCACTGGTTGTTAGAAAACCACATATTCAAGGCTCTCACTGGTCATTAGATATATACCATAACACAGGATACCAGCTTGATTTTAAAGGAGTGTGTATTTAGAGAAAAAGGTAAAATTGATATCAGATGCTATGTTAATGCCATTAGCACACTAGTCAAACGATTATTGTTCTGTTAGTTTTATGTCTATACCTTTGTATGTATATCACTATGAGTGTAGAGATGCTCATTTATGACGAAACATACAGTAGAATATTATCCATCTATTGCATTTTTAGAACAAGCTATACTGATACATACCAGTGCGTATTCACTTATTTTCACTTACGCAGAAGGGAGGAAATACACAACAGTGTGGTACACGGATTTATTCATCAGTAGGATTTACAGAATCACAGTGTGATAGTCCAAAGATTATTGACATGATATGGGATATATTTTTATAAATGTTGCAGACGACAAGACCATGTCATCAAGAGGCCCACCTCCCGGGGCCTGCATCGCCACAAACGGTGGACCGCCCCCGTCTGCAGTGCTGTCCGGGGAGGGTCCGCCGCCCGGCGTGCTCGCCGCAGCCCCCGCCGTGACGTACGAGCCGGGCGTGCTGTACGTTCACACGTTCTCTCGCGAGTGGACGCGGCAGACCGTCAACATCTCGCCGTACGCCATCAAGCTGGAGACGTGGCTGCGGCTCAACCACGTGCCGTACGAGGTTCGTACACGCGGTGTGCGCATGCTGTCAACGGCATTGAAACTCATTCGACTTGCAGAGAGCGGTAAAGTTGCGGTCACGTTGGCTTTTCAACAAGCTGTTATGTTTTTAAGAGAAAGTATGATGACCGTGCTCTGTATATGAGGACATACCGTGCGTGTATGCGTGGGTGCGTGCGTGCGTGTGTTTGATTGTAGCCTTATAAGCGATTGAGCGTGCGTGAGTGTGTGAGACGAATGTAGTGATTGGATTTGCTGAGGACGTGTGCTAGACCAGTGAACGCTTATCACAAGTTCAGCACGCACATAAATAGCCAAAGGAAAACGTGGCTTTAGAATACAAGTAAGATCACTGTCTCAGCAATAACAATATCATTAATCCATCTAGCAAGGCCAGTGTACACTGTGGATAACAGAGCCTATAGCCAAAGTGCAATTTTTCTTATTTAAGCAAACAGTGTGCAAACAGTAAATGGTTCTTGTTACGAGACTAACAAGGTCACCCGTGAAGAAATTACACTTATTCCAGGTGATCCATTTATCAGTTCAGCTTCCACATACAGTAGGACGCATACATACAGTACACAGTTAGGAATGCGTGCATTTACCATGATTGCCCAGTCTATCATAGCCCATGGATATTGTCATACATGTACGTGTCTATTGTTTGGAATATGCTCCTATTCCTTCATTTGACTCAGTCATTTCAATGACATGAAAAAGTGAGCATATATGTCAACCCACTCTCTAAATTCATAGATTCGCTGCGACCAATTGTGATATAATTCTTCATCAAATATCAACATCATACACATGTACTGTGCATATAAAATACAGTGTACACTCGCAGACAGAATCCTGTAAATTCGTATTAACGTACTAGTAATACAATACAACGTGATCAATTGTAGGACTTGACAATGCTGACGTCTGATTGGAAGTGTCAACCGTGAATCAATTTCACGGTTGACACGACAATCGAGTGGTCAAATACCATTCAATCATGACTAAAATCCACACTAAATGAGTGTCTGATACGTTTTTATTTTAGAATAAATCATATCATAACGATCTCATTGCCATTTTGACCATGCGACGTCAGCAAATGTGACGGTACTAGTCTAGTTTAGGCTAGTGGTCTCAGCGCGCGCGCGTTACAGTCCTTAGCAAAGTGTAAATATCGCATAATGCAACGTAAAATGTCAGCAAAAAATCTCTGCTCAAGTGAGCACGCTGGTCGACCAATCAGCGTGGGTTATTGGCGGTGATTTATGCACGCAATGATAGAATGTCAGATTTACCAAAATCTCTGCTCATACAACTAAATTTCTTTCTAATGGTCATCATAGGCAGATCCAGTGGGTCGGGTGTTGCAGGGGACGCGTGCCCCCTCCTTTCCCCCACACCAAAAAAATACTTCATTTTCATAATTTTTTACACGTTCGCCATCAATTGTTGTGTTGCTTTCAAGGTCGTGTTTCCGGCGAACCAATACCAATCGCCGACCAAGCAGATCCCCTATATATACTACAACGGCCAGGTGATGGCAGACAGTGGACTGATCATAGAGCACCTCATGCAGGAGCGCGGCATGGACCCCACAGAGGGGCTCACGCCTGAACAACAGGGCATCGGACGGGCTATTACACAGGTGAGATCATTGATTCACTGTGAAGTCATCAAAATAGGATGGTGATTAACGCAATATAAAAGAAGCACTGTCCGACTGTCCTGAACAATTCGTAAAAGATTTTTATTGTCATTGAGGGTTCATTGTGATTTTAGAAAGATGTGAATGCAGGACAGTCAATAGTTTTGCACTATGTACGATATGATATCATAGGCGATATGCACACATTGCCAGCAAATATCTGCCATGACCACATGCATGGAATATGAACAACAGTAAAAACCTATAGTGGTTGTTATATCTAGGGAATATTCTACGAAATACACATATAATGGAAACTTACACAACGATAGAGAACTATAGCTAATGCTGCTCATATTATTTCTCCAAATTACGAACTCTATATTCCTGATCATGAGTCATTGGCAGCAACCGAACTCGCAAATACGACCAACAACATAGATACTCAACAGGTGCATTGAGGTCCCTCACAATATACTTAATATGAATGTATTACACCTACTGCACATCCGGCAGTATTGCCTCCCTAATTCCTCTCTACTTAAAAAAGAAACAAACAAACAAAAAACAAAAAAAACAAACAAACAGTGGAGATCGTGGTGATCAGTGCAAACGTCAGGCTCTATTATATTACGCTCAATTCAGCAGTAGTCTGGCCATATGTAAGCAGTATGAAACCTCGAGATCGTACTTCGTTACTTGCACACCACACACGCAAAAGACAGTGACGTCAAAATGTCCCCACTGCCGATTGTGCCGCTAGCTTTTACTAGCGATATTTTCACCCTGTCTCTGGTGACTGCAGATGGCGGAGTGCTCCACCATCTGGACACTGTTCCACGCTCGCTACGTGCAGCACATGACGGGCGCCTTCTCGCGGGTCTTCCGCATGAACCCCGTGCCCGCGGTGGATGCCAAGATCAAAGCC
The DNA here is from genome assembly GCA_019095985.1 of Streblospio benedicti. Classification (NCBI taxonomy): domain Eukaryota; kingdom Metazoa; phylum Annelida; class Polychaeta; order Spionida; family Spionidae; genus Streblospio; species Streblospio benedicti. Next base: position 64,715,770 of record CM032666.1, on the reverse strand, counting down.
ATGTTCTCGCACAATGTACGTGCTGGTGAGGTCCTAAGGTAGAAGAGGAATGTGTTTTGAATAGCCTACTAGCATTCTACCAATGTTCGGCACTTAATGAGATCGTATAGATGTTCAAAATTAACTTTCTTTGTGAACACCTTTGCTAAAATAAAGTGAAAATATTACAAAAATAGGGTAAAGTTTAGGGAAAACTTTGTTCCTTTGGTTGAGCTACTACTATGTTTATAAAACTACAGATATAATTTGAATTATAGGTGGAGGAAGGATGTAAGTCACAGGGTATTGGGAGAAAGACCCCAGAGGACATCGCCAAGATCGCCAAGAGAGACATGACAGCCCTGGCGCAGTGTCTGGGGGAGAAGCCATTCTTCTTAGGGGATAAACCCACCGTGGTTAGTATCCAGAACACGCGAGTGATTCTTAACCTCTTAATGACAAGATTATTACATTTATTTTTAAGTAAACACTGCTAGCTCAATTAAAAAGATCAATGCCGTTGAAGCATAATTAAATAGCCTTTTTAGTACTTTATCATCAGATACAAAATGAGTCATTCAATTTGCCATTAACCTATTGCATATTATTAGGTCATATTTGGTTCAACTAGGACTAAACATTTCATTATTCTGCTTAGCAGTTGTTGTTTAATTTCTTTATCTTAGAATATAAGTTAATATATTGGTGATATGATTAGTTCTCTCCGTCAGATGAACTGCTCCGCGTTGCCTCAGAAAAACCATTTATTTACCTTGCCTGCCCGTCTCTCCATCAAGTGGACTGCTCCGCGTAGTCTGAGAACACCCTGTATTTACCTGACCTCCCTGTCTCTCTATCAGGTCGACTGCTCTGTGTTGTCTGAAAACACCTGTATTTACGTGACCTCCCTGTTTATCCATCAGGTGGACTGCTCCATGTTGTCTGAGCCCACACTGCATTTACCTGACCTCCCCGTCTCTCCATCAGGTGGACTGCTCCGTGTTTGGGCTCTTGTCTCAGATTGTGCCGGTTGACATGCCGTACCCGCACAAAGCCGTGCTAACATCTGAGGCCGGCGGCAGCAACCTCGTGGCCTTCATGGAGAGGATGAAGCAGGCCGCCTGGCCCGACTGGGACAAGCTCGTCAACAACGAGCCCTTTCTTGTGTGATAGAACAGCTCAATGATTCTGTGATTCTGTGATAAACTTGAAGTTAGTGTGTAGTTGTTAGAAAAAGCTTATAGATGTTGAAGGTATTCTTCAATTGTTGAGTAAGTTAAACGTATTGTTGTAAATTATTTTATGTAATTTATTTCTATATTTTATCGGTAATTTAGTTGGCAATGTGCAATTACTTTTTAAACCTTCTCTGGTGTGATCATTGAGACAGCAATGTATGCCAATTCCAATACAATGTAGAAGCTTTACTCTAAATGAAAAACTTTCTTACCACATATTTGTGAAATTGATCTACGTCTGTTTTTTGTTCTGTGTATTGCACTTTTCTTGCATGTAGTAGTTCTCTACATAGTTTGATGTAATAAATGGAAATAAACTAAAAATGACAAGGAAATAAAGAAAACAAATTCATGCATACAATATGCAGAGCTAATCTTTTACTAGATAGATGAACTTCATGGATGTGCATTGTATGTATGAATGCAATTTTTAAAAAGTTCACAGCCATTCGTCCGTATATCAGAATTTCCAGTAATTGTTATCGGTTTGGAGGCCTGAAATATTGCGAGAACTGAAAATACTCGTTGTGATGGCGTCACTGGTTTAAGCTGTACAGACCCACTCATTACGGTTACTCTAGGATTATGAGGTTCTGGAGTTTGTCACACAAATTTATTGGTACATGTAGTTACTATAATCTGTGCAAGTTCTCGTACCACAGGTTCTGATATAGCGTGTTGTAACCTATAATTGATGATTGATTTCATAATGTCTACATTAAAACCTTTGAGCAATAACGGTTGCGCAATACCGCAAATATGTCACACGGAAGAAAATGCCCAGTAGTAAATTGTCTCTGATATTCTGATATTTTTAGACTAGTACATCATAAATTGAATTATAGTGGAAAGTATGATCGTATTCATTATGCAAATTCGTGTGTTAGAAGGTATATAAGGATATGAAGTTCCTGCCAATATGCTCACGCACACTACGGCCGGTAGCATTAACAAGTAGTCGACCCTGACTAAAAGTGGCCCAAGGCCTCAATCGTACACCACAGTCCTAACAAAGTAGTCTGCCAGAAGCATCCTGCATACGGATTGGGGTGGTGTGGTGGTGGGGGTGGGTGGAGGCCTTAGCCAATATCTATATCATGCATATATTACGACACAGACCTACATTGGATACGAGAACACCCACTGCCCCAAATAGATTGATAGGTATGAAATAAAGAACTCCCCATTGCGGTATAATCATGCCAGACATTACGATACATTTTACCAGAACCTGTCCTACGAGAGCTGACTGAGGCTGTGAAGTCATTGTTCGTCCATAGCCTTTGTCATCTACAAACAGCACGTCATTCTCGCCGTCAGTCTCATTAGCGATGTCTTTATGTGAACAGACAAAAGCTTGAGATCAAACATCGAGATAAGTCGGGGCAAGGCTGTGCTATTTATCTACTTTCTGCAGACCGTTGTTTTCTTTTTTCACCCATCTCTGCTGTTCTCGACGTTTTTTTGCTGTATACACGGGAAATGATTTTTAGATATTTTACAATATATTTCGGTCTCTACAATTCTCTTTCTCCCTCTGCAGAAATAACCGACCAAATGGAAGAGTGGATGTCATATTTCATATGCTCCCAAGCTATATGGCAGAGCCTTCTGTGTTGCCCCCGTCCCCTCAGTCCATGCACTGGCCTAAAATCCCGGAATTGCTTCCAAACGTGCTTCTCACAATGATGGGAAAGTCTTTTGAACGATAAAGTAAGCTCTTAATCAGGTGTCTATCTTTTCCTCTGTCTCCTCTCTAGCGGGCACCTGTTGTTGTGACATTTTGCCGCCAGGCGTCGCTTTGATGCGCTGTCGTATGCTGCTTCCCGCACATTTCTGCTGGGACATCCATCAATCACGTGACTGGGGGATGCCAGGTGGTGCTGTCAGTCACAGCATGGCGGCGGGCACCTGCTACTAACGCAGGAAGTTTACCATGAAATCGATGACCGTTATGATGATTATTTGACCACACATGAGCGAAATAAAAGCAACGTAGCGTCACCTCGAAGGTTCGGTTGTGAAAGTTACCTTCGAAGGTATGGGTAGACGAACGAAGGTTCGAAGATTCGAAGCTTCGGCTCACCCCTAACAGAAACCCGACTGGATGGCCAGTCTGTGTTGTATAGAGGTTCTATATTCTCTATGTGTTGTTTCTTTTCCATAAAACATACATATTGAATATTCTGTTATAAACAATGTTGTCATCATTGCCGTTCAGCAAGGCAGGAGTCTGCTAAAACTTATAAAAAAATACCACGTACCAAAGATTGATTTTACAAGTATGCCTATTTAGGGACGTCAATAGATGGGTTGTGTCCCAGATGCCTCCATCCTGCCCAAACTCCTTGTCATCTTAAAATGACTTCAAGTTGTGGATCGGAGCATTGTGCCCTATTTTAGGAGAAACAGCATTTGGAAATGAAACCCACACACTCATTATGACAACGTCCATGAAAGATGCTTATTACCCACACTTTGTAAACCCCGATCCCATTGATGAATTTGTACCGTGTTGTCTCAAGTGCTGGACCAACACATGAATCTCGCAGTAGTACAATCTGAAAAAATGTGCATCATGATCATTGTGACTGTCACGGCAGAAAGTAATAGGGAAATCATCAATGACAGTGATATCGCCGAGCATTTACTCGCAAACCCAACGCTAGCCATATTTTTAGACTGGTTTTCTCATCCCTAATGGCAAGTCTACGCTACTCCTGGCGTGCGGTGTATACATTTTTACATCTGTCACACGTCTTTTTATCTGGGATGGTTTTGTATTCTTGTAACAATAAGAGTATTTACGGAGTTATGCCAATGATACATTCGTGATTTATAGGAACACATACATAGTAACCTGGCAAATCATAAAGAACATTTTGTAAGTGGTTTTGTGTAAGGTTGTTTACCACGTATCTCTTGATAGTGTCTCTGTGTTTAATTTCGATGATGTATAAAAGAGTGCACAACTGCAATTTGTGTACATTGAAAATTGGGATATGATAACGCATAATTATACGGAATACGTTATCAAGTAATGTATATGCAATGCTATGGCGAAGAAAGAGCCTGCTTCTTTTCACCAACAAAACTCACACAAATAATTCAAACACCTGTACGATGTGTAATGCAGGTTTAAAACTGCCGAGGCCTGTTTTAACGGTTTATAACTACATCAATCACAGTGGATCTGAAGACCTGAACCGGATGAGAGAGTGTCTGTCTTCATCTAATGGTTAATGAAGATGCATCATGAAGTTTATATTGGAGGACTATTCGTAGAGAAGCAGTGTTCTCTTTCCTTTCTCCACACTGATATGTTGTATTTTAATGGATGAGTTTGCTTAAATGAGAGCACTATCAGTCTATCAGTCTATCAGTAGCAATGTGATACATCTCTATACTGTTTTGTTTGTCTTACTAATAACGTAATTATAATCCAGTCACACCAGATCTAAGACCTCCTTGCCACTATAATTTATGGCTGAAATTTGTGTCGTGCGACCAAATGACGGTTTTCGATCATGTTAAAAAATGGACGACTGGTGTCCACGATTTTGGCAGGACAGCAGGCTACAACCATTGCACAACGTGTATTAGTTTATCGCACCACTAGCTGTACCCGGTATAGTGTGGCTTTAGGAAGAGAGATTGGTTGTGTGACTAGTTGTGATGTACCAAGAGGAAAATATAATGATAGGTCGTCACATGGTGCAAGATAGGCTTGTTGGACAGCTGATCCAGTCCTTATGACGGGTCTTAAGCTGGTGTGACTGGGGCTTTAGTGTCGGATTATAGAAGCCATGGGAAAATCGATATCTTTGCTTATGCATTATGTATACCAAACCCTTAACCTTACAATTACCCACTTTCGCTGGTATTTTAAGCTCGAAATTTTAGGGACTTACTCATCTGGTTATGATGTTATGTGCCCATGTTTATGTTTCTTTTCATCTTTATCTACATATTCAAGATATAGCAACCACTGTACAATTGTTGCACATTGAGACTATGGACTAAACGTGTCTAACATATTGATGCAAATACCGCGGATATGAGGAATGTAGCGGTATGTAGATGAAATGTCAATACACAACGACGATATGGTGACAATAATAACAGCATGCTAATCTATTGGAGCCATTGTTTGCAAATAGGTAGCTCAATGTATAATGCTCAATAGGTAATCAATGGACCAATCCAGCAGAACACAGACAATGGTGTGAGGTTTGGGCCAATAATGGTCACTTCGTGCACGCTGTGACGAACCGATAGCACACATTGTGTCAGAGTAGAACCATAACGGACACATTGGATATACAATCATCCTGGATAGGCTGTAGCTGAAAGTGTCACAGACGATGGTAGTAACCTCCTCATTGTGTGGATAGGAAGCCTAGTGCTGTGACTGTCACCATGGGAGACGTGAAGACGGCGGCATCGACAGAGACGGTCAACATCTTGCCACAGGATGGGTGTGTCTTGCTTGGAGACAGGCCGTATGGTAGGTACACTGGAAGGGCTTTTGTTAGGTAGCTACAGCCGTTAGCATATCTGTGTATGTGGTGATATCTTCAAGTGTGTGTATAAACAGTGTGTATGTGTGTTGAACTGCTATACACAATCGATTCTGGTGTGGACTATACATGTATATCACAGTATTACGTGTACGTATATGTTTAAAAGAATTTAGCACAGCACCCACGACTGTATCCTTCTCTTCCCTTCTCCACCTACCACCACCGCACCCCGCTATCCCGTATACGTATGGTGTTCCCCGTACACCATCAGCGCCATGTAGCACGCTATCTGTGCGCGGCAGCCGGCCCCCGGGACTCGCCGCCTCGCACCGATATAGCGGCGTGGCACGCACGCCAGCCATCACCTAGTACGGGGGACTCGGGGAGTGGATCTCACAGGCAAGGAAACCCGAATGAAACTGCCACTTGTTGCGTATACACTTTAAATACACGATGATCTGAGCCATATATCTTGCATCAGGCCCAAGTGAGTCGCGTATATCGATGGATTTGTGTATATTTGCTGATTTATGACAAAAACAGCAATGGAATACAAACTAAAACAAACAAACAAAAACTAAACAAAACAAAAACAAAAGAGAAACTATATATATGCATCTGATTTTGTAAGGCCATCTCTGGATTCGAACCCACAGCCAGTTTGTGGATTCGCATGATAATAACACATATAGGTTGCATGTACTGTTAGTAGTCTTTTGCTTTTCTGCAGTTACACTGTTTAGTTTTTAAAAAAGTTTCGTTATTAAAATGCAAAATATCACGTGACAAAAGTCGTGTGAATATATAAACAGAAAGACAATGGGAAAACGTGTCTGAAAAAACCCCCAAAAAAACCCCCCACACCCAACAACCAACAACACCAACATCACAACACACCCAAGCCATTCATATAGGCTGTAATCTCTTAATCCGGGCCACTTGTGTCAAGGGTTGAGCCGCTATTGATATTGGTGTGGCCTGGCGGGACGATGGGGCGGCGGCGGGGGCGGGGCGCATCTATCACAGGTTCGCCACAGGCCACAGGCGGGCCTCACATGGGTCAGAACAAAACTAACATGGCGGCCTCACATGGGTCAACATAACTCTGATGCTTCCCTTTGATGGCCCAGTTGGAAATTCGTTATTGCCTTAATTGTTGGTCCCCAGTTCAGTAATATACGGTGACTTGGATCTTCTGTTTGATGGAGATATGTTGGGGTGTTGAGCAAAGTCATCCATAGATATGCTGCATGTATCTCGTCAGTTCAGACTTTAAATGAGCACAGCAAAAAGTGAATAAAACGGCGACATAGTTGCTGCACAGGCACAACTGCCCTCCAGGGAGTACCTTTGAAGAACAAATACTTGTGTTTGTCGGTTATGTGCTATGAAGCGTGTCACCCACAATACTCTGATTTCATGGCTGACCGGAAGCGAATGTTACTCTTATACCCATTATATGAGGATTCTTCAATTCGGCTGTGGCCATGTAACTCATTAAAACCCATTTGATATTTGCTAGGAGCACTGAATGCCCAGTATCAATGACTGCGGACTACTTTGGGGCGTGTATTGCCCCGGAGGAGGTAAAGGTAGTTCTTGTTTAGTTTGGCTTTTGTTTGCTTAATGAATAGTTTATTCGTAAGTGTGCTATAATATGAAATGGAGAGTGGTTCATTCTTAGGGGAGAGTTTTGAACGCCACATCAGTAAAGAGTGTGGACAGTTTCGCATAATAGAGCACATTTTCGAAGTAATCTTAGTAAGAAAATAAAATGAACATACCATGCAATCATCAATCTTATGAGAGTCCAGAGGATTCAACACGTTTATTAGAGAAACGTAGACACCATGCTACACCAGGATTCATTATCAAAACACATCTAAAAGCCTATCTTATACGAGCGGCGAAATGAGATAATATACATTAGTGAAAGTAGACGATCGGATTATAAAGATTCTTTCAAATGTTTGAAATGTGGAGGGTGACCGTCGTAGAGAGGCGTCCGTGCTGGAGAGGCGATCATTTTGGAAAGGCCTGCTGTACTCGTGGACACACTACACGATCAGTGATGCATTGTCGCAGCTAATTATTTCCGCCAATAAGCACTAATTAACTGTGGCAATTATCGTTAGCCGCCGATGACAGGCATAGAAACAGTGTAACAACAAGCAATAGTGTTGTATTATCATAACGCAAATGAATAGTGTAATAATTAGCGTCACTTCGACTAAAGAGGTCTAACAACCGTGTACTCGTAGCTATAGTTCAAGTTAAGACAACACAACAAAAACATAACCTTTACAAACATGCAAACACTGGCCTACCGCCTTAAACATATAAACACCCAAACAGATACACATATTCTGAGTAAACCTGAGCTCATTAATATCACAGCGTGGCATAAGTGAGCTGTAAAAAAGAAGCCAGGTCAGTAACTGTTGCTCTTTTGCTAGGATTAAACAATCCCAGGTGCTGACGCGGGGCAGATATGTATTAGTGCTCCGCGGCGTGTTCAAAGGACGCCAGACAGCTCGTGCTTTTGCGTGGGGAGAGCTACTTTGGCAAATGGTTACATTCTCAAACAAATGGCCTGACCTATCAACATTTCTATGCTTTTTGGAGGTGGTCTGTCTAAAGTGATGAAAGAAATTGTAAACAATGCATTTTTTCCAGTTTAAACCCCTTTTCCCGTATGTTGTCAAATAGAATATGTCTAGCATGAGTTTACATGATGCAGAACGTAAATAACATTTCTATATTATGGTTGTTGTGCTCTATTTATTAGATATAATGCTGTTGTTTGCTCTATACTCTTACTTTGGAGTAGGCTCAGTATACAATACCCTCATAGAGTGTGCAGTAAGTTATCTAGTCTAATTATAGGCTGCGTGCTTCGTCTAATTTAGATGTGCACTAGGTGCTAACCATATAAGGCCTCAATTCTCAAATCCTTATGCCATTACTCACGATTGCTCACGGAATAATGAGCTTAATGTAGCGCTGATTGATCCATTAACACGATCCCAGGCAGCTGTAACAGACGATAGATGCGATTGTTTATTGGCTGAGAAACACGATTAGCAGGCTTCAGAGGTGCATCGCGCAGCTGCTCAACGGGACCCGATTTACGTAAGAGGGGCATGATTAGTGGTTTATGAGCGTGCAAATTGACAACAGTAAGGACTCTGCCAACTATTTGGTATGATACCTATTGAATATCATGTAGCAAAATGTATTTAGCATTACTTGTAAAAATAGGCATAGCATATGGACATATTTATTTAATGCTCCCGGGTCCGTTTCATTAATGTTTCAATGCACTACTCGTCTCACGTTCATAGCATTCAATTGAGATGGAAGATATTGACGATCTATCTCCATCCGAAACCACTTGTCCCCCGAGAGTTTAAACGATCCGATAGCGTCACCTCCACTCACCCACTCCCCATAGATAGGTCTTTATGAATGGTAAACGTATGCCGTGGGGTACATTAGTGGGTTTCATCATCGAGCAGCATATTTGTTTACGTACAGTTACTAAATAGAAAAAAATCATTTAACTTTTATCTAAAACATTATTTTTTCCGCTAGTAGATAATAAGGACCTGATATTTGTACACTGTAGTACACAGACTAATTTCTAGAACAAACTGTCAAGTGTTTACAAAACATATATGTAACTATCTTTCTTCACGTGCTTGTTATTTTTAACAAATCTCCAGATCTGTTCCAAATGTCTGTTGTTTGAGGACAGCTTGGTGACATTTCCCTGAGTATGTGTTTGCTCATTCTCATTCCACCAAATCTCATGGGTAACATCTCACAGTTAAACAACAAACAACTAAATGTATATCACAATGCCTTGTGATGCCTAGTGGTCTACTTTGAAAGCGCATCCTATAGAATTCAATTCCCCATTGCAACGATTGTAATTGGCTGTTTCACTATAACTCGGATACTCCAGACCTACATATAAAAGAAACATCACTAATATTTATCTTTTATTTGTCAATTTCAAAGTGTCTTTCTGTAAACTATATATCTTATCACAACAAAACTGCGCCTTCCCTTCCAAGGGAAACCAAGTAAGTAATAAATCAGGACAGCTTTTAGACGCAAACTACTTTATGAGCAGATTATTCTCTGCTGTTGTCGTGAGAACTCTCCGAGTCTTTGAAAAGGATATTTACTTCTCACATATCTCTCCCCGTTGTTAAATCACAAGAATATAAATCAGTGATTATATAGTAAGATTTATAGCTCATTCATAGGCTAGACGATTATAGTTGTGTAGAATGTAAAATGTAGGCGTCATCAACACACTTTAACTAAAGATGGCCTAACCATAGTCATAAGATGATAGTATTGTTTGATTGATATTAACAGTATACGTCTAATGCATATATACCCTCGATACATTTCCAAGTTGGGCTCTTGAACAAGATAGTCGGGACCTATTTTGTGAGTAAAGTCCAGAAGAAAACATACTTATCAGTAAGCAAGTTCTTTCTATTTTCAAGAAAAAAAATCAAAGCAGTAAACACGAGTCTGTTTGCATTATTGGAGATTTACAACCCACTTTTGTTTGCCAGTAATTACACATTAGCAGCTGAAAATAGTGACCCAGCTATCTGAATGGCATAGCGTAATGTTATCAACAATGTATAACAATGTTCCTTTGCCAAGCAAACAATCACCAGCTAGTCCATGTTAAACAATGAGTAAATCACGTTAGTACAAACCACAGCCTGCTGAGTACAGTAAAACTAAGCTATTGCCGCAACATTGATCTGAAGGTAATTTAGTTTTTAAAACCCAAATCCCCTGTTACAAATACTATTTCATATCAGTTTTGTACACCTGCACACATACTGATGGTACAAAGATACAGACACACACCTATTCATGATACACAGGTGGTCGATTCTCAAGGTTCCGCTTTACTTGCCAATATTAGTTGTGGACGAGTTTGTGTCATTCCCGCTGACACCACCAGAGGGAGTGTGTTAATAATAAGTTCATCAGCAGAAACGCGGCAGTCGACAGTTCACCACCGATGGGTGGTGTGTAGGGTAGGCGTTTTGTATATACGAAGATTATTCATGTATGTAATATGGTTTCGTGCCAATTGAGCCATACTATGCAAAATAGATGAAATAATTACTTGCTAAGTAAGCGCCTTCACGCTTCTGCCCTTCCAACTAAGATACGATAGTAGAATCCATGAATGATGAAAATCAAGAAGCTGGTTTGCACCCGTGGTCTAGACAGCAAATGTATGGTTACAAATTGGTTGGCTTGTTGCAGACACCGTTTTCTTGTCCATGGATGCAGTTTGATGTGTGGTTCTGTGTCTCTTTGCATAAATGGAAGTAATCAGTAATAGACCCGATCATAAACACCTTACTTCACTTTAAGGCTAAATTGGTGGTTCATGGACTTTAGCTTGAAATGTCATTATCAATTGAAAAAAGTTATGATATCGAAAGAACTGCACTGCAATCAGTGATTCGCATGTCTTCAACTGACAAAACTGGTTTCTTCATCTGACAGTTGCAGTAAGTGACAATATGTAGACTTAAAGTAAGTGTACATGGAGGAGGCTTATCATATTGCTTGTTTAAAATTCTTCATTGACTTTGTTTTGTGAAGTTAGTATAATTATTCAATGTAGGGTTAAGCATCTTACACACCAGAGATAGATTGTTATATCAACAGCTAGCTCCATATAACCTCTGACCTCCTCCCCGCCAGGTGACCACCACTACGTGACACGGTACCGCGTGCGGCACGGCCCGGACCGCCGCCCGCCCGCCCACACCGTGCGCGACCACGTGTGCCCGTTCGCAGCGCCCGGGGCCGGCGTCTCGTGCATCGCCGCCGTCTGGAGCCTGGTCCGCGCAGACCTCGTGGTCATCTCTGCCTGGATCCTTGTCATTGCGCTAGGTCTGTGTGTGTATATGTGTGTATGTGAGTGCCTGTTTGTCGGTTTGTTTGTTTGCGTATGTTGTGTGTGTGTGTGTGTGTGTGTGTGTGTGTGTGTGTGTGTGTGTGTGTGTGTGTGTGTGTGTGTGTGTGTGTGTGTGTGTGTGTGTGTGTGTGTGTGTGTGTGTGTGTGTGTGTGTGTGTGTGTGTGTGTGTGCGTGTGTGTGGGTGGGGGTGTGGGTGTTATTTTGTATTTTGTGGTTTGTATTTACAATATACTGTGCATGCCCATGCAACGACACGTAGGTCGTGCCTATTTTGAGAACCATTACTGCTGAAACCATGTGTTATAAGACATGATTATATATTGGGGCAAGTGAATCTTTTTTAGTATTGACACATCTAAAGTAGCAATGCGAAAGGAACACAATATAGCAATAAACCTGCCATACCCCCAATTCACCTTACCCTTACTTACCTCCCAGGCTGCGTGAAGGAGGTGTTCTCGCTGCGCGCCGCTGACCCGTCCCTGCACCTGGGGCTGTCCACCGCCGAGAACGCGCTCGCCGTCACCATCATCGGCGTCAGGATAGGTGCGGACAGTCTACTGACATAACGCGCTCGTACGCACTCACTGACTTCTGTTTAGAAAGACTAATATGATGCATGTAAATAGAAAATAGAATATACGAAATAGACAGACTAGATATACACAGTGTAAATGTATCGTAGTTAGCTCTGACGTGAGAACTTAACCGACACTATGGCATCCAACACATAGTGAAAAACGGTTAGATGGCTGAAATCAGGATACCATACTACCACAGGTCTCTGCTAGTGCCACTTGATTTTAGATTTAGCACTTCGAATTGTTGACAGAATTATTGGTCATGGTACGCTTCTTTGATCTATCGTATAACTTCTCTCTTAATCTGATCACCAGGTGGTGCGTGCACGTGGTACCGCGAGGCTCAGCGGCAGGTGGTGGCGGCCGAGCACGTGACCGCCTCACACACGGTCAAGGTGGGTGGGCAACAGACGCATACAAGGGAGCTATGTATGTGTGCGAAATATGCTAAGCAGAAAAGAATTTTAATTTCACGCCACATGCATGCAACCGAATCTCAGACAGCTTTTTACATAATTGGCTAATCAATCACTGGCTAATGATCATAGAGACGTAATTCACAAGCCAACAAATTGCAAAATAATTGTTTGTTAAATAAAAAGTTGCTTCTCTATATATATCGAAAATATCCCATCAAACCACTTGGTTCACGACCTTCCTCTGTCCAGGTGCACGGCGCGTTCCGCGCGCTCGTGCTGTTCGTGAGCCTCGCCCTGCTGCTAGCAGTGTGTGTGGGTGGGCTCTTCTCCGTCACCTTCTTCTTCTCGCACCTCGGCTGGACCGTCCTCACCGCCAACGCCGGCCTCGTCATAACGCACGCCGCGTACAGCGTCTTCTGCGGTGAGTATACAACATGGTTTGGTATGATGGTTAGGCTAGCTTGTGTATGAATCATTTGAAATTGAACCAGTACGTAGGACATATGACATTTAAATGCACTGTTGCTTTGAGAGAAAAACAAACCCGAGAACTATATATTGCAAAGTTATTCATGGAATATCGATTTTATTTTATTTTACACTTTTAGTTCCTTTTAATGCTGACACGCCATCACGTTTAAACAGTTCAGTTCACAGAGTTGCAAAAACAAATCTATCACTTGATATTTCAGTTCACATTGGCCACATTCTGGCGTCACTACAAATAGACCAGCACAAGGTAATGAACATTAATTCTATGCTTCAAGGTGTGCATGGCTTATATGTAGTTTGAACTCTTTCGGCATAGTCTGTTGACCAAAAAATGTGATTTTCTCATCAACTTCCTGCAATGGCATCAACCAGTTTCATGACCCTCAGAGTATGGGGAAGATGATAAAATATGATGCCTCTTGTACTTTCATCATCGGTTGTTATCGATGGTTAGATAAGAGACATCTTGATGTCCTGCTGCACAGCTATTATTGTATCTGAAGAAAGACAGTTAAAATTGCACTAACATATTTACATATTTGAAAACGGTACAACCGAATCCTCTTATACATGTGCATTTATATACAAAATCCTGGTGCATTTAGAAAAAAAACCCAAACAAATCGAACAATGCGCATCAACTAGCCTTGACCACTGTGTGCTGCAGGCGGTGCTGTGTGAGGCTGTGCTGCTGCTCAAGGAAGGCATCGTGGCGCGAACCAGAGACGAGAAAGTGGGGCACTTCCGGCGGGCAGACAGGTCAGTACGTCATAGCCAGCGACATACAAGTCAGTACGTTGCCTACGGCAGGCGAATAGAGTTGTAACACAGCAACCAGATAGATGAGATCTTATGGAAGTGGGTTAACATAGACGATTTAAAAATCTTGGTTTATTAAAGGCTCTAGGGTAATATCTAGTTACAATAAGTTTCCTGCAAGTAGCCAGGATACGTTTGCTACCCATGTATTCCTGTGTCATAACAATCCAAATCAAACCAAGAGTGACGCTAACACCACAAATTTGTGCCCCAAGGTTCCTGATGGCGCTGAAGCACACCAAGCTGTTCCGGCCGCCCGACTGGGTGGGCGTGGTGGACGGCTTTGACTACGAGACCATCGCCCTCAAGGAGCTGGAGACTTCCGTGTGACAGGCACATCAATGTGAGGTCAGCTACTGAAGAGTGGGAGGAGTTCGAACTCACTAGACCCAGTTAATATAACCTTATCTGACACGGGACCGCCGGGCGGCCGGGTCGCTGCATCAAGTAATGGGATAATTGTACCCAGTTATGGGTTGCATTGTGCGCAGGGCTTTACAGTGGATGGTTAACAATGACTTCATCTAATTAAATTGTATTATGATCCTGGATCTGAAAATAGTAGACTACATATAACTGTCGTTTCACAACCTTGGTGTTTGGTGATATAAAAATCTAACTTAAACAGTGAATACATAGACAGGACTTGATGAGCACAACGCTACGTGCAGATCGTACACTGTACAGTATACACTTTCACTTTCAGGTTATCGTAAACAGCTTCTACATTAATTGACAGTGTTTGTGATACAAAATAGTATGAGGGATGCATATCATATAATAACTATAAAATCTAATTGTTTTTTTAGTATTATGATATTTTACGTCGATAGGGCTGCATATTGTTTTGAGACTACTGATATGCACCACTTTGATGAGCCCGTGTATATTCTGCTAATTGATAACCCAAGGCTGTAAAGCTACGGTTATGTATTCCAATATCAGGAATGTTGAATGCAATGGTATTCTTATGTACAATAAACACTTGAATTATCAAATGTGTGGATATCTAAATTAGAATGTATCTCCATACAGTCGGCACAAGACTCACAGATACAGTTATGGATGACTAATCACATCACACACTACCCACATGTATTACTGGGACGGGTCGGGATATAAGGAAGCGGGATGTGGGAACAAAGGTTTAAAAAGAACGATGTAGGAAAACAGGCCAAAAAGAGGTAGATGTGTGATTTCAAGAAAGTGGGAGAGGTGGTGAAGGGCTGAAAATTGAGATGTTAGAAACGTCTAAAAAGAGGGATATGGGAAATAAGGGAATGCTGGACACCCCATTGCCTAAAATTACTTAACTTTTAACTTCCATATGGTATATGTCAATTATTCAGGAAATGATACGTGTACATCAGTACAGTGTTGTCGATTATAAACACAATGCAAACTAGTGACCAATGAACATAACCTGTGTATTTGTAGAATGCGTTTCACATTTATATTGTATGTATTTATGAGACAACAACTATAGACACATGAAAATTCGTTATACTTAGTGTAAATGTGTATAGGCTGAATGCTGAATGGACGGTTTAGTGCCAAGCGATTTTTATAAGCTAATCAATTGTTAATATTAAAAGTAAACAACAGATAACTTGTTGATTGCATACTAGAGCCCTACATGTAGTTAATCTATGCTTGAATGTTATGACAGTTTACAAATGCAATTGTCTGAGTTATTCATACTTTTATATAATCCTGTTTTGTAATTTGGTACAGAAATAAAACAAAGTGATGACCTTAAGCTTATCTTGGTACACTTTTATGAAGGGTTTGCAATGATATCTAAAATTTATGTATTTCTCGCTGTAGAAAATATAAAAAACTGCATGATCCCAATATGTAAGTGTGATGAAAGTACAAATTTCTGGTACAAATTCCCAAGAAATTTCATCAATACCTTGAAAATACCTCAACACGTGCAATACCTTCAAACCTAGAACAGAAATTACTAATTTCCATGTCTATCTATTTATCAGGATTCATTGGTGCACGTTTAGAACATACGTACTCGAAGAACGGCACTGTTTTATTTCAAACTTATTAATAACGTGTACGTGTATTTTTGCAAGTTAAACTATGCAAAATGTCGATCAATTGGTAATTAATACAATGAAATATAAAAAAAATGTTATACATTAGAGTATTAGTCGAAACAACTGGGAGACATTGTGGAATATATTCTAAATCTATCCCAAGTTACCCATATAGCTCATTATCTTTCATCACAGTTTCTGCCCCGTCAACTGGAGGCTTCTTTTTGTTGCTTACTGCGTAAACGTGTGCTTCGCTGCTGGTGTCATTTGCCACAACTCTCTCACCCTTCACAGAATAATTGGAGGCTGGTATAGTGTCGCTTGCGATTTTATCACGACTGGCGCCAGAAATCACCTGGTCCCCCTGCCTTATGATTGGTCCGTCCGTCCCCATGTGACCATAAGCGTAGTCATAGTCATCTCCCTCCTCCATATTCGCACTGGAGTCGGCCTGTAGCGGGCGCCCGGGTGTAGCTGGTACATCAGGTACGGCGTAGTCATCATCACTCTCGGCCGTGTCCCCACCCCTCTGTTGGATCCGGGCATTGTGGCTGATATAGTCGTAAGTCGCGGCCCACCGTCCCCCCTGGAAAATATGATAACTGAACACACTCAACGAGTGTCTGCTTTGTTTTTATAATAAAATAAGTTATATCATAACGTTCTCATGTATGATCACTTAAAATAGAGTTTATACGGTATATAGCATGTGGTCTCATGTTGCTTCAATCAGTCTTTTACCATGAAATATTCAAAAATTCTTAAACAAATGTAATCCAAAAATGTTTTTTTACTAAAACCTACAGGTTTCTTTTTGAAAAGGAACCTGTAGGTTTGAAACTAGTAAAAAACATTTTTGATTACATTTGTTTAAAAATTTTTGAATATTTGAATTTCATGTATGATCAATCTCCCAGATTGGAAAAATCATCCTTCAGAAAAAATATTAAATATTATATTCACATTTGTAGTACAACCAATATACATCACATCCATCAAAATAAATTGTAAAATACAAATCATACAAAATGTTATTCACACAAATAAAATAAAAAAAAAGAAACTCAGTCGACCTCTCATAGAGAGTGATTACTGAATATAAAATTTTGCAACTGCTATATTTATAAATATACATTGACGTTGGAAACTATGTTCAAAATGTAAAGGATCTCTACATATGAATGAATAATCTTTTTATGTATACACTATATCTGTTCATCTTCATGCTCATGATATTTAAAATCAGTTAACACAAAAAAAACTAACCTTCACCTATGTCTAATCCAACATGTCAGCATCAGAATCCAGATTGTTCATAGTGAAGTCAGATGGCTGGAACCTCTGTGCCTGCTGGATCAGGGAAGGGTCAGTGGGCAGAGAGACCCCGTAATAATCTTCAACTACGCCATCATTCTCTGATGTTGAGTGGATCCATTAACTGGATATGTATAGTCATAAATATAACCAGCTTTGATAAATAAGTAATGCACAAACTAAGAAATATATAACTCATTAATTCTCTATTAAGATCACAAGGGGCTGTTGAGCCATATTTTGTAGCCGCATTTTGCAACCGGTTGCAAAATGCGGCTGGTTGCAAAATCTGTCAAATACCAAAATGAAACACTAACGCAAAATGCAACCATTAAGAAATTTTCATCATTACAGATGTATGCTGGAGTCACAAACGGCCTTTTATCATTAGGAAGAGCTAGGATTATTAATCAATAATCGTAGGGTAGAATTTTTCAGATTTTTTATGCACATGTTTTCCAGAGGCTCTGAGTTTATCATATACTAGCTGTATACCCGGCGTTGCTCGGGTTGAAACAGAAGAGGGCCGGAACACATTAAATACCCCTTCCCCTCATCCCTTCCCTCTGTACCCCAGATTAAACAGATTAAATGTTCCACCCTCCTCTACCCTTCCTTTGGCCGCCACCGCCTCTTCTCTTCCCAACCCTCTCTACGTCATCCCCATACAAACAGGTCCAGATCAGTCTAAATGAAGCTCCATCAGCCCCTTCCTACTGCTCGGGTTGAAACATGACATCTGGAACAGATTAAATGCTCCTCCCTTCCCAGATTATATCCTCCCCCCTTCACCTCAATTTCCTCACTACCAAACCCCTCCCCTCAAACCACCACCACCTCAGCCTAACATGAACACACAAAGCCTGTCTGCACCCCCTCCACTGATTTGTGATGTGCAACGTACGTTTGACTTACACAAACGTTTAACGTATTACGTACGTTTAAAAAACATGGTGCTGTAAGCAACCTTTCTACAAAATTTTTTTTTGTTTTTTATCATTAAAACAAATTTATTTGGTTTGAAATGTGACATTATAACGACCACCAAGTTGTCCTTGACTGTACATACATAATTTGACTGTGTACGCCTTGTGGTTAAAAAAGCCTTTTGTGACGCAAAAAAATCGCCTCTTCCTTTATATATATAGATATGCAAAGTTGTTACTGTTCCAAACTGAAATATGCACAGGCATTCATGGAGGAGATTACTATTAATTAATTCATGGATCCTCAATTTTTTGAAAGAGAGTTTCGAAGAGAAAAGTAGGTTGTTACTAATTGTATAATTATATTGATGAAACGTATAGTGTTTGATTTCAATGCTTTTTTGATTGGAAAAAATTAATTGTTTTTGTAAGAAAAGTAGGAATATAATTTTGTTGAGAATTTATGTAATAACAATGCATTTCTGTATTAACCTTTCATATAATATGATATAAACATACAAAACAAGTGGTTTTTAAGTCAAATAAAACGCAAAGAAAGTAACATTAGACGTAAACAGAAATACTCAAATACATTTGGAATTAAAAAATATAAAATAACGTTCTCATGCACACAATCATACCTCACCGTCATGTATTTTAACCCGAGACGTGCGTGAAATAATGACGTTTCTATGAACAGATTTTTGTAGTATCTGTGATTCAATACTCTACACAGTACTACTTACTAGTACATTTTACTCGACTTTCATCATAGAAAATATTGTTTAAAAAATGAGAAATATTTTTTTTTATGGTTTTGATTATTCTGCCTATTATTGGTAGATCTTTGTGTGCCCGCCAAAAACCTCAGAGCCGTCTTAATATAATAAATTAGACAGTGAAACATACGGTATAATTTTGAAAATGGTTCAAGGAACTTTTTAATATCCCTAAGAGACTCATGTCTAATCTACAGCGTGCTGCCTATTATCGGTTCTACCGCAATAAAAGCTGTTTTCTATTGCTAACGGCGAACTGTATTTCAATAAAAAACGCGTGATCTCTACTGTGATTTAAAGCAACAAGTTAAAAAGATTTATGCTAAAAATAAAGACACTGGTGCAAGAAAATCTTACATGCAATTAGAAAATACATATGCATGCATTCCAGAGAGACAGATCCAAAAAGGTTTTTTAAGTACAGATGCTACTCACCAACGTCTTAATGTTGTTTTCAAAGACAAACCACCTTCAAGCCTGTCTTAGCAAAAGCACCCCCATGAACACTTTCTTGTTCTTGTTCTTGTTCTTGATTTCTACGTCGCAGGAACAGTTACCACTGTTATCGAGGCAACGGGGAGAGAGCGCATGAATTAATGACTCCGGAGAGGTGAGGAGATGAGCAAACTCCTCAACAGTACCTGCGGTGACGGTACTTTCCACCAAATGGTTCCACTCTAAGGGAGTTTTTACAAAGAATGACCCCATGTGTTGTGGCGTTTTGCTTGGGGGACTACATAACACTGGCTGTTCATACTGATAGACCTCTTTTTTGGTTCCGCGGTGACGTGCCCTTCATATCTTCTGGGTTGTCGGATAGAACGGCGGCCTTCACGTACAGGTGTTAGGAACTTGTCTGGTGTGAGAGAGGGAAGCAGGTTTTTCCGGATCTTATAGAGCATTACGAGTCTGGCATTTTTTTGTCTTTCTTCGAGGCTGGGTAGGTTGAGCTCAGGCAGTTTGTTTGTGATGAAGCCTGGCGTGTGGGTTTTGTAATCGCCTGTGATGTACCAAACTGCTCTACTCTGGATTCTTTCCAGTTGACGATGTCCTTTAGAGATGAGGGTCCCATACTGATGCACTGTACTCTAGGAGCGGTCGGACGAGAGTGCAGTATGCTGCATGTTTTGATTGGTGCAGGACAGGTCCTCAGGTTTCTTCTTAGTAGTCCTAGCACTGAAGACGCCTTCTTCGTTATTTTGACGATGTGCTCCTCCCATTCCAGGTTCTCAGGAGATGATAACTCCCAAGTATGGGTTGTTTTTGACCTGCTTTGACGATAGTCCCACAGAGTTGGTACATGTAGCTTGATTTATTTTTTGAAACTGAGTTTGTAGCACTTGGTGGCGTTGAATCTCATACCCCAGTCTTCCCGCCTATTTCTGTAGACTTTCAAGATCCGCCTGGAGTTGTAGATGGTCTTTTGAATGATCTAATAGTTCTGTACAGGGAGGCAGTCATCTGCGAATAATCTGACCTGGACTTTAACTGTTGCAGGTAGATCATTTATGTAGCACAAGAACAACAGTGGTCCGAGGACTGTCCCTTTGTGGTACCCCTGATTCTACGCATTACACTTCCTCTGATTCCTCGCCATCAACTACCGGCTTTCATTGTTCGTTTCGTGAGAAAAACATCTGAGCCAGTCGTGAAGTGAGCCTTCTATGCCATAATGAGTTAACTTGTCCAAAAGTTTGCTGTGAGGAACTGTATCAAACGCTTTGCTGAAGTCTAGTATTATCATGTCAATTTGATTTCCTTTGTCGAAATTGGAGAATAGATCAAATGTTGTGGTTAGGAGTTGTGTTTTTCGCAGGAATGTCCACTTCTGAATCCATGGTTGAGATCTGTTAGGATTTGGTGTTTATCGAGGTGTTTTCTGATATGATGACTGATGATATGTTCTAGAGTCTTGCAAATAACTGATGTGAGCGAAATTGGGCAATAATTTTCAGGTTTATGTTTATCTCCTTTCTTGAAAGCACTGCTGATGTTAGCACTCCTCCAGTCAGTTGGTAGTTCTCCTGTGTCAAGGGATCTCTGGAAGATGCATCGTAAGCCCGGTGCGATATTGATGGCGCATTCTTTTTAGTATACGATTTGGGATTTCATCGGGTCCACTGCTTTTTATCTGGCTTGATGGACCTAAGTAGTTTTACAATTCCATCAGTGTTTACTGTTATGCCTGGCATTTGAGGTTGTTTTCTGCCATGGACTACTGGTGAGGTTTTTCCATCATCACGGGTGAAAACTGACTGGAATTGTTTGATAAACGATGCCTTTTGTTTTCGCATCAGTTGCCAATGTGGTACCATTTTTCAGTGGTGCTACTCTTATACTATCCTGACGTTTTGCCTTAATATACTTCCAAAATGGCTTGGTGTTGTTTGTTTCAAGCCCTTCCTCAATAATACTATTTAGATACAGATCGATTTAGTTAATCTGCATCAAAAGGGTCCAAGTGGTGATGGTAACAAATGCAACTACGTCCTAACAATCATGGATGTTTTCAGTCGTTTTGTGTGGGTTTTTTCCACTGGTCTCTAAACATAGTAAAAAATGTTGCCAAATGTCTGTTAAATATTTTTGAAACATATGGAAAACCCAAAATCGTACAGTCCGATCAAGGCTCTGAGTTTAAAGGACATGAACAGCAACCACCTCCTCTGACAATTTCACTTAATAATTTTTTATTTTTTCTATTTTCTGACATGTTGCACCTAATAACTTCAAATTTTACAATCATAAACACGCGTTTGATAGAAAATTATAAATAAATTAAAACAGAGAGAAAACGAGTGGATTGACATTGGGAGGTTCCGTACTAATAACAGGACTGTAGCCTTTATCACTGTGCGCCACATGCCGAAATTCGGCGTGTGAAATAGTTATTAAGGCTGGATGTTATGGAATTCCCTCTTTGTTTACAAAACATTGGGCTTAATGGGTTGTGGGTCATGTGGGTACATTTCAAGAAACCGAAATAGGGAACTGATTGATTATGAAGAAATGAAAAGCTGCATATAAATAAAAATGTATATATTCAAATGGCTCAGCAAGTACTATTTATGTGCCATAAAAAGTTTATATGACACGAAATTCACCTGTTCATGTCTCTTTTAAGTCACCGTAAAAGGTTACTGAGAGATAAGGGGATAAAATTTATCCATTCAAGAGCTTATCATCCACAAAGTCAAGGTAAAATTGAAAGAATGCATAGTACACTAAGAA
>CM032666.1:64677520-64693343 GCA_019095985.1 Streblospio benedicti | reverse complement strand
ATCAATACTAGCACTGCAGTTCAGATCCATCGCATATGTCCCTACTGCAAATATACACGACACACAAATCCACATACGGCATATACGGTAGGGATACATCGCCATCCATTGAAATACAAATTATATCATTCATATCCTTTCTTGGAAACCGTAATGTGTTAAACGTTTGTGTGCACAAAGGAAGCTTTGCGATATTTTGTTGTATTAGTATTGATAAGACAATTGTCTTATCATTTATTTACAACATGCTAAGATGGAGGTTTACTCTAAATGTAAGCGCTCTTATAGGTCTGTACATCAAATCAATGAATCGGTATACATAACGTTGCACACGATCAAATTATTTTCACACTGTGTGTAAAAGCAGTTATATGAAACGTGAGGTTGTACAATGTATATCATATATCCGTCTATCGACTCACCTCGACATGTAATTTCAAATGGTACCGGTAATTTCGGCCCATGGTACTTTGGGCCCAAGTAAGTTAGGACCACATTAGTAAAGTCGGACCGCAATTTCGGACCATCTCGCAGTAATTTGGGTCCAAGTAACTTCGGACCACATTGGTAAACTCGTTTGCGTAATTTCGGCCCAACTTATGGTAATTTGGTCCCAACTATGGTCGGCCTAGAAAGGTATTACCGGACCGTAAACCTCAGCCCTATTTGCACCCTGGTGTGCTATTGTCTGATAACGGCCGCAAGGGAACTGTAGGGTAGTCATTTGTGACAATCAAGGTCTGATTATAACTGTTTAATGGACTTTTATTGTAATGATTGTACAGAAGAACCTCCAATTAAGACAATCTCTATATTGAGACCATATCTATGATAAGACCAGTTTTCACGGTCCCAGACATTCATAAGCTATTATAATGAACCTCTGTATAAAGACCACCTCTCTATTGGGACCACCTAACACCTAGTCCCCAAGGTGGTCCTAATAGAGAAGTTCTACTGTATAAGAATATTAAATTCGTATCTAATGAATGGTGGTGTATTAGATATACTGTTAGAACATTCTTACTTAATAGCACACAGTAAATGTTGGCGGGTACAAAGCCACATCCCCAGTCAAAAAGAAGCAGATGACAGCCAGACGTGGAGAAATCTCCTCGGCGGTGAGGCAGCGACTGCTTAGATGAGGCTATACAGACTATACAGTGACCTGGCAGTGGCGTAGCTACTGTAACGCACACAACGCAGTGCGTACACATTGATTTATTGATTATCTACCCTAAAATGATACATGGTTCGTGCCATTACTGTCACATGGTCGGATCAATATGCCTTGTCACGCACAGCGGTCTGTCAGTATTGATTTTGCATGCATCAATAGGCTTAACACAGTTTCAATAAACAGCCTTAATTAAAAGCTCTGACTCATATGTCGTCATATTGCCGTCACAAAGCATATGATGCAGGATGCGTGGGTCACGTGCGTTCAGATGCAGGTACATTAAACTCTCTCCCCGTTAATGAAGGGAAATTGCCGTAATTTGACACAATATTTATGTGTTTAAAGTCTATCAATTATCATATTTATGAAAAAGAAATAATTATATACACGCTTGTCCGCACCATATTGGATGGAGAAGAGATTTTGATAGATACAATGTAGTATATATAGTAAAGATATACAAGCACTTTAGTTTGACAATGTTGTTGCATTATTTTCCAATGTGTACCGCAGTCAAACTCAGCTTTTTAATATAACCGGTAAAATTATCAGTAAATATTCAATGATATGTATGGATGGAATGCATATTACTACTGATTGACCAATATTAATTTTACATTAATAGGACAGATAATAACTGAAATAACATCCAAAAGACTATATTTATCATAGTTGTTTTCATTAAGCAAACTATATAGATGTCGCAGTTAGCTAAATCTCTGCCAACACATCTATTTTCATTCTGTATTTATTTCACTATCTCATACAATCTTTCAAAAACATGCATCCCCAATCACACCATACTAAAAACTAAACATTTCCAGTGCCATGCATGACTAGAGTATCTCAGGTACTGCTTCACGTCATGCATGGTCACCTCATGAGGCTACCGACTGTTACATAGATCTACCAACAGCATACTATATAGATTATTTTGTCAACAGATTGCCCCAAATGCAACCATTTTTACTCCAATCTTCAAAAAATGTCTGCGGGGGATCCCCAGACCCACCCACCCCCCCAACCTTGATGGGCTTAGTGCCTAAGGCAATGTTTTCCAAATGTAGTTGTGCATACACATCAGCCTACGCCACTGCCTGGCGTATGTGGACGGATCAACCTCTTAACACGACAGGATCAAGTTCTTGTGTTTACACTACATAGATGAAAATACTTTAAATGAATGCTTACATGCATTTATATTAAAATATGTCTTGTTAATTGAGAATAAACATTGGTGTTACTTCCTACGGACATCAGACAAAAGCGTTAATTATTATTTCCTCTATCAAATTCAAAGATGGGAAATTTCTGTTATATGTATATTATCCTGAACATGCATTTATTATATGGACTTTATGGATTAATCAACAATGACATTAAACAGCAAACTGTCACACACATAAACCATCTTATATTTTACATACAATTTAATTTTTTGTAAGAATTGCACTTTATTCTCATGGATTGGACACAATGAAGAATTTTGTTACTTTGTTCATTTTCATGTGCACAAACATATCATGAAATAAAGGGACTCATGAAAAATGCAGAGCAACAACTGTTGCTCGAGAGGACCTAAATATCTTCAAACTTTATCTAAACTACGTTTTTTTTTCTGCATGAACAGATTTTTGTAAACTTCATCTAAGCGTCCATACTAAATACTAGTACATATACAACACAGTATTGCGCAAATATTACGAAAGTGCATCTCATATTCATATTACGTTCATCAACAGTTTCAAACATGAACCCAATATTGTAAAAAAAATGTAGTTATAAAACACCAATTCATATTTGATCAATTTCCTTATAATATCTACCAAGGATTCGTGACTTTGTAATAGATATCTATTTTCTGCAGTAATCTTAAACTGGGACACTTCACCACATACATGCATGAATCATCTAAAACTGACATATATAAGTTCAATTTCTTACCATGACTTTTAATCATGACCTAAAGGAAGCAGACGGGAACAGGAGCCCTCCACCGCCATCTTGTATTTGTGCTATTAAAGACATCTTGAACACCGTGAACATCTCGGATCTATAGCAAGTATGTATAAAGTAAGTCTATATGGGATATATAGACAAAGATTTAGAATTTAATCAACTAATATAAGTGATATTGTGAAGATATATAAGTGTTGTATGAGAAATGAGATCTCACTAATACTTGCATGTGCAATGGGGTAGTTTTGTATTATAATTCATTTCCCGGGATCGTTTCAACTTGTATTACAAATAACTTAAAAAAGCTTGAATAGGCCTACCGCTTTTTACATTGCATTTCTTCTTGACGTTTCTTTTATGTATTTGACACTTGTTGTAATACACTTGTATACACGCATTTCCCATTATTGTTGTTAATAATGTTCATAATTCTGATGGAAACCGACATATATCCCATTATTTCGATATCATACTGAAAGACAATGCATTTAATAGGCTATGTTATCTATTGCCATTGGACATTCACCATCAAAACCAAACATGGCAGGATACAATTGTCATTACATTAATCACAGCATGTATACGTCTTTTCAGGTTGTAATATTCTCATATTGCTGTCATTAATTCATGCATACAATGTTGAATTCTAAAGGCTCCTCTAAGTGGAATAACAGAAAAACACCTACATAGCGATCTGTTATCACCGCGTCTTATCAGCAATAATTTGCATACACACTCACATTTCGGCTGCAGTTGCCCAACAAGTCAATGGAGGCATGTAATTTTCATAGACTCTCTTATCCTGTATGCCGTTATCACTGGCATAATCACCAACAAGGTTGTTTTTGTCCGGTGGATCTCTCGAGGCCGTTACAGCGCGGCTGGCGGCGGGAGAGTCCGGGCCGAGTGGATCCATGGAGAGGGTGTCACAAGGGGTATAGACGTGTCATGTACCTGTTGTCATAGTAAAGCATATACGCGTGGATGATAACAGCAATATTCATCAGGATATTCTCATTGGTATGAATGCTTACAAAGACGGACCTTTCGAGATGCTTGATTGAATCTCCATGTAGAATTCTTAAGGCGCCCTCCGCCTTTAGGCTTTCAATATTTGCAGGGTCGTTTCAATAAACATAAAATGTAAGTACTACAAGTCCACTGATATGATAAAATGATGAAGTATTTCGTTTTCGAATGATATAACGGAAATGCAAATATATCAAAAGCTACATGTCCGTGTATTTAGTAGGGTTGACATGGTTACATTTATGTTGTCCTTTTTAACTATATCTAATTAATGGTCGACGTTAATAAGTTATTTCCAGTTAAAAAAAGTTTACGCACTGGAGGTTTACAATCACCGGGTGTTCTTACTAAATGATTCATACTAATACCACTGGTGTCTAAATGGGGAAGATTCAAAACACATCATTTCTATCGTTTACCAAGTGCATTGGTTGCCTTCATGCACATGTGTTGGGATTTTATTACCATTTGAAATGATTTCAGTACATACACCCGTGTGTTGTACACATGTCTTTATCGTGGGTACATTCTTGAAATCTTGTCATTGCGACACCCTTTCATGATGCTATCATGCTGTCTACTAACTGTGAGTCTTATCAAACGACATTTGCATACACACTCGTGTTTCTGGTTCTTGATACATTCATGAGCAGGCAGAAAATGTACCCTCAAACAAACAACAACATCAGAACTGTGTTTTCATTATCTGGTGGTTTTGTCACCCCATTACAGCAGGGCTGGTGGGAGAGGCCATGCCACCGGTATCAGAGTAATGCCCATATAGGGTGTCATCAATTCCCTACAAGGCTGATGCATGGTCTTCTTTCATGTTTATAGTCTTGTATAAGCTCCACACACTTTAAACTCGGTATTAGATATTTGATTAAAAGGCAGGTTTTCATATAAGGGAATATCAAATAAAACAAATACAGTTTTTTGACGAGTGTGGTGATAAAATTGAAATAATACCTGTTACAGTCATACAGTTAAATGCCAACCATTAACATTAACAACTAATCATTAAACACGCCACCGCTTACTATATCTATTGTTCACGTAAAGTACTCCAATCCCCGGCTCTCTCCTGGCAAACCCGCGCCATGCTGCACCCCGCCCTCCCGCTGCTGCTGCTGGCGGTGGCCGGCCGCGCCCGCTGTCAGCTGACCGCCCAGCAGGTGCAGGCGTTCTCCGCCCGCGGCGTGGTCGTCACCGAGCGCGCGGACGGCTGGGACTTCTTCCACCACGGCGTGCCCAACCACGAGGTGAGCAGACTCGTTCCCGCGCACCGGGAGCATTAGCTACATGCATGGTGTGCATGAAGAAAGATTCTGTAAAGAACATCTGTTATTATGTGACGTACATTGTCACATTAGACGTGGCATTTTATTTTCTGATAGCAATCCTATAAAAATATGTCAATTGGGGGTAGTCCATATACAGTCCATATTTTACCTCCATGATTTGGTTTAGATGGTCAGTTTATGTTATTTTACCTTCACTTTTATATTTTGCATTCTGATTGAATATTTTCTAATACCAAAATTATACAATACTGAGTTTCAAATGGACATTTTAATGGCCCCACGCTTAATTTAAAGCTGTAAACTACTACCAGAATTTCAAAGATTTCTATGTTCACGCTTTCAGGTGGGTGACTTTCCCAATGGGGACAACCCAAACGAGATCAGCGCCCAGAACCGCACGTGGTCCATCCCCAAGTCGCCCACCATGGAGGCCAAACCCGGCTGTCTTCACATGGGCCCCATCGCAGTGGCCATCAACGGCGTGGCGCTATTCAACCCCTACACTATAGAGGGGTGAGTGGGTCTCGTCTCTTGTAATAGTTGTGAGAGTGGGGATGTGGGTTCAGGTACTAGGTGGGGGCAATATGCATTCAGAATGATATAGGGATACGGCTTATTAGAGGTATGTGCTGTTTAATATAATACACACTGGGACGTGTTAGGCATACCGTGTATGAGACAGTAAAGGGCAAGTGATTTGTGTAATTGTGGGGTGATTTGTGGAACAGTGCGCCGTGGGGGATATAATTAATATAAAGGAATATTGTTAGATATCCACGTATCTTCTTCGGGATATGTCTATTAAGGATAAGCTTGTTTGTGATTTGATAGCGACTGTGTATTTGAACCTTGATGTACGTTTATCAATGCGGATAACTCATATACGTGATGCATCATATGCTATAAATATATATCTTTGATCTTGTAAAGTAAAGCGTATTAATGGCCGATTCCGTCATGGCACTAAAATGAAATCACAACGTCCGCGTCTGTATAGTGCATATGTGAAAACAAACAAACAAACAAACAAACGAACAAACATAGAAATACCTATGTACTTCCTGTGCGTCCCCAGGACCCGGTGAAGCAGTTTGCTTCACCTCTGTGACTCGCTGACGAACCCGGCTATTCCTATTATACCCTTTTCAATGCCATTTACTAGTATCTTAAAACACGGATGTTTGCTATCACAAAGACACCAAATTAAAGTCTCCGTACATGGTCTTCAAACATCGTGTTATCCACAGTATTTTACCTCTCCACACACCTCAGGTACAACGCCGTGGAGGGCGAGCGTGCCGAGGTGTTTGACGCGTGTCTCGGCCACCCGCAGCCGGACGGCGAGTACCACTACCACCAGCTGCCCAAGTGCCTCTACAAGGTATCGCAAAGCAAGCTGTTCTCATTGCCAAAAATTCCGTCTTACTGTGGCTAACCTATAACCGAAATAATTAACAAGTCTATTATTATCCACTCCATATTTTGAAATGGATGACAACAGGCCAAGGATGATAAACATGAAATTTGAACAAATCTAGATGATAGTTATACTATCATCTGCACGTTTCATCCACGATCCCGCCACCACAGGGCACGGCTGACGAGCTGCTGGGCGTGGCGTTTGACGGCTTCCCCGTGTACGGGCCGCTGACGGCGGCGAGCGGGCGTGAGCTCACCACGGCGGACCTGGATGGGTGCCACGGCCAGATGAGGGACGGCAAGGTGAGGCGCACCGGGGCCGAGCACACGGATAGACAATGTTGTTGGGAAAACATAGATAAAGAGAGTGAATATGTGGTTGGTAGCTATTAACGGAGTGAGCTCTTGAAGGTGGATAGGCTTACGTGTACATTGTTTTCTACATAGTCATCTTTCTGCAATCAGTTGGGCACTTAGTTAGGTGTGTCTGAAATATTGAATTACTATTTTTATGGTATTTATATGCCCCAGGTGGTTCCCAGACACATTTAAAACCGACCAGATACAGTAATACTATATTTATATCATAATTCTGAACATATCCACCATTCCTAAACCCACCCGTTTCCCGTATTGCAGTACGAGTACCGCATCACCCGCGACTTCCCGTACATCATGAGCTGCTACAAAGGAAAGAGCACCTACCAAGGTATGGCACTTCTAAGGTTACGCATATAGGACGCCAAACAGGTCAGCATACAATCCAGCATATTAATATCATAGACATTGTTAGGTTATATCACGTGTGACACAATGGTCCATAAAGCAAACAACAAATTCAACCCTGTTTGCCTGGTTACCAAGCTACTCAATGCATACACTGTTGGATCCCGGTAAAATAAATAAATAAAAAAATGTGTGAAGATGGAAGGTTCGGGGTTGGGGTGTTATATGGTATATGACAAGAGTGTGACGCAATGTGATAGCTTGCGAAGATGACAAAAGTATATTTCATTTGAGAAATGGTGACGTGTAGTCCTACTTACCAGGATTCACCAGTGTACACAAAAATGTTGAATTTTCAGAGGTTGAATTCTTTATTCTTTTAGAACCCAGAGCTCATATCGATGATCAGGAAACCACAAAGCAATTATACTTCTAGTCATGCATTTCATTTGTATTCCGCACAATCTTGGAAATAAATAATCACTTGCCTCAAGTCCACATTGAAACATAATTATACAGCATATAGCATCACGTAAAATTAATTGGTTGAAGGTGGAATGGGAGGCTCTGGTGAAGGCCGGCCCCCTCCTGATGGTATGCGTCCTCCACCAGAAGGTATGACGCCACCCCCTGGAGGACCACGGCCTGGGGGGCCTCCTCCTGGAGGTGAGTACTGCATATACTGCTTATAATAATATAATACGTATCCATGGACTTACCCATTAAGGGAGCAACCATCATTAAGTGTACAGGGGGGCGGTCATTTGGTATTGACGAGATAAAAAAATTAACGCCCTACCTAACTCTACGTTGGAATTGAATGCCCTCCCCATATGAATTTTTAGAAACTGAGCGCCCACACCCCACACCATGATAAATATTATGAACAATGACAGATTCCCTGAAAAGTGTTTAAAGGTTATTGCAACGAATCGTTCACTGTCAATAGTAAATGAATAGATATTTAGCAATCTATTTCACTTGTTGACATTACAATACAGTTAAATCCAAAAGCAAGCACATTGCAGGAATGTATCAGTTTGCAACAGAAGTGCCTAATATATTACCGTTTTAGTTTGAGAATTGAATGCTCCCCCTCACTTTGAATTAAAATTGAGCGACCTCCCTTCTGTGACCAAAGAAAATTGAGGGCACCCCCCCGAAACACTCCAAATGACCGCCCCTATACAATTAATTATGGTTGCTCCCTACGAGTAACTATTCATCACCCGACCCTCAATTTATCATCAAAAGCACATATAGTTCCAAGGTCATTTTTGGAATCCATATGTTTAGAAGGATATACGCTGCAGTCTAATTCTCTATGCCTATTATATCGCAATCGCAGGTGCTCCTGACTGGGAGTCATGTTACGCTGTGTGTCACAACCCCGCCGAGGGCTGCCCCGAGGATCCCGCGAACCACGCCGCCCGCCCGCACTCAGCAGCAGCAGCAGCCTGTGTGGCTCTTGTGACTGCCGCCTCACTCAAGATCATTTTCGGTTGAATTCTGCGGGAGTAACTGATTGTGTATGAGCCTAGTTTTACTGGACATATGAATATATACGATTCCTTACACCGACCGTAGAAAGCTAGTGCAGTCTGGTGTGCATGTACGTTTACACTTACAAGAGACTTGCTGGTTTTTGGCTTGGATTCTGGAATAGCTTTGTCATTGTGACGGCTGTAACTCTAACATTCAATTCCTATAGTCATACCTATCTTCATGATCCTCGTATCTCAGGCAGCGCAGTGCATGTTGGGATACGCCAGTTCCAAATAAACCGTCACGTGCTCGTCTATGGCTCTTAGCTTCCTGTATTATCGTTCATATTTACGATATGAAATCAAGAAATATGTAGAAAATAATTGTGAACTTTATTTACAATTGATTGTAAATCATTTCCTACCATCTCCTCCAAGGATTGAATAAATGTTTAGGAGTTGTCATCGTGTAATAAGGCTAATTACACCAGTGTTTATGATATCCTGTCAAGATAACACCACAATGGATAGAACCGTGAAAGTATTTTGCTAATGTCTCCCCATAGATCCCATATTGACTGCTACTAGGCTGTTATCATATGTTGTGGATAATCTGCAAAGGTACTCATTTCCGTACATACCAATGATTATGTATATGAGTGGTAGTTTGATGAAAATAAAGATTGTCAGCATGATCACAAATTGCCATAGTATAATATTGTACACGGGCCATGGTCCATGGACACTGATGTGTGTGTATAAACAGTACATTTATTATGTGATTATCTAAATTTTATATCACGAGGAACATGCACCTTTGTAAATTGTATCAAACAAAAGTTACACAAACGAGAGAGGCGAAAAATATCAATGTGTGAAAGGCATTTAGAAGTGACATACATTTGATGGAGATGTGAAAA
Organism: Streblospio benedicti; assembly: GCA_019095985.1. Lineage (NCBI taxonomy): Eukaryota > Metazoa > Annelida > Polychaeta > Spionida > Spionidae > Streblospio > Streblospio benedicti. Next base: position 64,683,322 of record CM032666.1, on the reverse strand, counting down.
GTGTTGATTAGTATCTAAGTTGAACGGAGTGAAATTTTTATTGGATTATGAGTTTTATTGATGTATATTGGTCATTACCTTAACAAGTATTATCTAAAAAATTACAACATAGCAAAATATTGTTCTGCAGATTGTTCATGTTATATGGGCTGCTCATGTCTCATTCTGCCACAGCAAATCCGATTTCATTATTCGATGTAAAATATGTTCAAACTAATGCCATGACATTTTCACTATATGTCAGTATGGTAAAAATGTATTCTTGGTGAAAGAACAATTGTAACATTACACATAATGAAAAGCTCCTCATCAAAGATTTGTTATACAGATAAGTTTTACATATTTCTTTCAAGTTTTTTACCACATTACCAGTTATTGAAAAAATAGTTTTCCAATTTCTTCCAGGTTTTTTAACACATTACAAGCTATTGAAAAACAATTTGGTGTTTTGATATTGTACAAATATTTTTCATATCTTATAATTGCTTTGCAAAAATCATGTCTTTGTGTCTTGTGAAAAAATAAGAGATGACATATGTCAAGCTGCTTTGTATGTGATGGAGATGCAAAAAGTCATGATATTGGTTTGTGCTCTGATGTGGAGTGGCAGTTACGGTACTCATGTGTTTATCAGAGTTAATCATAATTTGAACATTGTGATACTTGGTTTAAACATATTTTCATTTCAAAAATGAAAAAGAATTCCGCATACACACACACAAACACATTCACACAAGATAAAACAAGAGTAAAAAGACATAATGATGTACAAGTACACATAACAACCTATATAATAGTTGAAAATTTCTCCCACTAATTTGTCATAAGATCAATTTGAAGCAACTCGAACAGTTTTGTTCAGATACCAGCATGCAGCATTCTGAAACAAAAATTTTATTAGATCCCAAGCTCTATGAGAGAGAGCCTAATGATAGGTGAGGTTTTATAATTAACTATTAGAGAGAGATAATCTATGATCATTCTAGGTCAACTTTTCAGCTAAATTACAATGTTTCTACAGATTCATATTTTGCTACAGTGAAATGTGTATTGAAGTGATGAATTTGTCAAGAATATCAGTATTAAGTGTTAGAAATTATGTTTATTAATAAGTTTTACTTTAAATGTTTGCATATATTTGACTGTAATTCTTTTGGTATGGAGTGAAACCTATCTTGTGGACGCGTTCTTTATATTTGTAGGCGATTTAAAAAAAGACTGGTATGCTGAAATTCTCCATCGCTGAAATCAAATATGACCATTATTTCATCATTTGGCATATTAAAATATAGAATAATGTTGCTAAACAGGATATGCATCAATAAAATGTCCATTGTATAACATCAATATTGCTAGAATCATCTTCGTAATCATCACCATAACCATCATTTACAATGCTCTTAATTTTCCTACATATTTGCAGTACATATTATTTCAACATTAGTGTCAATATCCACTACAAACTGGTTATATGTATATCGACCATGAAATAAAGATTAGAAAGAATAGACCATAGTTGATTTTAGGATACATTCCTTGCCACTTAATATATTCTATTCAGAAATAACAGCAGTTGAGATTAGAGACAAATTTCCAGCAAATAAACTTTGTTTAATTAACTTTCATGGATAGACCTATATGAATTAACATATACCAACATAGACCAAATTATTATTATATGGCTGCACATTTGTCAATCTGAAGCAACACATTCAAATAATAATTACTGGCTGATAAATCAATTTAGTGTAGCACATACAGCAATGTTGACATAAAGTGAGTATTTCAATCAACACTCAATTACTGTGATGACATTGTATGAAACTACTCACAATAATATAAGGAGATGTTTGGTAAATACCTTTCAATTCATGTATGTGATGGATATGTTTTAGTCATGCCAATCCTCATGAAATAATATATATGTGATGCCTACATTACAACATCACTGTCAAAAGACGTCTTGACAACCAATGTTATGCACAAAATAAAACAGAAATATAGTGTAAATACATGATGTCATCCCTGAAAGTATTCACCAAAATGTTTGAAAAGGTTTTCTACATACAATTTGATAATTGTACACATTTTTACAGCATGCAAATTCGTGAGAAACAGCATCATAAATGACTCGATTTACATATAAACACTATGCGATCAGTGTGCACATGGCGGTTGTTTATCACTGGGCTGCACTTTGGCCGACATGACCTAGTGTCCTGGCTGCTTCCACCGAGGCCATAGTGGGCTTCGTCTTGTACCTGCTCAATGCGCTCATCAACCCCTTATCTTATTCCGGATGAATGACGGAGACCAAACTAAAATTCAAATGCTTGCGATGGTGCTCATATATGAGATAACATTCTTAAATTCAATTATATATAACTGTATTGTAGTTTGTATATTACCAGTGAAGCCAATTATCCTTTTCATAATGAATAATGTATTTTGGTGCCGATTGGATTTGTAAATGAAACGGTTCTATAAAGAAAATTACGATCTTGATATCTGGTTTGATTCAATGTTACGCCATGGCGCCCATAAAGCAGGGTGGATAAAGAGATACAAATTCAGTATTGTTAATGAATGTTGCAACTGTAATTGGAATTCTATAATGCAAATGTTATTGATTGACTCAAATTGTACAATCTTGGTAATTTCTGGAACACATATACAAGTTTATTGTTTAGTAATTGTCTTTACAAGTAAACGACTGATGTTTCATTTAACACAGTATCAATAAAGATGAATGCATGAATTAGTGTGCTTTGTATATGGCATTGGTTTACAAGCTCTACAACTGTAGAAATCAAGCAGCGGAAATACAATTTTCAAGTTGACATTTAAAATAGATGCATCCGTCATGACATATCCTCCATAACGTGCATACACAGGTGTCAATGCATACCTTTCCACTTAGCCAAATAAAGGTTTTGCAGTAAAAGGCTTAAGTAATGTGTGTCGTTTCGTATCCTATCATAATAGACGACTTCACCCCCTGCAAGCCAGGCACCCCACCATCCAAATGTGCCCTCGTGGATGATCATGTGGTCACAGCTGGCCAGCAAGCCGAGGTCTTCACCGGGCGTCTGGCCCTCGGAGAAAACCACATCCGGTAGATGTGACAGTTGCTGCCGGCACCAGCCGATGTCATCACTGCACACCACAAACCGACAACCCGGGTACTTGTGGCGGAAGTATGCCATGGCGGCCAGAGTGTAGTTCAGGGGTGGTATAACAATGCCAAGTCCAGCTGTCCGCAGTTTGTCTCCTCTGCGGATATGCACCCCTACCATTGTGGAGATATTATCATGTTTCAAGGATGAAAGGAACTGTTCAGATTTTTTTATTATAGCATCGTTAAATTTAAACAGACACCTTATTTCATCATCAAGTCCAGCAAAATATCTCCATGTTATGAAATAGCCATGAACTATGAGGTCTTCTTCTGGTAAATTGTGCCATTTATCATTATAACTGGTACCGAACCCTTGATCGTAGTGTTTTGACACATTTGCTGGTATAGACGTGTATGTGATAAAGGGAGGTTCACTCATATCAAATACCTCAAACAAAGAGTTTGCCACATGTTCATGGACAGCCAATGTTCTGTTTTTCGCTAAAGCTATACCAATGCTTCCTGCAACTTTAAACATTTCATTTCCCAATCTACCATTTGTGGATGCATAAATTCTTGATTTGTTTGCAATCAGATTTGGACACTTTTTTGTAGGGATATTTTGCAGAGAGTATCCTGCTATATCATTAAAATTACCTTCAGTGATTTGATAGCAACTGAATATGTAGAACGAAACTACTATTATAGTACAGGTGCCTATAATGAGAATATTGAACAGAACGTTACAATGATTGTGGGACATGTTGTCACTTTAATACATGAGTCATCTTATCAAATGCGCTTTAACTATTTGAAGGAAACGAATAATCCTACTCCTTATAATCCCTTTCAACGAGTGTCCCCAATGCACTGGACGAGTGTTTCTCGACCAATCAGCACTCAAACAGCCATGGACGTACCTGATGAAGCTTTTGTCTAGTCTTATCAAAATAAAGTAGTGAAAAATATATCGTGCCGGTTTATTTTGTTACAAAATTGGATTTTGCTGTTAGGGTGTAGTCAAACAGGAATCCCATAAAAGTGTACGCGTTTGCTACTACAAATGCTGCTATCCAGATATTGTTTGAAAATATCCACCAATCTAATATTTATATAATGAATATGATTGAAAACACATGCGTGCATAGTTAATTCTTTTACACTTAATTTAATGTCATAGTTCCAGCAAGAAACAAGCCATTAAATTTACACTAGACGACAATAGGATATTCACATCTACCACTTTAGCCAATACAATCCAAATTGCAAATATGCTATCCATATATTTATTGCAAAAAGACAAAAACAACTGACAATAAGGACTTGACCAGTATTTTACGAGCCACTTGTGTGCTTAATTTCAAGTGACAAGCATGTTTGCAAGTAAAGCTTACTTCGAGTAGGAGGATATATAAATTTAGCTGAAACCGGAATAAATTCTGATCAAAGCAAATTTTATACCACTCAATCAAATCAAATCAATAGACATTATAACTAAAGATAAGATGTACCCAACAACCTGCTCACCCCCTCGTTTTTACGGCCTGCCCAAGATTCACAAACAAGCCATGCCTCTGCGACCGTTAGTGAGTAGCATTGACAGCATCACCTACAAGTGTTCAAAGCACCTGGCATCTATAATTTCACCAATACATGTAATAGGCAAAACCGAAAGACACATCAAAAACTCAAAACAATTCGGAGAGATAATCAGCAGATGCAGAATTGAGGAAGGACAAGAGCTAAGATCGTATGATGTCACGGCGCTTTTTACCAGTGTTCCTGTGAATAAAGCAGTTGAATGCATTACGACCAAACTGGATGCAGACAGGGACCTACACAAGAGAACCACATTGAAGCCAGGTGAAATCGCGGAACTTCTGGAAATTGTGCTCGGTTGCACCTACTTTACGTATGGTGGAAAGTTTTACCAGCAGATCCTTGGAGCGGCTATGGGGTCGCCAGTTTCCATGATAGTGTGTGATGCGATGATGGAGGACATAGAACAAAAGGCAATTGAAACAGCGCCTCACCCTCCCCACTGGTGGTACCGATATGTGGATGACACTCACACAAAGCTAGACTCTGAGTATGACCAGGAATTTACGGACCATCTAAACACACTGGACCCTGACATCAAATTCACCACTGAAGGAGAGGAAGATGGTGATCTTGCCTATCTGGATACGTTAACATCAAAGAAAGATGATGGTAGTCTCAAACTCAAGATCTACCGTAAGCCGACACACACCGACCAATACCTCCAGTTTGACTCTAACCACCCCTTAGAGCACAAACTCAGTGTAGTACGCACTCTCCATCACCGAGACGAGACCGTGGTTACTGAAGAGATGGATCGAGAAGCGGAAATAAAACATGTGAATGAGGCATTGTCAAAATGTGGATATCCATCCTGGGCGATCAAAAGAGGATCTGTGTTGAGAGACAAGGAAGAAGCAGGAAAGAAGAAGGACCGGACGGACGAGACAAAGAAGACGATGGTGGGAATACCATATGTGAAGGACTTGTCGAAGGCGGTGAGAAGGATCATGAGTGGTTATGGATGTAGTGCGTACTTCAAACCGGTGAATACTCTCAGACAGTTACTGGTAGCACCCAAGGATCCAGCCAAGAAAGAAGACGTTTGTGGTGTGGTCTACCAAATTAACTGTGGTGGATCAGGC
>CM032666.1:64665229-64677207 GCA_019095985.1 Streblospio benedicti | reverse complement strand
ATAAATTTTTACATTGATTGACAGTTTCAACAACTTCTGTTGCCATTTTCAAAATCTCTGCGCATGACAGGTCAATCTGCACGACTTCCGATACTGAAAATCGGGTCGATAAGAACAATCAAGGAAGCGATCAAGATATGAGGAGAGAGACAGGTCATGAACAGGGACGAGTGGGGCTTTCAACTCTCTTTCATGTGTAGGACCCTCTTTTCAGTATCGGAAGTCGTGCGGATTGACCTGTCATGCGCAGAAGTAGTAGGGAAGCGAGTATACAGCCAACCGTGTCAAATTACCAAAAAGGACTATAGGTACAACCTCGTTAATCAAGTGAATGGCCTTTTTGACAGCTCAAGGTCACACAGAACAATGACCGCCGGAGTCACCGCCGGTAGGGCAGAAGTCGTTAATCAAATTTGGACGGTCACCACCAGACTCGGAGCCATGGTGGAACATCGAGTGACGAACGTGTATGTTTCAGCTACCACAGGTGTGGTTGTGTTGTGGTCAGGGTATGAGGGGCGCGTGTTGTTGTCACAGGGGTGTTGTTGTGACAAGACTGTTGTGGAGGTGGTTGCAGGCGCGTGTTGGTTTAATGCGGCCCGCTCGGCCATCCTTCCTTCACAACGGCAAGTCAGTACGCGCAGGAGCCGTTACACTACACTAAAATATCTGCCGTATTTACAAATAAATACGAACGCAATGGAGTGGTACTGTAATATCCCGCGTGACAACGGGTAGATTTCAAGTCGCAAATGGTGACAGCCGAGAGGCATAATCCAAATAGAGAATACAAATTAGCGCTAGTATGTTAGTCTCGTTACGCGCTAAATTGAGAACAAAAACAAATCAGATAACTACGTGTTGATTTTAATAGCGAGTATAAAAACCTCCGAACATTAAGGTATCTATCGCGTCATAACGTAAACATGACGATTAAATGACGTCTATTCGCGACTTTAATAATCGATTAAGGAGAAAGAACGCGCTACAAAAGCAACACAAAATATTCAAAAATATCCGTATAAGGTCATTTCGCCTCAGTCGCTTCGAGTGGAGACCGCCTCTCTATTGAAAACATCTAACATTGGTCCCAAGATGTTCCTAATAGAGAGGTTCTACTGTACGTAGTCCCGAAAAAGTATCTTTGAGTTCTATTTTCACTATGTGGGCTGATAGGATATTCCAGATTATAATTGTTCTTGTAAAGAAGTACTACTAAAAAATTCTTCGAACGGAGTGATTGGATCTGTTGGTAGGTAGAGACTCTTTCTTGATGATGGCAAAATTGCGGCAGAAATTGTTATACGCACGAGGAGGTTATTCTTGCTTTTGTAGAAGGGTGCATGGTCTGTAAGGTAGTAGTAATAGTAGTAGAAGTGTATACGCAATGTGAATGCTATGCTAGATCATAAGATCATAAAAAATGTTTTCCTGTGCTAAAAATTGTAAATGAACACAGAGGACTATTAAATGAGCGTTGAATTATTACGAAAACGATGAACATCAAAGTCGTTTCACTTCGCTCACGTCTAAGCCTATACCATGGTATGCATGTACAAAAAGTTTATGTAAAATTCCCTCTAGACCAAAAGTACTCAAAGAGCATTTGTGACACTGGCGTAGCGTTGATTCGTGAGCAATGAAATACTGTTATGGAAGGTACTCTATGATTGGTAAAGTGCCCGAATTCGAAATGTGAAGGTCACTCTTTATGTTAACATTCCATCAAGGTAAGCTGTAATAAGTGTAAATCTTTAATGTCAACAATATTGAAACTATAATAGATAATGTAAAAAAATAAATACATAATATAGCTTTCTGAAAGTCACACTGTAATTGGTCAAGTATCAAATATCAAATCACTTCGGTGTCACTCAGCTGGTGCACTCTTCTTACTTGTAAAGTTTCAAAAAAAAATTCGGTCCATCATTAAACAATGTAATTTGCCAGGAGACGCACATGCGCACCCACGCACACTAGAATACGTTTTATATAGCCTCTCTTAAAAAAAAGTGAGAAGTCTTATAGATGGTCTGTATATATCCCTCTGAATAAATAAAGTGAGATGTTTTGTAAAGACGCTCGTAGAATACGCCCCCTCGATTAAAAAAAAGAGAAGTCTAAGATGGTCTTTATATATTACTCGATTTTAACGTATATAGAAGGGTGGGTGTCTAGAATAGGTTGGTCAGATTATCTGACGGATCAGAATGGCGCCACTGTAAAAACGATAGTCAAAAAAAATATCCACTTCATAAAAAAAACGTCTTGGGAATTCAACTTTCGTCCTACGCGTGACGCGGTTTTGGTCGGTGTCCGTCGAAAAACGGGAGGTCTTTTTACGCTACGATGTCGAAAACGGGCGTCTCTTGTTTACGCTTAAGTCTCAAAAATGACGCGATCCAATAGTAATTCATACCAATTTTTTGCGCGTCTTTTTGAGAAAAAGTCGCAAAAATGGAGACAGTTTTTCGCGTCGATACGCCGAAACGGTAGACCCGTTTTCGAAAACGGGCGTCACTTTTTTCGAAAAAAGCACGTCATTTTTCGTCCCTTCCGCCGAAAAACCCCGCAAAAAATTAGTATAAATTACTATTGGATCCCGTCATTTTCGCGTACGACGTCGGAAAAACTCGTCACGTTTTTCAAAAACGCGTCCCCAACTTTCTCTCTACGCCTCCCGAAAACGACGATGGATGCTAATTTATACGGGGGTGACTAGGTTTTCAAACGTGTTGTGGTAAACGGTACACAGTTATGGAGGATGTGTTGAGCCGCGTATTGCAACCTCCAATGCAAAATGTAACCTGAAGATATTTTTTCATATTTTCCACATTACTAACACACACGCATACGCATTTGAGGGGGTGTTGCCTACATTTCTTATCATTATCGCATTGTACGAACGCTTGTTTAATTTAATTAGAAAACGCGTTGATTTTGCATTAGAAGATGTATTTTATACGCTATATGAGGTCCACAACACACCCTTTTTCATATACCATCTGAATGGGAAGAAAACGGGCGGGGTTCGTATTGTAATTTATAGCGATTGTCGTCGGCGGGGTGGGGCATTTTTTTTGCGACGTGGGTGGGTCGCAAGAGAGGGGCGTCTCGCGTGTGGGAGTGGAGGGGTACATTTAACACATTTGACGGGCGCTGGGCCAGTTCAGTGAGCTTCAAAAATGTTGCCAACAACTGATGGAGAGCATAAAAGCGAGCGCCGTGGTTACGCTGGATTACCCTAAAAAGTTTTACTTCATGGATTCCATTCACCCAACTCACAGGCCTGCGATGATCATCTGTGCCGACAGCCAGCAGCCGGGCGTTCAAACACCTCAAGAACTGATCGTACAACTGCCCCAGAGAATAGATTGCAAAGAAGCCTACCTGTCACTCCTGGAGGTCATCATATATCACGACGGCTCAGACACACCTTTAATCCATATCAGCGCCGACTGCGTGGGCTCAGTCATTTCAAATGGCAGCATCTCTCACTTTCTGAGAGAGGTACCCCTGGAGCAACGCGCTCGACAAGGTAGCGGACAGAGCTTTCGAGAGCACATCGCATTTCAGCATATTTACCCGATAAAAGTCAACCAGCCCGTGCTCAACGCTATACGACTGAGGTTATCCGCCCCCGACAACGAAAGCCTCGCCTTCATATCGCGAGTGCGCTGCGTGCTGGAGTTGAGTTATGACGAGCACCGACGGAGCGCGCGGTGAGAGAGAGAGAGGGTACCTATCGTTGAAGATTGAATAGCTCACTACAAGAAGAAGATGGACTACGATCAAAGTGGACAAAGTCATAAAACAGTATATATGTATCAGCGTGTGTTGAATAAATGTACATCCATCATGTATTTTTTACTGCGTGTATATATATGTGTAAAGTTTAAAGAATATCTTCTGTAAAGTATCTAGCCATTACTCTATGTCTTTTTTTTTTTGCGGTACTCTGATGAGGTTTTACTGTGTAGAGTTTAGAAAATGATGTCTTCTCCAGTACTCTGTAAAAAAGTATATATTTGTGTGTGGAAAATAAAAGATTGGAAAAACGATGCCTCGTTATCATCACTGCCTTCTGCGTACTATTTAATAAGCGTTTCTCACAAAAATAAAACTACACGCACTTCCCCAAACAAACACACTATCTTGCGCAGGATTAGGAGTAACCCATCTACCACCACAAACATAAACGCCTCGTCAAAGAGATTTCTGCAAAGAGGCGGTCTTAATCAGACGTTCTACTGTACATTCTTCTTTCCATTGCAGTATGAGCGCGTAATGTCTTACAATCGGATTAAATTATGTAAGTTTACTACACCCTCATTTGGGCTGGTGTGTGGATAAAATATTGGTAAAACATCCGTAGAATGCTAAGGTTTTTACGTATGCCGAGATTCTTTTCTCAACTGAGGGGTATATGCTGATTAAACTAGGCGAATTTACGATATCCAAGTCACTTAAACACTGACAATTATACGGTTACTATACAGCTACTATATAACAACACCGATGATATACTTAAAAGCCTTGCTAATAGAGAAATCGTGTAATACATGCTTGGACAGACCAATGTACTCATTATACTATTATTGAGGTTCTATTGATAACATTTCAGAATGAACATTCATGTTGAAGTAATGGACATTTTAAACATATATTCACGCATAAAGCAACTAATTCATTCGATCCACGCGGTTTTGGATACCTTTGATTAATGACATATTGTAAAGACCTGCCCTATCGGCGAAAAGTGTATGAACGAGTCGCTGACCAGCGGTCATTGGGGGAGGGGGGGATGATTAATGTCTTCTGCCCTATCGGGAGCGACCAGCGGTCATTGGGGGGGGGATGATTAATGTCTTTGGTCGGCGGTAATCTAATCTGATTTATGTACCCCGGCTGGTGGGTCGTGAGCGTTTGATGGATTTAAAGAGAGAGATCATTTTCGCGGGGCGGGCGTTTGATGCGGTCCTTTGATGCTCGTTTAAAGGGACGTTGTGTAAAGCTAGATTTAAGTGTCACGCTTCTCTGGGAGCGGATCTATTGATTTTTTGGAGTTTAAAGGGGGGACTCGGCGATTTGAGGCGGATACGTTACAATCGCGCGTGTCGTGACAGAGGCGACGTGATTGGTTTTTTTAATTAGACAGGTGCGCCGGGAGGGGGATGTAGTTATTTAGACGTTTTCATTCGATAAGAATATATCAACGAGTAAAGATGGACTTGGGATCCGTTGTAAGGGGAGCGATTGTGGCTAAATTTTTAGAGTATCGGGTCCAAATATCGCCGCTGGAAGAAACCCTTGATAGAGATATACGGCTGATTAGTAAAATTCGACGCGATTTCTGCGAGGAGGTTCCGAGAGTTCTAGAGATGATGGCGAACGCTGCCTTATAGACGTATTGAAGAAGCTATCTGGAGATACCACGCGCTAGACTCTGTATTGACACAATTAAACCGCGCTATTGAAGAAAAAGCTATAGTTTGAGACGCTTTTAGACGGTCCCCCTCCTCCCCAAAAAAAAAAACCTAACCCTATCTCTTCGGAGATAGGGTACGTAAAATACCCCCCTCCGCGGTGAGAGTACCCCCGTATTTTTAGTCATTATAAGAGCCCCGTAATCGAGATTACAGGGGCGTCGCCAGTCAGGCGAGAGCCTGCGTGGTCGGCGTCACGAGGACAGCTCCTAGTCTAATGCCTGTTTCATTCGATGAGAATGGTGAAATATATATTCACTAGCTGCCTGACGCTTCTCAAATCCGGCTACATTAACCCGCCTAACAATTGATCTATAGAAAATTTAGATTCTTACGTATCATCGTCTAGCGCCCGCTAGTCTAAATCCGGTGAGCGGGGGCCAGAGGCGGCGTGGACGTGACTCGGATTTTGATATTCGCTTTCGTATTTATCGAGCCTATTCGTACGGACCGTCTGCTCGAGCTCAACTTTTGATTAACGACTTCTGCCCTAGCGAGCGGTGACTCAGCGCGCCGCTGACCGGCGGTCATTGTACTGGGTGACCTTGAGCTGTCAAAAAGGCCATTCACTTGATTAACGAGGTTGTACCTATAGTCCTTTTTGGTAATTTGACACGGTTGGCTGTATAGTCGCCCCTACTACTCGCATAGAGATTTTGTAAATGGTAACAGAAGTTGTTGAAACTGTCAATCAATGTAAGAATTTATTGTGTTGTGTAAAGATGAACTTAATAATGGATTCCAACACGATGAACACATTCAAAAATACATTTTGGTAGTTTTATGAGGGGTTGGAACTGTGGAAAGTAATCTTATTATAGAGGTGGTTCCAATAGACAGGTGGTCTTAATTAGATGTTGTACTGTAGTTATCCTTTGAAGATACTTTTCGATCACTTTTTTTTCAAAAATGGTATAGAATTATTCACTGATCAATGAAATAAAAAAAACACAATATTACGTGTCATTAAAATAATTTTCACCAAAGGCGATATAAAATCATAAGTTGTAAGGGGTTATGCTTGAGGTTTTTCTCAAAGATTCAAAAGTTGATGCTGCTTTTTCTTTTTTTTCTTTTTTTTCTTTTTTTTCTAATTTTCAGGGAAGCAAGTTAAACTGTCTCTGGGGATATTTCCAATAGCGCCACAATCAAGTAGTTGTCGTTGAGTTCAATATGACAGGACAGTTAATTCAAATGTCATCAGGACAGTTGGGTTTTCACCACCTCAAGAGTAGACATGTATTATATGCACGGGGTAAACTCAGTGCTTTAATTGTGTGTACGCTACGTATGACATCTAGACTCCCGGGTCTAGACTGCACATGCATGTATTCGTCAATCAACCGATGAGTGCTCAAAATGTTGACTGGATGGTTTTTGTCGTCTGATCACAGATATTTTCTCATTGACACAATGTAAACTTCTTGTATGGAGCTCTCTTAAATGCTCAAATAAGGATATATTTTGCTGCGACGTGGACACGCCATATTGAGCAAGCAAAAGGGGTGTAGGATCATAAGTTAATCAAATTTGTGGGTCAAAATGTTCATATGTTAATATTTAGCTCGTATATACGTCCACTGTTATATTTCTGATGCTCTGTTACTATTTTGTATAAATAAAAAATGTATATAGTTCTATGTTTGTTTAATTGTACATGTTTTTTATCAACGTGTTTTCCTATTTATAAAATAAGCTGACCCAAAACAAAAGTCGTCTGCTAAACCTGCACATATACAACCGGGCAAAATAGGCTTTGAAAAAATAGAAAATGAAGCTCAAAGTGAACCAAAACTCTTGTTTTCTAGCGATTATATTGCTCTATGCAATTATATGTGTTTGCACGGGGAAAAAGGTTAAGGAATTACAAGTTATCAAAGAGGTAATTAAAAGTAGACCAATTATAATGTAACCATTCAGTAATATCAATTACATTTACAATCATATACAATCATAACTAGATCAAAGTGTTCAAAGAACATTGCGTCGCTAGAACGACGTTGACTTATGGGCAATTAAGATATATACTGAAATGATGTATACTTTACAATCAAAAAATGAATTTGAGAAGAAAACATCAGAATGAATGAGAATCAATATATACATGGAAAAGATATTTGTGTTGCAATACAATAGTACTATTTGAATAACAGTTACTAATCAATATCAGTTTCAAACCCAATGATCAATATTTGCTGCTTGGTTGGAATATTGATTTTTCTTTCTGGCTTAATTGCATTGACTATCAATAAGAATGTCATGAATGGGCTTCTAGAAAGGACAGTTTAATTGGCAGATTGCCCAAAATCGAATCACTCCGGTGTCGCCTCATACCTCATAGTTGTGTAAAGTTTGAACAAAATCGGTTCATCAATACGCCCGCTAGCTTGTCCGGATACATACATACAAACATACATACATAGTTACAAACGAACGAAACACAATGCTTGCTTCAGCAGCTGAGCTGAAGCGATGCAATGAATAAAAAAATTAGACTAAGCCAATATCTAGTATCTATCTGTCAATTACCTAAATACAGTTACAATTGGAGGTGTACACCAAGGGACCATTCAATCAGACAGCCTGGGGGTGGGGGGTTAGTATCATAACCAATTATTAGGGATCATTCACAAATGACGTCACCTCATTTTTGGCCTTTTTTGACCCCCCCCCCCCTTGTCACCTTTCGTCGTCTTTTTCACCACCCCCCCCCTCCCCCCCCCTTCCCCCTGATAAGTGACGTCATCTTTGCCTCACTCCCCCCCGCGCGCAACATGGTTTCTCGATGACATTTAAAATTGATTTAACTGTGCCGTTATGTAAATACATTTAGATATAAATGTCCATACTTCAGACATAATTTTACAAATGTATTTAGTATATAAAGCAAACATAGCAATGAGATTGCAGCTAGTAGATTTATAACAACTCACTTAAAACGTCAGAAAGTAATTTCAAATGATGTTAAATAACTACTTTCCCCCCCCCAAAAGGTGACATCACCCAAGCGTTAGACCCCCCCCCCCATGTCACCTTTTGTCATCTTTCTCAGTACCCCCCATGTCACCTTTTGTCATCTTTCTCAGCACCCCCCCCCCCCCCCCCTCCCTGCCGGGTGACATCATTTGTGAACGATCCCTTATATAGGGCATGAACAATTGAACATGGACTGTTCTTGGGTGTATCCAGGATTTAAGGAAAGGGAGGACACAAATCTAGATGGGTCTGGAACATGCCTCCCAAACTCCACCCTCCTCCACCCCGACCCCGGGGTCACTACGTGCGGCTGAACCTGGGTGGCTATAGCTATATTAACCAAATACATTCCACAATAAGACAGCTAGCAAGTTTTCTATATACAAGTAAATGGAGATTCATTGACATGTTTTTAGCAAGGATTTTCAGGTTGAATAGGTAGGTATATATTACTATATAATATGCTTCTGGCAAGGATCAACGTAGGAATCTTCGATATCTCAAAATAAGGGGTCTTAACTTGTTTTTATCCTCAAACTTAAACTAGGGTCATAGACTAATAATGAAATCTAGACGTTAAATCTTGTTCATGACTTTATTGTTTGCAATATTTTTTTTTCATAGACTGCTATTTTTCTGGACATGATGTCTGGTAGGTAAGAAAAGGTGAGGTCTTCGGTAAGTTGGTGAAAAATGGGCGTCTTAAAATGAAGAGTGGCTATCTGCCAAAAATAGGACACCTTAGATGATAATTTACTCAGTAAAAGGTAGGTCTCGATGGGAGCATACCCCCACCCCCACTCCCCCAATCTGCAACAATCTTAGGTCTGAGGCATGATTAAGCGGGATGGGGGTGGGGATAAACTTTGTAAACAGGGGGCTCACTCACTTGCCCCAGTGCGACCCCCCCCCCCTCCCCCAACCTCCCATCCTGAATACGCCGATATTTATATGCTATTGATAGTTATATGTCATTTTTTTTCAGTATGTGCCTGAAGAATGTTATGAAACTGCTGATTTTGGGGACCCGAAGTACATGTGCAGTACACGTAATTACAATTTGTGTTGGTGTATTTGTGAAAAAATTTAGCGACTTGCTGGATTGTGTTTTGAAAATATTTTTATTTTGTATATATATAATTTCTTATCACTTGGCGTTAATTTTTATTTTCAGGGTAGTCTAGAAAATGGTCAGGTTTTTCGACAGTTCCGTCAACCCAATAGATCTCCACTGCCTTTTGTGCTGGGTGAAGGCAAAGTTATCAGAGGTGAGCTTTTAGAATGACTATTAAACTTACTGGTACTGATGTCATTTTAAAGCATATATATATATATATATGTTGTGCCATGGTCACGTTTTTTTAAATCTGTATATTACTATGTATATTGATTTCAATGTGATCAGTGGCTTATATACAGTGTACATGTATATGAAATTATCATTTCACCATCAAGCGATCATAGGGTGTTATTGCCTCAATAATAAATACCTTATTCACTTACAAATCCATTCAGCAGGATTCAGCACCCATTTAAATCTTCTCCATTGTACATCCACCATTTATGCTTTTATTTTGTCTTCCCTTATTGATATCAAATATTTGAGTTAGCAGAATTCTAATAACAGCTAGATTTGGAATCTACCCCGGTACCTCAAAACACGTACACTTCAGATGAATATTAGATATAGTGCATTTCTAAAACAAATAGATATGTGAGCTAGATAACCTATTTTTATTTGTATGTAATATTCTCCTGAAGTGTATCTGAATCAAAATTACCAAAACGATAGTCAACAATCAAATCTGTAACATGACCTCATGGATATTCATGGTTCCGAGCCACGCCCCTTTTTACGTCTGCCAGCCAATCAGCGAGCAGCCTCATACAAAACCTCATGCGATTAAGAGTATACGCTATCATGGTCTCACAAGCTTTATCTCCGTAATTTATCACCGTAATTTGTCAACACCCGATCATAGCACAATGCGATTAAGAGTATCGGCTCAAATAACCCGTTATCACAGGACTTCATTTGGTAGTGGATGCAAAAAGATGGAAAACTAAATGTCCCAGCAAATCTTTATTATCAATGATTTCGTCTTATACTTCTGGTATGTTGTAGAACAGACGTTACCAAATTTATTCCAAGTTTAAAAAGTAAGAAGATTAGCACAATTTCAATACAACATTCTTGAGTAGAAAGTCGACAATTTCTGTCTTATTTACTATTTCGGGCAATCCAGGAATGTTTGTGAGACCCACGTTTTTGGTAGCATTGACAAATTTAGAAAAAGGGGGCGGAGCATCGAATATGAATGGTAATTATACCAGAAGATGCATCACATTTTATTACTATGAAAATATATTTAATGTAGTTAGTTCAAAGGCAAAGTTATCAGATATTAGCTTTCAAAAAAATATTTGAAATATTTTTTCAGGATGGGGAACAGGGTATCCATGGAATGTGTGTTGTAAAGAATTAAGTTTTTGTGTAAGTTTTGCATATGAATTTATATCACTTGCCCATCTTTAGATACTTGCCTAACAGTGATATAACGCATTTGAGACCGAACCCGGGTGCAGTTAATACCTGGTGCAAGTGCACATCCTGTGGATACTAGTACCCCAGTTCACCCGTGATGTCTAATAAATCATTCTAATTTAATAATAGATCAACAGACACTGTGGTACTTTTGAACATCTACTAAGCAGTTTTAAGAACCATCTAATCATACATTAATTTATATAGCCAAATTGTGTAAAAAAATTCTAGTAAAATATTCACATTCTTAAAACTGCTTATATAGCTGCAACATAATCTGCGAATCAAATGCACAACATTTAATAGCCACAAATGTTCTTTTAGTTTTTACACTAGTTAGCAAAATTTACCTGAAACATATTGGCATTTATTAGTGAGTTGATTCTGAAATTTTTTTTGTAGTGAAAGAAGAAAAACTGGTCATCCCATCAGATCTAGGATATGGCAGTAAGGTTATCCTCCAGCAATACCCACGGGTAACTTTTCTTCCCTATTTCTCACCAATAGAAACTTGTTAGCTAATCATGAAGACCAAAGTACAATTTGGGGAAATATATTATTATTTTAATATCATAGTTTTTTACTGGGTATATATGCTGATTAAAGTTAATAGCACTTTTCAGTTTTGCCGTAGTGCTCCCATTATAATATAGATTTCAAGAATTAAGTATAATTGAAGAATTCTAAATTGTTAGATTAAAATTGTAAATTTGAATGATTATTACCCGTGTCTTTTATCAAATCATTGTTTTTTTATTTGCATAAGTTTATTCCATTTGCTAGATAAAACTTTTCTTTCAATATGAAAAAAATTTTATCAAAATTTCTCAACAACTGTAGTAATGAAGACATTTTTTTGTAAAAGGTCACATCTAATGCCACACTTTATAGTGCATTGTAAATGTCAGACAAAAGCTTTTTTTTTTAAATGGTCACTTTTTGATGAGTCTTATGTGCCTTGGGCATGTTCA
>CM032666.1:64653362-64665129 GCA_019095985.1 Streblospio benedicti | reverse complement strand
ATGTATGTATGATTGAGACCACATAACACTGGTCGCAATGGTGGTCCTAATAGACCTTTTTCACGGCGACCGTACCAAACCTTCATAAAGCTACAAAAATGAATCTCTGTATGAGAGAGACCACCTAAGACTGCAGGTCTAATAAGTGGTACTTATTATGTTCTACTGTAGATCAGGCTGTTTAGAGACAGGTCAGGGTTGCTAGAACAATGTTGACTCACGTGCTATATCGTGTATACAAAGGCGTCTACTCTTTAATACGGGGTTTGCTTTGTAATCAAAGTTAGTAATCAATAGGGGCGTGACGAGTACTGAAATTTGAACTCGAGTACTCGATGTATAAAACTCGACTCGTACTCGAGTACTCAATCTTTTGATTACTCACTTAATCATTTTTCCACCACAAAAGGCTAAATCATGTGTTTTAATTGTGTTTGACATGTTAAAAAAGCATTAAAAAGGTACATTCACGATTTTTGGAGAGAAAAAAACGTTTATTTTAAGTACCACAATATTATATTATAAATATTTTAAATTAGCAATGTCCTATCCTGATAACTGTTGACCACAATGTAAAAGTGACTGAGAAATGAATGATATGAACAGTTTGCAGCTGTATTTATATCAGAACATTTGGAGATATAACAGTTCCCACAAAAATCTTACCTTTAAATAGTCCTCACTATAAAAAAGAATGTTACCTTTAATTAATGCCTTCTAAAGCCAAGTACTAACCAACTCAACTCAGTTATGTGGCTTCTCACAACATTTGCTGTTTTACATCAAAGGGTTATAGTTCCTTTTATCTTGGATGCTAACATAGGCCATTAACACAGGTTGCGTTAGAACAACTGAGAACTAAATGCACAATGGCGATAGCGTATAAAATGGACAAAATCGTATATTTGAGTACTCTAGAGCAAAAAGTGAACTTGAGTAGTGACTGAACTCGACTCGAGATCGAGTACTCGATTACTGGTCACGCCCCTACTAATCACAGAGAAAAGTCTGATGTTGATGTGTCATGAACATATCTTTTGCATCAAATAATGGACCTTAGGCATCGACCATTTGATCTCAGGGGCGGGGGGGGGCAGCTATTTTCACCATAGCTTCAATTATTTTTTTTTCATGAAATTTGACATCTAATTATTTTCTTTTTCTTAGATTACTGAACCTCAATTATTTTTTAAGCTGTATAAAGCTGTTTAAAGACATATTTGACAATTTTTTTTCTCGCCAAATGAAACCTTATTATGTTTTTCGCCAATTTTCAGTCTTGCGTTATTTTTTTCAATATTTTTGCTGGCCTCCCCCCCCCGAGATCAAATGGCCGATGCCTTATGTCGAGTCTACACCCTAAGATTCTTGGTTGAATGAAATTATAGCTGAAGGCATGCTAGTATATAAGCTCCAAAATAAAGACCTTCTCCCAACTGCTTCCCCAACCAGTGGGTGCATGTTTCGGTTTCCGTAATCCGTACCTCTACCGATATTTGATTGTTAGGAAGAGAGGGTGTTGGTGGGAATGCACAACCTATCACCACTAGCTACCAGTTGAATCACCCTGCATGCTTGCAGATACTATTATTTGTTTAATGCTTGCAGATACTATCATTTGTTTACTCGAGCTTCAAAGTCTTAGAGCAAGGGATGATTCTGGAAGCCTTTAGAAAGGAGTTTATAAGAAAGGTGGTCCTGGTGTGATGGTCGCCCAAAGAGATGATTTGGAGCAATGCTGGTCCGCTATGCGACCTGTTAGTCGACTTAGATTTGTAGTTGAATGAGAACATTGTGTTAATTTAATTTAGTCATCTGTAGAGGGCGTTATTGTTTCTTTGTTTAAAATGCATTATTAGTATGTAGAATACTTATGTAGGAAGAGACAAAGACTGCTTGTGTATTTAGTATGTAGAAAATTCTGTGACCTCATTTCAAAATCACATAGGTAATAGTCATGTGACCAGTGGTCAGTTGGAGCCCAGAAATTTCAAATGTAGCATGTGATGAAGTAGAATCAAGATAAAGGGATAGAATCAATACAAATAAAGGAATAACTATTGTCTTTCTGCCTAGGATGCCACTGTATTTGTAAGTGTTTTGATATTTATTTGTGAAATTTATTATTATTATTAATGAGAGTTCTTGTGTATATTACATTTATGCGTTAATAGCTGGTTTAAGTGAACATCAAAATATGTTTTCACACCACATGCTTTCCTTCTTGGTGTTGTATTCAAATTAGTGTATTTCAAATTGTGTATTGAATGTAAATGTAAAAGTTTGATGCCATGTGTTATAAAAGATCCTTAGTTAAGTATATTATAAGTAGCATTAGTCATTGAGGGAAATTGTTTGTTTTAATTTTTTAGATCACCAATTGGATAAGAATAATTGACTTAGAAGATTGCGTCGATAAACTGTAGGACAACAACATAAAAACAACAAAAACCAACAACACTTTGTTATGCCTGCTGGAGGGGAGACAACACGACCCTTTCTGGACGTTATTTGATAGATATTATATACACGAGGACTCGCTTTACTCGAACTCTCTTAAGTCGAGCACCCGTATAAATAGAACTCATTTCATTTCTCTTCAAACTTAAAAAAACAACAACAACTCCTTACTACTATTTGTAGGAGTTAAAAAGTTTGGCTGCCTAATGTAGAGAATGTTATAGGCCTACGTGTTATAACAACAAGGTAAGGGACGGTGCAATATTTACCAGGCAGGGGGACCGGTGCATATCGAAAAACTTGTCTGATAAAAGGTCTTGTCCCATGCTGATGTGATGGAAAAGAAACTGATGGCCCATGACCTCTATACATAAAAAAAAGTCTGTGTCCCCTCCCATGAATATTCCCGCTATTAGTTTGTACCGATTCGCTCACGTCGAAGTGGGATTTCAGAAGCTGAAAAAAGTATATGTCCCATGCCCAACGAGAATGAAAAATCATCAAGTCCCCTTACTTTGCACCTTAAAAAAGTACCTGTCCCCTACCAAATGCACCGGTCCCCCTGCCTGATAAATATTGCACCGTCCCTAAGAACGTTTTGTGACCCACAGCATAGTTAGAACTTTGACAAGCCTAAGATATAAGTCCATATATGAAAGTCATATCTGTAACAAAAGATAAAGGTGATATGAAAACAAGTGTCTTAAATACGAGAAAAATGTCTACACCAAAACGAAAAGTGACGTCTAGGTCTAAGAGTATGAAGATTTAAAAAATGTCAGGCCATGTATAATATTTGTAATCAGCGCAAATTGAGCAACCAAGACTTGCAGGTAACATCACAATAGAACAGCAAATAGAATCTATATATATTTCGTTATTGTCAGCATTGGCAGGTGACTTTTGAAGTCAATACTGTGCTAAAATTTAATTGAAAATTTAATTGAAACTTCCATTGAAAATTGCCAGCGACAGGTGCATGTGTTGTTCCCGGACTGGAAAATCTTTATACATGAATATTCCACTTTTCCTTATAGAATCGCGTGTGGTGCACATGTGAACTACCCTATGTCAGAGGCTATTGGTCGTGCATGAAACTTACGGGGTCAAATCATGCAGGTTAGATAAAACAAAAACAAAGCAGCTCTCTTTCCACATCTGACCGTCTCTCAGTAGGCACACTTACCAGTAAGAATCTTTCGCTGGGGATGTCATCACGCCTCCGTGCAAAAGGAAGACGGACTATTTTACCAGCTTCAGAAGTAGAAATACACAGACTTGGAAGTGTTCTATATTTGTTATCTAACATTACAAAACCTTTGTACATGTTCACTGTAATTCACATACCGTCATAGGGAGAACTCGTTATGGTTGTTTCTTGTATTAATGAAATCAATATATGATCAGTCTGTTACCCTAGTGAATGATGGTACAACGCAGTATAAGTCACTTTCCATTCAAGTTTTTTATTTATTACCACATTTTGTTGCTTAATAGGTGATGATGTTGCAGGATTGAATCGTCTCAGTTTTACCTAAGAATACTTTAGGATCAAATAGCCCAATTCAGATAGCTTTGTAATTTTAACATTAAGAAATCACGCGTGTTTCATTATTGAGTTTGCATGATAAAAACATAGATGGCTTTTTGATGAAGGGCTGATGAGGTCTGACTAGATGGTCTTATAGAAGCGATCGGACGTTGTACTCTATATGCGCATCTACCACTGTACATAGATCTATATTTACCGATTTCTATGTGATGAGAAATCAACTGAGTGAATCACTGCCTGCAAGTACAGTATTAGGCTACTTTTTATCTATTTAGACCACCAGAGAGTTGACCACAATTGGTTTTAATAGAGAGGTGGTCTCTTTAAGCAGATTCACAGCAGGATCTCTTCCTGATAATTCGAAGTTCTAATAGCTCAAGTTCATTACTAAATTCCTTTGAACTTCGAGTTAACCGGGTATGACTGTACTTACAATGGCTTTCTCAAATGCAAACATTTATTGGCAGAGTAAAAAAAAAGGACACAGGAAATGGTCTCCATCCCTTCACTAGTGTAAACGGTGTACCAAGATTAGATATTGTTCCTCAAAGGGCATTGAGTATGTCAGTCATATCAGTGAAAATGTCCAAAATGGACCTAACCGGCTTTCTCCTGTCACTGTCTCTTTAAATGTGAATATTCACATTGAAGTACATGTTTATATTGTCGCATGTTGTATATATATAGCGTGTAGCGTAATTGTGAACACGCACTAGTACTCTCTTTCCCACTGCATGTAATCATTGCTAGACACCATTCCTTTTTCAATCCGTTCCCATTCCTTCCCAAAGTGACCATCCAATTTGAAACGGGTCAAATCCATTGCCCCGTACAAAGAGTGAAACTTGAGTACCGGTGATGAATCTGCACCAAACCACTCTGTCAGCTCTTCTATACTGGCTCCGGCTGTGGCATTTGATGGGTGGTGCATATGTGTTTTGGATCCATGCAAGGTATACTTATCCTGGATGAGATCCACTACAATGAGATTGCTCGATTCCTTTGAGTTTCTGATAGAATCTGGTACCATGGGGTTTTGCAGAAAGGAAGATTCCCGGTAGAAGTCTTTGAGATGTTCATCCATTGGGCGCAGGAGGAAGTGATACAGCAGGTGGCACCGGCTGCTCTTTTCGCATGATTTCCTCTTGCAGCTGGAGCATGAGAAATAGGGCAGGACAACAGTCCTGTCCAGCACCATAGCCATTGCGAATGCTGTCTTCAGAGCTATGATTTCTTGAGTGATGCTTTCAGTACCAAAATCGAAAGGATTTTCATAAGTGATGTACTTTCTTTTAGTATCGGAATAGTATTTGTCTGAGTCTACTTTCCACAAATGTAGTTCTTTAAAACGGAGAACTTTGGCCCATATGCCAACGATCCAGTTGTTGTGTACCATCACCACATTCCCTATAAGAAGAGTAAAAATTAGAGTTTACATTATCATTACACGTCAAATATTTACTACTGTGTCTATAATTCATAGCAAAATCAAGGATGATATGATAACATTCAAAATGTATTCTAATTTCTGTAAGTCACTAATAATATTTGCTGCTCTTAATGCAGAACAAGGTACTGCTTTTGAAATATATGAAGAAATTGCAACTGTCATTCAATCTCATTTTCCAACAATGTTTTATGTAAATGACCACTAGCTACTAATAACATGTTACTTTATAGAGAGAAGCATAGCCTATATAAACAATGTAGAGAATAAAATTACGGTCCAGTTGCTGCTTCTCTTCGAATGTTTGTATTTTCCATATTTCAAAGTACTGAATTCCAGGGACGAAGAGCTCACGATCCAGGATGTGTACCTGTATTATGAAAGTCTTCATTGAGTAACATTTCATTAGTTAATGCAGGTCATTTCAACACTTCACGTAGTAAAGAAAACTGACAGATAAAGAATATATCTGTTTGATCATTGTTTTATATAGAATATCTAGTGACAACACACCCATATTGTTGGTGTATAACAGCATACCTTCAGTTCTCCCACTGAGGTCATGTAGACGATGTTATAGTGGAACAGGTCTTGGTCATCCATCAGCGAGCTCAGCTGACCGTGCCCTCTACAGCACAGCATGAATGCTCATTTACAAAATGTATACACTGTTAATTGTTCTTAGATTACCATGTGCATTGGTTGAATTGAATGGAATTGATATGATCTGATCATCAATACCTACGTAAATCAGAACTAAATATACGAAACATTAGTTACCTATGCACCCTGGTGAAGAACTCAATAGCGGGCGCGGTGGGCCGCGCGTAGTAGAAACCACTATTCGCTCTCTGCATATCATCCTGCAGAGTGATGTCACAGTCTGTGCATGTAAAATATGGCATGGGGACCTTAAACAGTACAATGTCATTGTCCATGAGTACTGCAGCGATTCCCAGCTTCAGTATCTCGAGAACCAGCGCAGTCTTAAAGGCGGTCTTTTGGCGGAACTGCTTTGTGGCATAAAAACTGGGGTTGTTGGCATCAGTGTGGTGGAACTTTGTGTAGCACATGATGCCCAGTGAAGACAAGCGGTCACATACCTCGCCGTCGCCACCTGGTGAGGATTAAATACATTCATAGGTTACACACTAAACAGAAAACATTCATTGTTAACTTATTTGGTAGTCGACTATGTCTTATGTGAACACTCCATGAGGAATTCGTTAACTGACATCATGTGCACTAGTTGGTGTCTGACTTGCAGCTTAAACATACACTCTACTTGTATACACGTCAATGCTGTATATTAGTTATAAACAGTGTAACACGCAGGCAGGCTCCACCCAAAAATTCAAATATTCGAAGTTGTGGATGGTTCACCATATAGAATCGGGGACGGGAGGGGCGAGGTATATCTTCATGAGGACCACCTACCATGTAGCACTTATTTAGCCTGACGCCCCGAAGAGATTCCTAGACAAACGTTTCTTTGCTCAATACCCAACATCACATTGCACGTATTTTTCATTCTTTACTTCACATTACACACCAAACTGAAATTTCCAGATCCCTTAATATCAGGCCTCTGCCGCCCCCAATCCCTACCCGCAAATCACGGTATACCCATCACCCCAAAGCTACCACCCTTCGGGCGTATGAACTCACCGATGAACAAGTAGTTGTGTATGTGAAGTGGTCTGATAGATGTGAGGAAGAGGTTTTGTGCCATGGCCATGTGTGCACTGTCCACCACCGCCACGTACACGTGCCCCGCCGTCCCCGCACGTGCACGCACCACGCGCGCAAAGTCATCGTCAACAGCAGGCTCAGTGGCTACCTGCATAAGAGAACAATGCAACACTAATACTAAGTTTACCATACAATGGTTTCTTGACGATTTATAGACGTTTAGCTTGTTCATACAAAAACAAAGCCTAATACTAGTACTTATAGACCTCACTCTGTTTTCACTGACCCCCTTTGAATTTTTAAAAACTTAGGGGACGGACCCCAAAATTTTCAAAAAAAAAAAAAAAAAAAAACTGCCTCTGATTAAAAACTGATGTTATGACATCAGTTGAAAATAAAAAAAATGTGAAAGTCAAAAAAAAAAATTTTGTTTCATTTGTAAACATTTTGTACCCCCAAATTTCGAATGGTCCGTCTCTTGTGACATCAGAATGTGGAGTACACACAGTACAGATTTTATTTCACACATATACAAAACACACAGGCACACAATAAAAATGGCACCACCTGACTGGCCGTGTCCCGTGCTCCCGCGGTGGCGGCATGCTGTGTCATCTGGTAGACGAGCAGCAGCAAGAGGCTCAACGTCAACACGACGGCGGCGACAGCGGCGGCCACCGTGCGTGTGTGGAGCATGATGGGCGGGTAGCTGCTGCGGCCGCCGAGGCACGGAAACAAACGCAGCGCTCTGATATCACTTTCGAGACTCAAGTTGGTGAAGCACTAGACAAGTCTTGGATTTGTATTTCGTGTTCAGATTTTGACAGTAACTATATTTAGTATTGGCGATTGTAGATCTTTGATCTATGGTAACTAGTCAGCATACAATGTCATTCGTGTATACTAGTTCCACTAGACTTATACTTGTGGTGTTTGGCTCCAAAATATAGCATTGTAGGAAGCATATTGACAAGGGTGATTGTCCAATTGATCACCTTTAACCAGTATATATGGCCATGTTTGCTCAGTCCGTATAGAGGTAAACCCCTCTATAGACCAACCAAAAGATAGGCCTCAACTGGTTTCAAGGTCTAATCTAGACGTTTACAGCAGTCTCGTCAAGAAAGTTTAGGACCCTGAGCACCAATTCTCGTATAGACGTAGGGTCTTATAGATGTGGTGTTAGTTGATGATTCTCCCATATTAAACTTTGTTTAGTATTTACATGTTTTAAACTTTGTTTAGTCTTTACATGTTTTCATGTAGACTAGCAATTTGTTCTGTAGCATGGTAATGAAATGTGGAATTGATAAAATATCCCACAATAGGAACCATATCAACAAGGGTAATATTCTGATTGATACCTTTAACCAGTGTCTATATAGCGACCTTTGCCCCTGTATTTAAATTCCAGCAGTCTGTATACAAGAAGTATTATACATAAAGAAATGCAGATAATATAAAATATAAAATGCTTCATTTTTTGTCAATGTAACTGAAAATGCACAATGCTATATTTATTTCAACGTTACAAAAGGTGTGGTTATTATTGAGCATCACGCTGTTATTGAGTCGTAATTGAATGTCAACTCGTAATTGTAATTGAAAATTCCACTTTTTAATTAAATTTATAATACATTGAAATAAAAAAAAATCAATGTGTAATTGTAATTGGCATTGAAAAGGAACGTGTAATTGTTATTGAAACTCAGTATCTTAATTTGATCCCTGGGCTTGTTCACAATTCATACTACTAAGTAAGAGTGCATGGAATAATACTTTGAATATACAATTTGCTTAGATACGCCTATTATAGGCTATATTTCTTTATACCCACCCCCTCGCGCGCCCCCACACACCGTAATAATTGATGTACTAAATTAAAGTTATCTTCCCGGGCTATTTTCACGTGTAATATGTAGATCTATGTCAAACAATCAAGGCCTAATTAATAGACGGAGACAGACCGACAGAGAGTTGCACAAACAACTAAGATCAGTCCATCACTGACACCAGTCAATCTATATACTAAGTTTCAACAATTTAATCATAATAGGCCACTAAAACCTACCTTAAAACATTCCGACCTACTTTCCTTGTGAACATCTGTAGTACATAGCAGCACAGTACAAACACAATTTAACTGAATGTCAATGTTCAAATGTTCACATGTTACCACATCATTATACAATACCTATCGGATCTATTTTGGCTAGTCTAGACCAGGCACGACGCATTAACACATGTGTTGCATGTGCTGTGTAGTTATTGCATGATTGATTTTATTGTTCATAGCTATAACGTAACCTAAATCTAGTCATCCAGTGAGTCAGGGTGTACGGGATGGGTAGAGGATCTGAGCGCCGGCATTACAGAGATTTGGTAGTTTTTCACATGTATTGTATTACTCTTCCTTTTGTATCACATTTTGTAAAAGAAACATTGCCCTTGACACCTTGAACCACTTGGATTTCTCCGTCCAACAAACTACAGTTGAACCTCTCTATTAGTACCAGCGTTGGGACCAGTGTGCGGTGGTCTCAATAGAAAGGTGGTCTCTATACAGAGATTCATTTTGGTAACTCTATGAGGGCTTTGGACCATGAAAAGTGGTCTTATTATAGAGGACTTCAGGCCCGTAACTAGGCTGAGGCAGAGGAGGCGACTGCCTCCTCGCTTTTTTGGATGCCTCCTCTGCCTCCTCGCTTTTAGATTCCGCGTCCTCCCTTTTTTTGCTAAAATATTTTACAAGTTTGTAATTCAGATAAGTTTATGTGTATTACTGGTGAGCGGTTTGGTTGAAATATATTAGTATATCATAGGATATAATGAGAGACTTCTATATTGCTATTAGTATTATTTATATTTTTCATTTTTATTACACCATTATCCCCCCCCCCCCCACACACACACACGGCTTATAAAATCCAAAATTCGCCTCCTCGCATTTTTGGGCTCTGGTTACGGGACTGGAGGTGGTCTCAATATTGTAGAGGTTCTACTCTACAATGAAATAGAAATAATAAAACATTGACTTGAACACGGTGAAATCGGGGCAGAGTGAAAAATATCGATTCAGCAAAATAGCTTATACATGCACCATGATTGAGCTCAGTCAATTTTAACACTTTTGATTACACGCATTTTGCTCAGCAATCAGCATATGTAAATACTAGCAAAGCATTGGAAGGTCTCCGCCAGTGGTAGAGCTGGGTGTCCTGAAATGTGAATTGGGGTTCTAATTGGGGTCTAGGTCAGTGGCAGTTTATACCGAGATTTACGTGAAGTCGATGTGATAAAATTGAGACAATACCCGGGAGACAATAATGGTTCATCAGAGTGGGCATCAAAGTGGGCCGTTACAATAAATCTCGAGCAATTAACCTTAACACATGTACAACCAACCTATAACATGTCAACACATCACTACAGCTTTGCAATGGAATATATTAATATAATGTTATATTGTTTGGTGGTAGTACGAAACAAATCCATTTGAATCGAACAGACACACACACCTCCCGACCCCCTTGAATTGGCTGTTATTTCGTTGAATAGTAATGGCCGATTTTGCAGAGAAATCACCCTACTACATACACATTTAAATGCATCTGCATATCAACCGTATTCAGGGCTGAGTCATTATTTAAACGTGGGCTTTACGACGCGCCTCCCCCTCCACACACACACACACGGGTTAGCAAATCTAACATATGACCCCTTCCACGGATTCGCAAATATCTAACATACGACCCCCCCTCACCCCCATACACACCATCCATGTAAAAAAAAAAGCCTGAAATATGAATTTCCGCACCCCCTTCCCCCACTTTTATATATGTGACGGAACAAAACAATACCCCACAACCACTTAGCACATAATTCCCAAAAATGTCTTTTCAGTATGTCCTGATAGCTATATAATGATATGAACTTAATAAAACAAATAATGTAATGGAGAAATATCAGGAAATCTTGGTCTTAGGTACACAAGAAAATCTATTAGAAACTCTGTGGCATATGAAGCAAATTGAAAGTGTGCAGTGCAAGCTTTGGGTGCACAGACTACGCATGTCTAAGGCAACGGATGGCCGCCGTACGGTTATCTGAGTTTAAATTCAAACACAGAATATCATTGTAACATGTCTATAGTTATTTGAAACACGGCATCCATTTAACTTAATAAACACATTACTAGTAAAGGATTAATTACTGGTGCGCTGTGATTTCCCGTAAGGCTATATTTGATACCAATCCGTCAGCATGGCTTTTACCCAATAGAAAAGTCACAAAAGAAAATCCATCCGACGCCGTGGGGATAAAACCCCCCCGGCCGGGGACCCGACGGACCGGGGGCCCCCGGAAAAACCCCGGGGTCGCCGGAGCGCCCCCGACCGGGGCCATAAAGCCCCCGGGGTCGCCGGGGGCAATACCGGTTTGATAAAGCCCCGGGGTCGCCGGGGGACGCCGACGGTACCGGCTCGGCAAAAACCCGACCGGCCCCAAACGCTAGCCAGCCCCGGGGCCGCCGGGGCACCGGATCGGAGAAGCCCCGGGGAAACGGTTATCGGGAGAAGCAGACCACCACCCGTCCGGGGGCCCCCAACCCCGGGCCT
>CM032666.1:64632967-64653262 GCA_019095985.1 Streblospio benedicti | reverse complement strand
CCCCTCCCGTTTTTTTGATGTATGATTGGGTATTATAGAAAATTCTGTCAAAATTTTTCACTTGTTGCTGAACCATTAACAAAAATTTGTTAAAGAAAGAGTAAAAATTTTGTCTGGAATTCTGAGTGTGAAAATGCATTCAACAAATTGAAAGCAATAATGAAAAATGCTCCTGTATTAGCAGCCCCAGATTTTAATGTGCCTTTTAAGTTAGCTGTTGATGCAAGTGATGTGGCTGCAGGTGCAGTGTTGTTACAAGAAGGCAAAGATGGTGTAGATCATCCAATTTGTTATTTTTCAAAAAAGTTCAATCAAAATCAGAAAAAATTATTCTACCATTGAGAAAGAATGTCTTTCATTAGATTTTGGGCTTTGCAACATTTTGAAGTTTATGTTACATCATCTAGCTTACCCATCATTGTCTTCAGTGATCACAACCCCCTCGTGTTCATAAACAAGTTAAAAGGTAAAATCAAAGATTGTTAAGATGGAGTATATTTTTTGCAAGATTATAATCTTGAAATTAAACATATAAAAAGGGTAAAGATAACATAATTGCTGATTGTTTGTCAAGATGTTGAACTTTTGTAAAATTTTGATTGTGTGTGTTAAAATCTTAGAATAATGTCTTATGAACAAATATTTTTGTATTGTAATTGTAAATATTGTATAAAATTAGATATTTTCTGAAAAGAAAGTTTTGGAAAAAACTTTCTTTACTTCGGAATTTAGGTTGTAAATAAAGTAAATGTTAATTGTATAGTGATATGCTTACATCATGTTAGGTGTTGATTGGTAAATCAATATTATTGATGTATTATTGATGTTAGTAGTATGCATACTATCACAGTACGTCGGAGGTTTCCAGAAACAAAGGTTTATGGATTATTTTTGTTTACACTCTAGAATGTGGAATGTTCTCAATGCATTACATAATTTGTTAAGAATAATGTAGATTCAATTGTTTGACCTGGGTAATTAGTTTGATAGAGTTTAGATTTTTGTTCATTTTGAATCAGTTTGATTTGTTCATCTTTGCCATTAAGTTTGGATATTTCATTCATCTTTGCCATCAAGTTGGATATTTCATGCATCCTTGTCATTAAGTTTGAATTTGTAAATTATCGCTCTGAGAAGCATTTGTTTGTAAACTTTGTTATTGGAACTTTGAAGACTTGATAAAGCTCATAGAGCATTGTTTTGGAGATATCATCTCATTTGGGCCAGACGAGCTGAAAGCCGCTGGGAAACTTTGGATTGGACTTTGCAAAGCAAGCATTTCTGGAGTGGATATTTTGTGGAGTGGAAACGTTTGGGAATAGACAGTAACTTCAAGCGTCACATTGTGTCAGAACATTCACAACAATCTTGTGTAAAAAAGTATTTTTTATTTAATTTATTTAGACATTTGTATCAGGTATTTGATTTGTGTTATAAAAATAAATAATTGTAAAATTTAACCACTAAATTCGCAGTGTTAATTTGACCATACCCCTAGACGTTCTAATCTGTTACTTGAGCCATAACACTACGTACGGCTGAACCTGGGTGGCTATAGCTATATTAACCAAATACATTCCACAATAAGACAGCTAGCAAGTTTTCTATATACAAGTAAATGGAGATTCATTGACATGTTTTTAGCAAGGATTTTCAGGTTGGATAGGTAGGTATATATTACTATATAATATGCTTCTGGCAAGGATCAACGTAGGAATCTTCGATATCTCAAAATAAGGGGTCTTAACTTGTTTTTATCCTCAAACTTAAACTAGGGTCATAGACTAATAATGAAATCTAGACGTTAAATCTTGTTCATGACTATTGTTTGCAATATTTTTTTTCATGGACTGCTATTTTTCTGGACATGATGTCTGGTAGGTAAGAAAAGGTGAGGTCTTCGGTAAGTTGGTGAAAAATGGGCGTCTTAAAATGAAGAGTGGCTATCTGCCAAAAATAGGACACCTTAGATGATAATTTACTCAGTAAAAGGTAGGTCTCGATGGGAGCATACCCCCACCCCCACTCCCCCAATCTGCAACAATCTTAGGTCTGAGGCATGATTAAGCGGGATGGGGGTGGGGATAAACTTTGTAAACAGGGGGCTCACTCACTTGCCCCAGTGCGACCCCCCCCCCAACCTCCCATCCTGAATACGCCGATATTTATATGCTATTGATAGTTATATGTCATTTTTTTTCAGTATGTGCCTGAAGAATGTTATGAAACTGCTGATTTTGGGGACGAAGTACATGTGCAGTACACGGTAATTACAATTTGTGTTGGTGTATTTGTGAAAAATTTAGCGACTTGCTGGATTGTGTTTTGAAAATATTTTATTTTGATTAAGCTGTATATATAATTTCTTATCACTTGGCGTTAATTTTTATTTTCAGGGTAGTCTAGAAAATGGTCAGGTTTTCGACAGTTCCCGTCAACCCAATAGATCTCCACTGCCTTTTGTGCTGGGTGAAGGCAAAGTTATCAGAGGTTAGCTTTTAGAATGACTATTAAACTTACTGGTACTGATGTCATTTTAAAGCATATATATATATGTTGTGCCATGGTCACGTTTTTAAATCTGTATATTACTATGTATATTGATTTCAATGTGATCAGTGGCTTATATACAGTGTACATGTATATGAAATTATCATTTCACCATCAAGTGATCATAGGGTGTTATTGCCTCAATAATAAATACCTTATTCACTTACAAATCCATTCAGCAGGATTCAGCACCCATTTAAATCTTCTCCATTGTACATCCACCATTTATGCTTTTATTTTGTCTTCCCTTATTGATATCAAATATTTGAGTTAGCAGAATTCTAATAACAGCTAGATTTGGAATCTACCCCGGTACCTCAAAACACGTACACTTCAGATGAATATTAGATATAGTGCATTTCTAAAACAAATAGATATGTGAGCTAGATAACCTATTTTTATTTGTATGTAATATTCTCCTGAAGTGTATCTGAATCAAAATTACCAAAACGATAGTCAACAATCAAATCTGTAACATGACCTCATGGATATTCATGGTTCGAGCCCAACGCCCTTTTTACGTCTGCCAGCCAATCAGCGAGCAGCCTCATACAAACCTACTCACGCACGCTATCATGGTCTCACAAGCTTTATCTCCGTAATTTATCACCGTAATTTGTCAACACCGATCATAGCACAATGCGATTAAGAGTATCGGCTCAAATAACCCGTTATCACAGGACTTCATTTGGTAGTGGATGCAAAAAGATGGAAAACTAAATGTCCCAGCAAATCTTTATTATCAATGATTTCGTAGAATACTTCTGGTATGTTGTAGAACAGACGTTACCAAATTTATTCCAAGTTTAAAAGTAAGAAGATTAGGCTATAGCACAATTTCAATACAACATTCTTGAGTAGAAAGTCGACAATTTCTGTCTAATTTACTACGGGCAATAGGAATGTTTGTGAGACCCACTTGGTAGCATTGACAAATTCAGAAAAAGGGGCGGAGCATCGGAACTATGAATGGTAATCTATACCAGAAGATGCATCACATTTTATTACTATGAAAATATATTTAATGTAGTTAGTTCAAAGGCAAAGTTATCAGATATTAGCTTTCACAAAAATATTTGAAATATTTCTTTCAGGATGGGAACAGGGTATCCATGGAATGTGTGTTGGGTAAGAATTAAGTTTTTTGTGTAAGTTTTGCATATGAATTTATATCACTTGCCCATCTTTAGATACTTGCCTAACAGTGATATAACGCACGAGACCGTAACCCGGGGTGCAGTTAATACCCCGGGGTGCAGGGAAGTGCACATCCTGGCATCTTGTGATACTAGTACCCCAGTTCACCCGTGATGTCTAATAAATCATTCTAATTCTAATAGATCAACAGACACTGTGGTACTCTTTGAACATCTACTAAGCAGTTTTAAGGAACCATCTATTCTCACCACTTTGCCGTTCATTCTCGATTCTGATTGGTTAAGAGCCGTGAGGGGTAGTTGTATCTCACTACATTGTCGATGTGATCTCACTACTTTGTGAATGGGCCGAATTACTAAAATTAATTTCATCATATTATTGCGCACCAATCGGGAGCGGGCATTGCTTCCTACGACGGACTATTTGTACTATACAGTTTTAATTTATGCTCATAAAAGAAAACCTATGTCAGACTTTGCACAATATTTTTAGTCACAATTATATGCCTATAACATGATACAGTGTTACACACCAGTAAATACAGTATATAAGCATAAAATGTAACAATATAAATCACTTCTGGCACCAAACAAACTGCGTTGATGTGTGCAGCGCTGACTAGCGGTCGCTGCGCACACTAAAACATAACGTCCTCGCCTGATTTCAGTTCTTACAGGTGTTTCACGATGCGTAACGCCTATTCCGTTATTATTATGATTTGCAATGTGTACAAAAAAAATTTATTAAGATTTATGTTACATATAATTGAAAAACAAACATATTGCGTCATTGAGGTGAAAATGTTTGAGTAATAAGTGTGATTTGAACTATTTTCTGATTGTAAATGTGACACGGTGATGAGGCTGTCGCATGTTAATGCTTGTCAAAAAATGACGCACAGCTAATGGTCTTTATTTGAAAAAATCACGATAAGTGGTGAGAAAAGGACATAGTGTTGAGATCACACGCATCTTCTGAGTTGTCTTTTTCTGCACGCGTTCGCTACCGCTCACTTGTGCAGACAAAGACAACTCTCGTGCAGAGATAGTGTGATCTCAACACTAGAACATACCATTATCCTTATAATCATACATTAATTTATATAGCCAAATTGTGTAAAAAAATTCTAGTAAAATATTCACATTCTTAAAAACTGCTTATATAGCTGCAACATAATCTACGAATCAAATGCACAACATTTAATAGCCACGAAATGTTCTAGTTTTACACTAGTTAGCAAGTTTACCTGAAATATATTGGCATTTATTAGTGAGTTGATTCTGAAAAATTTTTTTGTAGTGAAAGAAGAAAACTGGTCATCCCATCAGATCTAGGATATGGCAGTAAAGGTTATCCTCCAGCAATACCTCGTGGGTAACTTTTCTTCCCTATTTCTCACCAATAGAAACTTGTTAGCTAATCATGAAGACCAAGTACAATTTGGGGAAATATATTATTATTTTAATATCATAGTTTTCACTGAGTATATGTGCTTATTAAAGTTAATAGGACTTTTCAGTTTTGCCGTAGTGCTCCCATTATAATATAGATTTCAAGAATTAAAGGAGCTTTATCTAGCAGCCAAAGAATTTTTTCTTCCAGCCAGGCGTTTGCCTAAGTGTAGAAAACTAATAAATAAATTAAAAAATGTGTCTTGTTTTATTTTTTGTTCATCCAGATTTTTTATAATAAATATTTTAATAATTTACAAATATAGTAATTACATATGCAAATTGCCCGACGTGACGTAGGATTTGACCTTTTGAACTTACTCAACATACTGCAGGGATTTCCGACGGCAAACGCTTGACGTTCCACGTGAACGTTGAATCAAAGACAAATACTACTTTGAGTCTGTGGTGTACTTACCAATCTGCATTACCGATGCGTGTCTCCTCTTCATGGTCAACACTAACAATAATATCATCATTGTTCTCATCCCCTCATCACTGCTTGGCTCTGGCTCAAACAAGTAGCCACTAAGGCCTAAGTTTTCATCTGATTGTGATTCATCTTCTTTGCATGAGAAATACCCGTGTCCCGAGTCAGTTGTCATGATTCAAATACTGCAGTAGCAGGTGTTTATTTGCACTCTATGACCTGTCTCCGCTGTGACGAGTTGAGTATTTCGTGATCTAAGATCTAGATTAAGGGGCGAGTTATGAGTCACAATGTGACGTCACATTGTGATTGTGTAGTAAATTTAAACGATGATTATAAAAGATCCAGTCATTATCAAATTATCAGATTAAAGGATATACAAGGTCTATGTCATTGAAATCATCCTCCCAAATTTTAAGAATTTTGGAAATGTGGTTTATAAGTTATAGGATATTATGTTGCCGTTCATTCAAGTGGGAGCTAGACCATTCGTTCACGACTACGCGTCATAAATTACCCACAAATCCATTTGGCAGAAAAACAACAATGGCTAAAGTTTTGTCGGTATTTGTGCAAATAAATTCACTATATTTTGGTATACACTTATTTGATTATATGTTTTATACGTGATAAAGGAAGTGCATCTCATTATGAAAGAGGCACATACTAACTGCAAGTTTGGTTCATAAAGAGAACTATGAGAAGACCGGGAAATTCCTTTTAGATAGGATTTGAGGTAGATAAAGCTCCTTTAAGTATAATTGAAGAATTCTAAATTGTTAGATTAAAATTGTAAATTTGAATGATTATTACCCGTGTCTTTTATCAAATCATTGTTTTTTGTTTGCATAGTTTTATTCCATTTGCTAGATAACTTTTCTTTCAATATGAAAATTTTATCAAAAGATTTTCTCAACAACTGTAGTAATGAAGACATTTTTTTGTAAAAGGTCACATCTAATGCCACACTTTATAGTGCATTGTAAAATGTCAGACAAAGCTTCTTTTTTTAAATGGTCACTTTTTGATGAGTCTTATGTGCCTCGGGCATGTTCAGAGAGCCTTCGAAGACAATGACCAGCACTACAGAACTTTTAATGCTGAATACTTCTAAAATTCTGTCTGTCTTTGTTTTCACTTATGCCTTGAGAGATCTCTTGCATTGACAAAAGCTCATCCAATGGTTTTAAGATGCTTGTAGATGATAAAACAAAATTTTGTCTGAATAGTTAGCAGTTGTAGATTACAGTTTCTAACGATGTAAGTGATTTGCAGCATTTTGTGTTCTTAGGCGTAACAAAATCAATAGTCTGTTTCCGGTAACACAAGATTTTGAAGTAGGTAGGAAGGTTGTGACAAAGTTTTTATTTTATTACTTAGTTTTTATTACAGTTTTTTTAGGTAGGCTGTTTTTTGTGAAAGTTTTTATGACATTATTTTTATGTTAAACGTTCAGTACATTGAACTATTTATCAAGCTTCTTTAGTCGATATCACTATATGGCAAATATTTCAGACTCACAAAATGCTAGTTGACTATTAAAATCCACATACGTGCAGCTTGTATGAATACTAGTATTTAGCTATATTCACTACTGCCTTTACATTTACATGTAAATTGTGCATGTTGCTTGTTCAATCTACATGCGGTTACACGGGAGGGCTGTTACACGGGAGGTGAAAAAAAAACCCACATCTATCAAACCTGTTTACAAGTTCGCTTTCGTTTTCTAAGTGGGGAAAACCCATGACGTCATGAAAAATTGTGTACAGAGTGAACTAAAATTATGTCTGCAGTGGAACCAAATGTAGGAATTGACCACTCGATTGTCGTGTCAATCGCAAAATTGAGCATGCTGACGTCTGATTTACCCGAACGACGTCAGCATGCTCAATTTTGCGATTGACACCTACAATCGAAAGGTCAATCACCATTCTATCATGACTAAAATCCATTTTATTTTAAAATAAATCATATTATAACATTCAACATTCAAGTCAATTTCGCTTTGTTTTGAGCGCGCGGAGACGTCAATTCCTACAGTTTTGAGCGCGTGGAGGCGTTAGTCTAAACTGTTGCTCTCAGCAGCAACGAAATACGTCTTGCTACGTCAGCGGGTATATTGATATTGTGAGGAGATTAGACTAGCACCGTGGTTTTTTTTGGGAGCGTGTTTTCCATCGCAAAATTGAGCACCGATTGACCAATCAGCGTGGGTTATTGGCGGTGATTTTTGCATGGAATGATAGAATGCTAATTATAGGTGTCTAAATCGGGGTCTAAATAAATTACTGCGTGATTTTAAAAACGGTCGCGAGTCAAATATATACTACATGGTGATGCAATAATTAAATTTTTGCATGTGAACGTCAAAAAGTGTGATACAGCTGCGATTTGAATTGGCGGAGGATGTAAAAATGGTTGACGTTTTTATTGATGAAATCTGTAGGATTTCAAAGTTTTTATGGAATGGCCATAAAAACACTAGGATGACACCTATTTTCTAGGTAGGCCTGGTTACCGGAAACAGACTATTGATTTTGGTACGCCTTATATTAGATTTGAAGATAAAGGCTACTTATACATGTGTTATTTTGTCAGTAATTCACATTATTTTTAGAGCTAGTGCTTACTATTATTTGATATCATATTAATAAAGATCATATCTAATTTTAGCGGATGCTACTTTGTTTTTTGACACGGAGCTTGTGTCTATTCAGAAGAAACCAACAGACCCAATGGAATTCATGAAACTGGCCCAGTTTATAGCATTACCAGCGCTTACTTGTAAGTACCGGGTACATGTATTGAAATGCACATTGATGATTTATGCATATATATAAATATTTCAATTTTGTGTATCATTTTTCGAAATGAAAATCTATAATTATTGTTGTTCCACGTCGTAACTCCTGGTGAAAGGTTTGTCAAAAGAAAGATAAAATTTTCTAAAATTTTCTAAACTTTATCCTTTAATATCAATATCAATTATGTAAATGTAAAATGTAAACGTCAAAGGATTATAGTCTACTATCCAAGGGCTGTACTGCTCAGTCGACTCATTTACACCAGGTCATTGGCGTCTTTGTCACTCAACGTTTTGCCTTTCTCAACTCCCTGGGGAGCATACAACACTGGCTGCATACAGCATTTGCTTCTGTAGCACACATGCTACTTACTCGCCTACATGTACCTATTTTACGTGTAGGTACCACGGAGCAGTGTGCAACCTGTTAGGGTAAAGTTTGCTCAACAGTCACTACCAGACCCGACCAAGAATCGAACCCACAACCTTCTGGTCACGAGTCCAACTCCCTATCTACTCGGCCACGGAAGTACACAAATTATTCAAAATTTTCCTTCTCTTGACAAGCCTGTCACTAGCAATTACGATATAGAAACAGCAATAATGAGAGGACCTGCTGCTGTTCAAATATCAAATTTAGCTTAAAAAAAATAAATAAAATAAAAAAATCCAAGTTTAAGAAGAATTACAACTTTTTTCTTGTTTCAGGTTTATTATGTTTCAAATATTTTTTTATTACATTACAATGCATAAGAATTTAAAAAGTAACGTGTATGTAATGTTGATATGTAAGGTAATGTAAATGTAGGAATTGACCACTCGATTGTCGTGTCATTCGTGAAATTGAGCATGCTGACGTCTGATTTACCTGAACGAAGTGAGGGTAAATCAGACGTCAGCATGCTCAATTTCACGATTGACACGAGAATCGAGTGGTCAATCACCATTCTATCATGACTAAAATCCATTTTATTTTAAAATAAATCATATTCTCATTGCAAGTCAATTTCGTTTATTTTGAGCGCGCGACGGCGTTAGTCTAAACTTCTGCTCTCCGCTACACGGAACACGCCTTGCGACGTCAGCGGCTGTATTGATAATGTGAGGAGTTTAGACTAGCGCCGTCCGCGCGCTCTGGAGCGTGTTTTCCATTGCAAAATTGAGCACGCTGATTGACCAATCAGCGTGGGTTATTGGCGGTGATTTTTGCACGGAATAATAGAATAGCTGATTAAACTTTTTTACAATAAAATAGCAGCATAGAAAGAGATTTCAATCATGTGGCTAGCCTGTCCTGATGAGACGTCAAGTGCACAAATGAATAAAAACAATCGTGACTGCAGGGAATTTATTTGGTCCCATGGAAAAAATCGCTGGTCACAGTAGCCCTCGCCAGTCACACTCCATTTTTTTTTAAATGTATTTTTGAACAGATAAAACATGTAAATTTATAAAATCGCTTGTGGTATGTAGCGGATAGCAAGTAGCACACATGTAAACGTGATATCAGGGGATATTTGTAAGTGACAAGATTTTTGCGGGGGTATCTACGGTAAATAAGTGCTCTTCCGCCTTGTACATCCCCAAAAGGAGTATTCAATAATGACCCGGAGCTAATAAATAGCTTTTTACAATATATGTGCCTGG
The DNA here is from genome assembly GCA_019095985.1 of Streblospio benedicti. Taxonomy (NCBI): domain Eukaryota; kingdom Metazoa; phylum Annelida; class Polychaeta; order Spionida; family Spionidae; genus Streblospio; species Streblospio benedicti. Next base: position 64,643,220 of record CM032666.1, on the reverse strand, counting down.
TATATAATATTTTAACATTTGTTTTGCAGTGTACATACTCTATCACATCTATCAGAAATACATACAAGAAACTGTTTCTATGAAAGAAGGTAAGAAAGAAGGGAAAAAAGGTTCAAAGAAAAGAAGATAAAACAGAAAATGTTTGAAAAACAAAGAAAATTTGATTGCTCATTACTTTCTTAAGTGATTTTTATTTTCTTTGAAAGAAGAGTTCTTTGATGTAAAACAGTGAATTATGGTAGTCCTTTTTTTATACATAGCGTGTGTGATTGCTCATTACAATTTAAACAGATTTTTATTTTCTTTGAAAGAAGAGTCCTTTGATGTGAAACAGTGCATGATGGTAGTCCTTGGTTTGATATTATTGTATTGTGTGTGTTACGACTTGCATTAGAAAAAAAACAGTAATAACTGTAGCACACTGCTATATTTAGAAGGTTTGAAGGAAGCATAATTTGAAAATTACTGTTCCTATTACATTAATAGTAGTCGAACATGAGCCAAATGTTGTAGTTATGTTTGTAAACATAGAATATTTTCTTTTTATATGTAATCTATGCACACCACAATTCTTTTTTTTTTATTGTATCATGAATCTCGTGTGTTAGATAAAAAATATTTTTGATATTGGTAATTTCTGATATGTGTAGTAATAGACAACCTGTATACAATGTGCGTGTTTAAGCTGTGATCCAATATGTAACTTACTATTGTCTTCGTAAACATATCTGATTTGAAGTGTTTGCTTTAGTCACTCGTTCCAGCAAATTGTTTTAGTTTTACTGTACTTCAACTGTTTTTCAATTGTGCAAACATATCCGTGTTGAGTATTGGTGATTTTGTGGACACATTTTCATTTATATTCATGTAACAAGAGCTAAGAACGGTATAAATATATCAGGATGTAGAAAATCTAATCTTTCTAATGCAATGCCATGAAGCAATGACATTGTTTTGATAGACGAAATAGAATATACAAATTTTTGGACTAAAATAATACATGTTAACAACTGCACTGCATATTAGTAGTATTGTAGTATCAACAAATACAAGTAATCCATCTAACAGTGCACATGGCATAGGTGACCGGTCTGCTCATTAATTAAGTAAAAAATATTGTGTATTTGTGCCTGTCAAAAAATTCCTTTCAAAATGTTCACGGGGTACTTCTATGCTACAAATGTTTTACAATGCACAACTTGGATTCACTTCCTTGAGAAACGCAGTTGAAGCACCATGAGTTTGAGAAAAGTCTCAGGAAATTTGAATGTGCCGATATATTGGAGTAGTGTTATAAGTATGTAGTTTTTAAGAATCTACAATGTATTGTTTGTTGATTATTAGTTATCTATTGAAAATAAGTGCCATAAAACATGATCACTACTCATATGTATAGTCTTAAACATGTTTGTATTTTACTTCAATGTGGAAATGACAAGTTCAGTCCACAGGATGGGCATCCTAAAAATCTACGTCTAAAATTTACACATGCCATTCATTTCAATTAACTTCATGCACTTTGGAGTGAAAGAGGTACATATTACATGCAAGTAGCAGAGAATAAGGTAACCACTATTTTTACCTATCAAATAAGTTTGTGAAATAATAGTGATCAATTTCCATAATGGAACAAATTTAGCTGCATATGTGTTTGTTAATAAGCTGCGTTTCACTTTTTTTGTGTTTTAGATACTTTTGTAAGGGTTATTTATAATACAAAAAATGTAGTAGACTATTATAATACATGGTTTCTATTTGTAAAGATATTATTGAAAATACACTTCAAATTGTGTAGAAAAAAGTTCTCTTGAGTATTTATTGTAAAAATTATTAAACATCAATTAAAAAATAAAATACAAACAAATCTATGTAATGCCTTGCAGTGACCTCCATTAGTCATATCTACAAAATATGCATACAAGATAAAAAATATTTTGACATACAAAAGAATTACACTTGATATGCTGTATATATTTACAAAATACATAAATTTTCAGAACTAAATAAATCTGCATTCATGTGCATATAGTTATAACTTGCATTAATATTACGTATACAACTTTAAATTTTAAATACCGTATTTTCTTCAATAGATGCCCTGATGCTTATTAATTTCATGTATGGTGAGATTTTAATTGCCCACTTACTTAATCTTAAATTAACAAGGGTAATTAAATGTAGATTTGAAAATAGATTCATTGGATTTCATTTTTATAGATATATTTCTTAATTTTGTGCTAAATCCATTAAAACTTGCTGTCTGAATATTTTTGGACATTTTCCATGTCCACCTTCCGTGATTTATTTTCTACCACTCGCCACAGTACTGTGGAAGTACATCAATCAGCCATAACTGATCACATGAACAACCTCAAACATGTTCCAGATTGGGATGCTTCGAAAGTAGTTTGCAAAGAGAATAACCTATTGGACAGACAAATCTTAGAGTCTATCCGTAAGACTTAAGAACATGAACAGGGAAGGTGTTTACCAGTTATCCATGCCTATGACAACTTTTTGAGATCTAGGGCAGCCCAAAACTACAGCGCGCGCCGCTGACCCCCCTCCCACAACAAACACTGACTGACTTCTTTTACTGTCATGTGCTGCCATCTGGTCTGGTGACAGAAAATGAAGTCTCGGTAGATAGACATTGAAAATGTCCGAAAATATTCAGACAGTAAGTTTTAGTGATTCACCACAAAATCAAGAAATGTATCGGTAATGAAATGATTATCTTCGACAATGTAATTAACTGTTATGTATGGTTAGATTTTAATTACCAACTATATTTTGAATTAACATGGGAGACCGGCGATATTCTTTAGATGTTATTTAAGGGACAGTGGCTTCCTCACATGTCCAACTTCATGGGGCATCTACTAATAGAAAGATCAAACAAATTTAATGGTAGGTATACAAAGTTGATTGTTGTTTAAACTGACACTTGGCATTGGATATTATCTCATGTAACTAACATTTAACTATTAGACCCAGCGGTAGTTCAAGACCAGCACTTAAGTCAATAATTGAGCTGCTAAACCCAGCGGGGAATCAAGGCTGGGTGACTATTCAAGAAAATATGGTAGTTTGCACAAAAAATGTCTTAAGAACATTGGCAACTAAGAAGTACAAGTCAGTTGCCAAAACTCATTTAGACTTCTCAAATACAACTCTGTAAAGTGCAAATAATATACAATGTATAAATACTGACAAGCATGTTTGATTTTGTTGGCTAAATATCACTATATAAAATACCGGGATAAAACAAAAAAACCAGCAGCAGTATTTCTTCCTCGGTAGCACCTTTCTTTTTGATACCTTGCTAATATAAGTATGTACAAATCTTCAAAAATTAGAATGTTAAACCATACTACATGGTTCTACTTTTGTAGGGTACTTCCATTACAAAGAAGTAACTCTAATTCTGGCAGTTTAGTATCACATATCCCATCTTTTAAAAGAGTATTTCCATCAAGTATAAAATCTCGAACAGCATATATTCTAGTTACATGTACCATTGAGATTATTCAAAGGGTAAGCTAACATAAGATGGTAAATAATAACATGGAATTCATTTTAAGCTTTGGTGTGTACATGCACCATAATTCAAATTTCCAGACCTGCTAATGGAATGTAACCTAACATTTTTGATAATGGAATCCATCGTGCATTAATGTATGTAATGTCTGAAAAACATCTCAATTTTAATAACAAAATTTAACAGTTATAATGTAAAAATTGCAGTGTACATAATAAAATTGTAAACATTAGAAGACTCTTTTAGTAAACCAATCAATCCAACTTTCATGACTATTTGGATTGAAATCTTCCAAAATAATATCATTGTCATCATATTCCTCACGTATCACAATTGGTTCAGCTGGAAAATTTGTAGCACCACATACCTTATCCTCAACATGGTTCATTGCTGTTTTCACTACATCAGAAGCACCGCATACAGTATCCCTTGCAAGTTCACACAAATAACTTTCGTTCCAATTCTCTTTGGCAAAATTACATCCCATTTCAAACACATTTCCATAAGCATATACCGATATTGCCGTCAGTATGCATGCATACAGTAAGATTGTCAGGAAAGCAAAAACCTTCAAATGGATATCAAGGGAGACTTGGTTACGTCGTGGCGGCCTCTGGTGCACACTCTGTCTGCATTTTGTAGAGTATGTGTCAATGTAGAATTGGCAGAACTCACCGCTACCCAATTGATTTACAGCACATATTTTTACTGTGTAGACAGTTTCAGGCTTCAACTTATGCAGGATTGCATGAACACGCCCTGTGGTGGTATTTCTTATTTTGAGCATGGAGTAGTTTTCTTCTGTTGAATCCGGATCATCATCTGATTTTCAAATGCAGTAAAATCATTAGTCACAAAGAAGTTTTTAAAATCAATTTTTAATCATTACCTGTTCTGAGGAATGAAATCTCATACATATTGTTTTACATTTTGTATACGTTCATGAAGAGTACCTAGTATGTCTACAGCTAAAGAAATCACGTTCACCTAAATCTGATGGTTGATAAGGTTTGTAGTAGATGCGGAAGCATACAGGGTTTGTGTTCTGTTGACACTTCCACGTTATGCACGCTGATGTTGCTCCCACAATGCACCAGTCCCACAGTGGCTTCACTGCAGACGGCTCTGAAATATAAAGATGACATTTTATCAAACTGAATACTCCATTCTATCAAGATCCATTAACCTTGACTTGAACATAGTCAGATACACTAAATAATAATTTCTAACTTTTTTCTTAATAACCTTACATAATTGATATTGATATTGACATGAAAAAAATCACAACTATTAAACAACGCTTACTGGATGTAGGAAGTGTAAACACCTGCTGCAGCAGTTTCTTCTCACGGTGGAAACTGAGATTGAGATTGCGTAGTTTGCACAAGTCTGCCTGCAGCGTGGCACCGTGCACCATCTTTGACCCCTCCGTCTGCTGCTTCACACTGCTCATCTCACGCTTGATGCCACACAGATTCTACAAGCAGCAAACACAAATTCTTTAAGATGAATTTCTGCAAAACTATATCATCACATTTTCAAGATCATTAGATGGCATTATAAAGTACCTGTTTGGATAACTCAAAAGTATTATAATTATGATTTAAACGTGACTATTGTTATTTTTAATCCCTACTTTTCTTCTACATAAGTTCCCATTGCTTCACATAGACAATTACCGTACATATCCATAAACTCCTCATATATATGCAAATACATGTAGGTTCTCGAGTTCTGTACATTTGTACTTATACTGTTTAGCCTCAGCACCTGCTGTGGGCATTGCACATCCATGTACCACCGTACGCATCTCGGCATCCCACCCAAACCATACCTGCAGGAATGTGATGCACTTGCTTGGCGGGAGGCGTGCGGTGGCCTCCGCTCCACCAAGAACACCCTCCTCACTCACAACCTCGTACTCCACAGACTTGTGGGCACTCTCCAGCTCAGCCAGAGATGGCTCTAAAATGGCACATTGACAACTTTAATATGCACGGTTACTAGCTGCGAGAAGTTGCCTGGCTAGATTGCTATCAGGGCATGGATCATGTCATGAGAATCTGTTAATATATTTGTAGGACATTTTAAAAACATGGATATATAATCTTCATAAATCTATCGAAGCATACATGCACAATATACATGACCTATTATATATTTGATATTTTGCTCTAATTGCAAATCACACTATAACAACTAATGAGCACTTACAAATTAATTTTGAAGTTAATGACAATAAATATCATTACTTACGGATGAGCGTATGAACATTGGCCATAAACTGTGTTGAGTGCTGTGCAACATGATCTTTGAAAGAGCGCAATGTTTTCTTAAACTCTGTCTGCTTTCTTAGTACCTCAAACTGGAAAAGTGAAAGATTTTAGATTGTACAGAAGCTTATAGCAAACATTTACCGCATATATCACTTTAGCAACGTAGGTGAAAATCCACATATAATCCTTATATTATATATTTTACCTTAATATTTTGAACTTCATTTTGCAATTTTCTGAGATTTGATTTCTTGTTCTGCAAAGTATCTTGAAAATGTGCCAAAAGCTTTTCCATTTCTTCCTTAAAAAAGAAAAGAAAGTCATGTAACTAATAAAATCACTTGGATAACATTGAAAGATGTACATGTAGAAGACATTATATCAGAAATTATATTAGAACTAATGAAATCCACTGATGAAGAACTGATGTACATCATCATCATCCATGTACCTTGCTCACTTGAAATAAAGAATTATAATGTAATGCAAAAAGAAATCAAGTTTTGTTTCAGATGGGTTTAGGTTTCGAAAAAGGTGGTTGCTAATTGTGTATCCCACCAGAGTGGGGGTGGATATCTGGGGGCATGCACACCCCAGAATTTTTTTTTAAATGAAACTTGAAAAGCGCGCTTTCTGGTATATGTTTGAAAAGACAAAAAAGGATAATTTCAATAGAAAACTATTAATAGAAAACGGTTGGACACTTGCAAATCTGTCAACAATTTTGCTAACTGTCCATTTTAATAGCAGGATTCTGGTTGTTGGTGACGGTGGGTGGGTAAGCAGAACAGACAATGGTGATAAGTTTTGTGCGTGTCTGTGGCATGCATACATGAGCCATTGGTATGTACCTGCTAGGGGGGTCCAGGGGCATGTTCTCAATTGAATATTTTGAAATTTTGTGTGCTTGTGGTGCAATCTGAGCCATATTTATCACCAAGTTTTGACATGAAACTGTCACAAAATTTCCCCCAATTTAAAAAATATTGAAGGTTGGGCTTGAATATTCAAACGCCTTGCCCCTGACCAATGCCAGATTCATTAACAATTTGTGGAAAGTCATAGTAAATATGGATATAAGCGCAGATACTCTGAAATTGGTCCATTGAAGCTCTGGACTAATGGTGCAGATGTCTAAGAGCAGTTATTCAGTGTTCACACTCAGCACTGGTGTTTATCAAGTGTATATGTGTCATTGTGCCAGCAGTGTGACGATCATTTCTAAAATGTATTCTAAATGTATTTAATATATAATAAAAAAGAATCTTTATGAATTAGAATAATGAAATTAAGGTCAGCTTGAAGAATTTCTACACACTGTATAGTGTATGTAAAGGACTTGGTACCAGTAAAATGTACCCATTGTCGTCTGTATCAAAGTGATACTCTAATCTCTTAATCTATTAACACAGGAACACACAGGAAGTGATGTTCATTGAAAAAAGGGGGTGCATTCTGATAGCCCTGAAACATATATGGGTTTTATTCTCTCTGTAACAATTTGATAGTAACAACTTGATATTCCAGTTGTAAGGAAATATTAACTGAATGAGATCATAACTAAATAACAGGTTTCACGAATCTGTTGGAATATATATGAAAGTGACCTTCAAAGCCTTGCAAAAAAATACCTTGTGCATGTCGTAAGCTTCTGCAATATCAAGGTAGATATGGTCACGGTGCCTCGAGCCGACGCTCGATGGACCCTGACTGATACACTTGGTGCAGATGAGCTCCTCACATGACTGGCAAAACAACGCCACCTACATGAAAAACATATAATCAATATTACACAATCTCAAGCAACGTAGATAAATTTGTCATGGAAATGTGCAATCAAGTGGCCAATTGTTAGAGATATGGGGCTGGGAGAGTTAGTTATGGGGTTGGGGGGAGTTAGATTTCTGCTAGGAATCAAATTTTCTGAAAAATAATTTAAGCTGCAAGACTGCTTTAACATTTACATACATTTTAATTCAAACTACATGCTTTTTAATGCTGTATGAAATTTTTTTCCAGGAATTGTTAGCTACATTTATGTTTTCTAAAAAAAACAAGCTAACCCTGACCTCCAGACCCCCACCATCTTAAATGACTATCCCCTAAGGCATCTTGAAATTTGAACACGAATGGCACCACAGTAAGTCTTTAACAATAAAATATAAAATAAAAGATGAATCAAAATACACAAAATGGTATTTAAAAAGTAAATTTATACCTTGCAGTCATTATGATCAATGCATGTGTTTTCTTCTAGCTCTCCCAAGGCCATATTTGCTTTGAATATATTCTTACATTCCTGGGTTTTGGTCTGGGTATTCAGATCTATAAATAAAAAAAAAAATTACAACATTAAACATGCATTCCTGAATCACTGTGGCGACACTGATGAGCGTACAGTACATTAGTCATAAAGGTGATTTTATGGACAATTTGGACTCTTGCATATTTCAATTTTTCACTCATTTACTTACCTTCAAAATAAAGTCATTGTTTTATGACATTGTTGTGTACTGTGTAGTAGTTATTCTATTTCACAATCAATGTCTTATCAAACGTATAGTAGAACAGCGCACACCCATCCCGCATTTATTTTTATGTTTAAATAAATTGTAGCACGGCTATGAATGAACAAGAAAGTTTGTCAACTGTTTGAGGTGTTAAAATAATGTTACGTACTTACATTTTCATAAGATAAAGATAAACTACAATTTTTATGATTAATTAAAATTACATGATCTATGGTACATTTTATTATGAAATAACTTATGCACACATATCCCATAGGTGCCGATAACATGCGATTTGAATATGTTTACATTAGATCATACTAGAAATTTTCTTTTGACACTTTGGCACCGGTAAAACAATTGTGTTCATGGAAGTCATATTTGGTACTAGTTTGGATGCTATATTTCTTTTATGAACATACGGGATGGGAGTGACCTACGGGAAACTGTGTGAACAGGTCTACAGGGCTTGACGTTAGCTAGTGCCCTGGTGTCCAGGGTACATAAAATCTAACTCAGGGCACATTAAATCTTAGGCTTCTGTGCCCTGGTGGGCATGCCATAAAAAATAAAAAAAAGTTATTATATTTTAGCCCAACCCGACAGTCATATTAGCCAATACCAACTGTCAAATTCACAATGTTGGTATTCCCTATGGTTAAACTTTCATTTTATAAGTGATGTTCATGTTGATCTGATAGCTAAATTATTTTTTGTTTTTATTTTTTTCATTTTACCCCAACTGCGATTTTAGTAAAAAATTTCAGGGCATATACAAAGTTAGATCAGGGCACATAGATTTGGCACACAACGTGCCCTGCCAGACAACTGAAAAAAAATTTAGTGTCAAGCCCTGGTCTAGCTTACAAGGTGCAGTGGTTAGGGCATACGCATAACAAATGTGATTTGCCTGCAGAGTTCGCGGCCCGTCTGCAGGCAAATCACATTTGTTATGCGTATGCCCTAACCACTGCACCTAAGAAAACCACCCGATGTCAGATTGTCACTTAAGTGAATCATGAATGTGGACAAAAATACTGGGTCCATATTTTATCCTTTGATTCCTTAATATACAGTACTGAAGGCCGTGAGCACAAGCTCCCACGCCCACGGGCCATGTATCTTCAATTTCCAAATAATTGCTTTTAATAACAGTCACGAATGTTTCTTAATTTCTACTTGCAATGTTGATAATTAATAATACAGTCTTCATTAGTCATTCTGTATCACAGAATTTCATAACAAAATAGACCTAGTCTACAGTTTTATACGTCATAAATTAAAGATTCATACATATCAATTTGATTTAAAAACTGGCTTATCTGTTAGCATATATTAGGAAAATGCATCATTATATTAGTAAATACTTCAATAATCAGTATATTCTATAATTTACATAATATTTAAGTTACTAGAATCTAACTGTCAAACTGAATTTCAGGATATGACGAGTGAGTCGAACATTAAGGGCAATCTTTTTTAATTAGATGACATTATGGTTTTGTAATAATGTAAACTGACTGTCCTGACAGACGGTCCTTTTTGTAGTGGTTGCTCTCCTGGATATACTTTATTACTTACATCAGTTTTTATATACAATGTACAACTTTAATCAGAAAAGAAAAATAGCGGTCAATATGAAATGACTAGACCCGCCTATACAATAAAATGAGGGTCCTGTTCCCATTTCACAACTATTTTAAATTAATATCTTTATTATTTTTAGATACTAGACCCTCTAGAGCACTTCACACAGAGCCCGTAGGTCACACACATCCCATGGTTTTTTTTTTCTTGTTTTTTTTTTAGATATATAGAATCCAAACAAGTACCAAATAATATTACTAGAGGGTCTACTTTGAACGCAATGGTTTTCCCAGCGCTAAAGTGTAAAAACGAATCCTAGTAAGAATCGTTTTCTGTTCT
>CM032666.1:64585383-64632867 GCA_019095985.1 Streblospio benedicti | reverse complement strand
CACCGTCTAGTAGTAACACTGTACTGTGGCAACGTGCTGTGTGGAAATCAGCAACTCAGTGGCAGACGCACGACGTAACGGTTTTGGCGACACTATCGCGGACTTGCGACGCAGGCAAATCCCGTTTTCAGGTCGTACTCTCTAACGCAGGGTATGAAACTCATCAAAATATGCTTACAGACCACAGGGCTGGCAACTATAAAAAGTACCCGACCCTGGCAAAAAGTGTACGGCCCTTCATTATGTTCATATTTACAACTCCTAAAAAGTAGCCTACCCCACCCGTACCCACTGGGCCGTGAACTATTAAAACCAGCCGGCCCGGGCCAAAATCAGCCGGCACCGGGACGCCGGGTAGGCTCTATTTCACACCCTCTCTAACGACTGAGCTATTGAGGACCACACAAAATCGCATAATATCGCCACCTACGGGATGTGTGTGAATACATTATTTCATAACAAAATGCACCATAGATCATGTAATTTTAATCGATCATAAAAGTAGTATCTATCTTACGAAAATAAAAGTAGCTTCATTTTGATACCTCAATGGTTTAAACAAAAAGATATACGGGATGTGTGTGAAGTGCTATAGTTCCATCTATAGATTTAAGTTTGTTTCAAATATTTCTCCAATCGAATCTTGAAATCAGTTATCTAAATCTTTTGTAAATGAGGCATGAATTCAGACAAAAAACTCATACATATTTCATTTATTCAGGTTAAATAGTTCATTCTTTATACAATTGGTAAATAGAAATTAATAGTAATGGAACAAGGGTCAATGGCAAGACGGAAACTGATAGCTGGAGTAACAAGATAACATTTCCTAAGCAATCAATAATATTCAATAGATCAATTACATTCATATTATTTTGCACATTTTTAATAAATTATGAATGGTATTTTGGGTTGGAAACAAAAAACAATAAATAAACACGTTAGTTCCAATGACTTAGATATAATCCAGGTAAGTCAATTTCCGTAATCTACAAATGTTGGACAATGGCTCTTATCATTATTAAACAAAATGACACTCATCACACATACAACTCCCTCTACTCAAATACCTTGCACATCAGTTGTAGAGTGCAAAATAACGATATATTTAACAAGTGAGCAAAAAAGCACAAAACAAAGATATCAGATGACCAGTGGTTGAAATAAATCATGTATAGTACTACTGCTAATTAGAAGAAAATTCTATGAAAATTGTATTATAAATAACCATCCAAATAATAATTACGTCAAATTGCAAGTAATAATTACGTCAAATTGCAAGTGAGTAGTGCTCACAAGTTCTAATGTACATACCCATATTATTGTTGCTTTCATGTAATGGAGAGGATCAGAGTTAGGGGGTTATCTCCAAAAGTATATGTCTAGAAATGTTCTGAATAATAATTGGGCAAGAATGTCCTAGTTTCCAATATGGCATAATACTAAAATCCTCACTTGAGCACCTTCTAAACTATACATAAAATCATTATGATTTTTATCAGATATTAGGACACATATTAGATGTATACTGACAAGATTTATTCAAATACATTCATTACATTTGGTGATAATCTACTAATTCAATTCTCTCCATTACCTGAAAACAACCATACAAATCCCTTCTTATATCTGAAAGACAACACATACAATCACTATGAGACTTGTTCCATGCATAAGCTCATAGAATTCGCTACAATGTAACTGCATTGCTTGTTTGTTTCAATATATCAAACAACAATGTTAGGGAGAATCTTTCAGTATCATTCCACATGATAAGTTTTGTCATTGAAAAGTTGCTACAAAGAATACATAATTAACAATTTTCAAATGCACATAGAAACCAAAACAAACCCTTTACCTTTTTTAGGAATTCCACAATAAAATGTTCTTAAGAAGTCAACTTGCAGGTTATGGACTTCTAGAATGATATGATCACATTGTAAATTTGAAATCTATTACTAAAAGTACATAATAATAAATGTATGAACATCATTTTATTGATCTGCTAGTTCTTTGAAACAAAACAGTGTTCAATTAATCACCGTTCCAAATGAAGTAAACACATATATAAATCGAAATTGTCAGTATAAAATGTTATATTAGCAATTGAATATACACATACAATCAAGAACATTACTAAATCATCTAAAATACACCAATAAGTTTTACTGCATCTTCTTCTTACTAGCTTTCACATATACCTGTAATTATGAATGTTACTGCCTTCATCTTCTAGGTGTTTTTTAAATGATTTAGCCTGGTCTAAGATAAAGCATTACACCATAAGACGAAATAATAAAGTGTGATAAAATATGTTTCATCGATGAGATCAGGCAGTAAGTCAGTATTTTTTGGAACTAGAACAGAACAGTTGCTTTTAAGCTAATATATTTAACAATAATGTAAGACAAACAAAATATATATACATGTATATACCAGTAAATCATAAATATCAATAAAACCATAATTTGAACAATGCAACAAATATATACACTCACCCGTACTTAAAATGTGTACCTCTATTAAAAATCTAGCATATTATATTTCCTTTCATAAACACATCATTATCAACATCTAATTCCAGCATTCTACTATATGTACACTCTTCATACTTTCATCAAAATAATGTTCTCAATATTGGTTTCTAAAATCTCAATCCATAATTAACCTTGCACCTTGCAGAATGGAGCATATACAATGTGAGAGATCTTTATTTTTAACAGCAATACTTTGCATACTGTCATCCAAGTTTAAATTCCCATACTCAACTCAAAATTGAAATAAAACTAAAAGCCATATAATATAACTATCTATATCTTAATTAACATTATCAACTTCTGTACATACTATGTGCACTGTGCAGAATGAAGTCGCAATTGAAGCAATGGCTGGTAGCACCATATAACAGTTGAATTATTCATTTTTGTTTACGCATCTTCAAATTCAAACCAGACTATCTTTGCATTATTAAGACATTCTAATAAACCATTCATACCCTGCAACACAATTACCAGTATATAAACACTCGGTTAGCTGTCAAAGCAAACCAAATCTTTAATAGTATATATTTTTGCAGACGTTCACAATATCAAATGCACTATAAGACACTAATCTAAAAGTCTGAGCATGAACAAGTTTATTCAAGGTCAACTTGGAAGATCAGACAAGACTTCTTCAACATTCATTCATCTTTTGATTAAATACGCTTTATACCATAACACTCTGAATATCCTGTTCAATCCTTTCCACAAGCCATTAACAAGTTTGCTATAGGAAATAAAGGCAACAAAATTATTTGATTGTCAAGCAATTCTTTTTTTTCCCCATATACAATGTACATTCACATACAAAGTTACCGGGAATAATATAACAAATTGAAGATGAACAATTAGTATTTAACTTCAAACTGTACTGAAATGCTGACTGGAGATCAAATCTCTCTCAACAGAAGATCATACTTAAAAAAGTGTCATGTGAATTAGTATGATTTATTTGTCTCTAACTTCAATAAATAGAACTTTGAATTAAGCTTACAATATTTGCAAATATCATCCTCTAAAAATACTATATTTGCAGTCAAAACACTTTCATCCAGAAATAACCCAGCCAACCATATCCATAAAATATTAGTCATATGCATTGTCACATCAGAAACAATTTGAAACAGTTTATGTTTTGGGTCATGGAAGCCTCTGTGGTGTCTGCATTTAGCTGGTGCTGCCACCTGTGATGGATTACCGCACTCTACTTTGATGCTCTGTCGAGTTCAGATGCTGTTGAGTAAATAAGATGGCATTTTAGTATAATTCTTCCAAGTAAATATTTCAAATGCTCAAGAACAAAGATTAACATATACTTTACAGTTTGAGCTAATAAACATATCTGCAGTTTGCACACTGTATCAAACAACACAAAAAATTCATACATTTGCAATCAAAGAAGTCAGCAATGCAGCAGCAATGAGCCACAGAAAAATGGAACGGACTGTCCTTTTTATGCACAATGCAACCACCATCTGCACACACCTGATGCAATCTGGATGGTGACGGGAAGCTAACAGCACAGTGCTGGCAGTAGAGCCAGCCAGCCTTCCTGCCAGCCGCCTGCTGTGGTGGGGAACCCCCGGAGGAGGAAGCTGTTGCTCCTGTTGTTTGCTTTTGAACACCACCTACAAGCAGACACCACAAAGCTTAGTAACTCTGCCGACTCCGCACATTTCTGAATGCTCCATTTACTGCTTTTCTTATGGTTTTGTTAAAAATGTTCCTCCCTCTAATAAGATAGTTTGTTTATTTTGAACAGATATGAGTAATAATGAATACATTAACTTAATTGTTGTGGCACTTGAATCACTTTGATAGTACATGTATGCTTTCTACACTAATTAAAACATATTACAATCCTACCATTGTGTCACTATGTAATCATTTTGAATGCAATGTGAAATATACAAAAATGTATGACGAAAAAGTTGAGAACCGAACTTGATACAAAAGCAAGATCAATATTTTAATGTTTTATAGTTTCTTATCATCACTTAAATTTACCAAATAGTTGAAAATTTATGTTTTTTATAATTAATGAAAGACTTAAAAAATGATTGTCTATCTGCTTAAAATGTATGGCAAACTTAATTGGTGCAAATATGTAAATATAATACGGGTAAGCAAAATTCAAGTGTAATAAGAAACATGGATAATACCCAATCTCTTAATGATCACATTGATAGTTATTGATGGAAATTAAGCGAGTGATACTGTTGATGTCATTTTTCTTCGAACTGGAAAAACGTTATCTGAAAAACCACAAACAATGAGTATCAAGGCTGAATATTCCATATTATCAAAATTATCTACTGACAATGATAGCCTTTGTTATCAAATTGTAGCTACATGATGAATTCATATTACACCACTGAAAAAAAAATATTTTGATCGAAATATTTTTTTCTCACAATATTTGATAATTATTTTACACCAAAAATTATGTTCACATTCCAGAAAACAGTTAAATAATAACTTGATGAACAATTGGCGTAAGATATTTTTATCGTTTGCATCAAAAGCCCAGATCAACTGTATGTGAGTTACCGCAATGTACACTGTACAGTTATTATATGGTTACATTCAGGTTTCTTGCTATGCAAGTGCATAAAGAAAATTTTTCGTTTAATAGGCATCAAAATTGTAAAATATCCCACAAGATACCAAAGTAAATTATTATAATACATATACAATCTTTGCATGTGCAGGATTTTGCAATTTTTGACAAAATAAATCCATTAACTGATTGGGAGTGAAAAATGCAGCAAGAAACGTGAAAATCAGTATGACAAATAAGAACTACTGAGAGTTACAGTAGAGCAGTGTCAGCGACTGTTGCCTGAGAGACAATGACCAAGACTACGATGCAGCAGCTGTAAAAAGACCACTGCGATTTAGGCTGGAACAATTACTGGTTGCCATGTGCAGTCCAACAGCCAATCACAGACTAGTGTGAGGGTTGCTATGGCAACTTATCACTGCTATATATACTGTTGGATGTGGTTGTCAGGTAAACAGTGAGAACATGCAAACCGAGTACCAAACAACCTTGACCTTGTTTGATTATGTGTTCCCAGCAAAACCCAGGAATGTCGTCTAAGGTCAAGGTCACAGAAGATGAGGACAAAACAACAATTAATATCAACAGCCATTCACAATGTCACAAACACCTAGCAGTTGCTGCGTACAACAGCCTTTGTCACCTTTTCCTCGCACGGCTACAATGAGGCTGCAAGAAAGATGGCACTTTGTCAAAATATGTGCAAGTGTGTAGCTCCACACTAAATGTCGACAAGAAGTAGGTAAATTACAACATGCTGTACACATGCAAATATGTATTTGTATGTTATCTTGTTACTATACCTCCATCAGAATACTGAATCATTTTTCAACAGTCTTTGAACTAAATGTTCTTTTTGTTTCCTCCTGTACATATTCTTAGACAAAACTTTTTTAACTATCCATTTTATGAACATTGGCAACTATTGCATTGCTATCTTTCCCAAAGCCTAATCTCTTGAACATGAGATTGTTTCAATACAGCCTGGAAGTATGGCTCTTTAATTAGAGCAGACTTACCTTTATACTTTCTGATTGTTCAGTCCCTTTAGAGATATAACTAAAATCAAACCTTTCACACGATGGCTCATCAGAATAATTACCAATTAACTATGCATGGGATTACATATTTTGTTAAGTTTGGTTAGCCACAACAGAAGTATAGTGGGTATATTTGAGTGTGATTCGCTGCATGTGTTTACCTGTTGGTGGGGAGTCGTCTTTCTGGCGCTTTGCGTGACGTGATCCTGAGAAGTGGGCGTCTGCCTGGTGCTGAGAGTTAAACGTCATCTCACACATACTGCACTGAATCTCCAACTTGCGTTTACGGCCAGGCAGCTTACCTACCAATTTCACAAGCAATCAGCCAATTAGAACACTGGTATCTGATAATCTGTCTAACAATTTTGAAGTCAGTTGGATACTATGGCATTCTATCTGACAGTCAGCCTTCCTCCAAGCCATATACTCAAATCAGTATTATAAGATCAGTCAGGGAAATTATCAACTAGCCTGTATATAGTAGGCAATTACCAGGTAATCAAAACTTAAACCACCTAAAGAAACGGGTGATAATGAGATAATCTAAAAAATAGTAACAACATTTAAACAAAGAAAAGAAAGAGCTCTCATTTTCATTAGCAGCAAATATACCGTACATTGGATTAAGATTAAAAGTAAGAATGTAATTATGTTTGATACATATTGTATTGTCCAAACAGAAAATATGAACATTAATGTAATATTTACCATACATCTTACCAATGATTCATGAATTATAAAAAGTACATGTTTCTTACCCATCATGTTGTCATAGACTGCCTGTGTGACTGGGTCCAGCTTTGGTGTCGTTGGTGTCTCTCGCGATGCTGACGTATCTGCAGGACTTCCCCTGCCCCCGCTGCGAGCTGTGAGAGGAATCAGGCTGCTCCCTGTTCCCCCTGATAATGCCATGTGCTCATCAGATGAAGAAGCAGCCATCTTAGTCATGGTGACAGATTCGTAACACATTAGCGACTGTGGTGTCACCGTAGGGTTATTTGCAGTGTTTGAGAAGAGTCCAAAACCAGTAGCTGCTGCTGCAGCAGAGGCTGAGTCCATGTAGGCTGTAGAGTAGGGGTCCCCAGCTCCGCCAGGTGAGTCCATGAAGTGGGCAGCAGCTGGGGTGTCAGCCTGCTGATAGTAGCGAGCTAGTAGGTCCGCTGCTGGGGTGGCGCTCTGGGCAGCAGGAGGTGAGTAGAGTGACGTGATAAGAGACTGTGGTGCTGCTGATGGGGTTGAGAACAAACTAGCTGAAGCAGGCGATGCTAGGTAAGCCATGGAGGATGCAAGGCCAGCAGCTGTTGGAAACTGGGTGCCTGATCCCAGGCCGTATTGAGCCGTGCCACCAAACTGGGCTGCTGCAGCACTGACAGAAGTCAGGCCTGCATACTGTGTTGCACTAGCAGCACCCGGATACTGTGGCTGCAGGTACTGAAGAGCAGCTGGTGTTGGTTGGAACATGAGGTTGGTTCCAGCTGGAGTTGTAGCCCCACGGTAGGCTGCAGCCGGCATGAGTCCAGCTGGCTGGCGTCCTAGCAGACCAGCTCCGCTGCCCAGAGGCGAGCTAGAGGAAGAGGAAGGCAGGCGTGGCCGGGACACAAGTCCTGCTGGCTTGATCCCTGAAGGATTGAAGCTCGTTGAAACTACCACAGGTCTTACTGATGAGGATTTGCTGATTATGGCTACTGGAGAACTCACCGCCGGCGGTGATTTAGTGACAGAAGCTGATGATAATGTGATTACTGGGGCATGACCAGCTGTTGGTGATATAGACGTGGTGCATGTAGCTGGGGAGGATATTGCAGCTGTCACGGCACCGGTCATGGCAAAGGAACTATCACAGCGAGAAACAGGAGACTTAGCAGGAGTGTTTTTGTTATCACCAGACTTTGAACATAGAGAAGAGGACAATGCTGTTGAAGCAATGCCTTTAGATTGTTTTGCAGCACTTTGTTCATCACTTTTCTCAGAAAAATCTTCATCTTTATCATTATTAGTTTTATCCTTATCTGTGTTGTCACTGATAATATCCGACTCTGTGTTTTCTGCATCACATGACTTAGTTGCCTTGTCTGTATCGTTCTTGTTTTCATTCTCCTCATTATCTTCAACATCTGACATGTCGCTTCCATTGTCATTATCATCATCATCATCATCATCATCATCATCATCATCACTGCCTCCATCATCGCTGTCATCCTGATGATCACTTCCATCCAATGAGGTTTTGCGTTGGCGACGTCGACGTTTCGTACCCATGGGAGGTGGTGTCTCTGAGGTTGAAGATGGGGTGTCCGGTCGAGAGCATGGGCTGGTCGAGGGATCATCACCAGAGGCTGACGAAGGGTCACCGCTTCCATCACCCGTCGATTTTTTACGCTCACTGCGACTGCGACGTCGCTTATTACCTAAAACACACAAAAAAGAAATGGATTAAGCAGTCTACTATTAATGTAACTCATTTAGTGAATAATGGAAATATTGAGCAGCATTTCTTGCACTGTTCTAGTTAAAGGCCCTATTGTTAGGCCAAGTTCTAAATACTTTTTGACAAATGATAGGTCAATATACGACAGCCAAAATCTCAATCCCAGACATTATTAAGGAAGTTCTTTTTCAATTGGCCCAAACACTTTTTTTAAATACTGGTAAGAAGGGCCTGTTTTATTTACACTTTACTCATGGGCTGAACACTTGGAACAGATTATTATTACTAGGATCATAGCATTTTGAATAATAAACACGAAAAATATATATCCTAGAATGTCCTCTTATAAAATACTTGTAGCAATTCCCAGCATTCACAACACATCTGTCAAGATCATTTACAAATGTATTGATTCAAATAAGTTGTTGCTAAATATTTGAACTCTATTTATGCCATTCAATAGCATAAAATACTGGTCTACCACACTGTGTCTCTCTACAGGAGGTGACATGGAAGAAAACAGTTGCTTTTTTGCCTGAATGGAAATTACAAAGACAAGGCATGTGTTATTTCTTTTTTTTTATCAATAGGTACTAGTCATGTAGATCAGCCGCATTTACATGCATTAATCATTTGATATTTAAATGATTTATTATAGGTATGTTTTGGATTGATATTAGACTTGATATTAGACCACTTGCGCTGACATTGAGTTTTGTAAGTGGTCCATATATTATTAATTCAAATTCAATATTCAATGTACATTGGCTTGAGTTCTTAATGGTTGTAGTTGGCACTATTGAAAAAAATAAAAATAAAACACCTTAATAGGAGATTTATCGTCAATGTTGGCGACTAAGTTTTTCCTCGATCTGTCAAGTTATAGAAATTTCTTCAGACTATCAGTATATCAACTGCTTGGTCTATTCGTGTGTGTTCTGAGAAGCTTTAAACCTAATTGGTGAATAAGAGATACAGCTGAAGAGATACATCAAGCAATTCAATCACATAACCTGATATCAAACAACATATTATTATTCAATTTACACTTACACATGTCATTAATATTGCTTTGTGCAAACATTCATCATTAATAATTTCGGCAACTATTTTGGGGAGACAAAATTGCTTGCAAACTTGCCAAATACATAAAATGACTCAATCTTTATTTATGTCTGCAATAATCATAAATAGACAGCAAAGAATCTATGATAGATGGTTGAGTCGCTCACCAGTATAAGACAAAAAACATTGTGAGTGATAATCAACAAGCATCACATTTCCTGGACAGTTTGTAGTAGAGTTGACAATCTTTTACATCACTGTCACACTGGTTGCCTTTGATCTTGTCATATCATGTGGCCACTAGGTTGGACCACTTCATACCAGCACTCGACACTTCAGTTTTATACAGCTTAATCTTCGAGGAGCAAGCAGATAAAAATCATCCTTGTGGCACAAGTTCTGCCAAATTTAGTTAGCATACAAATTATACAAAACAGTCACTGCATTGTGATCAACATGCTTTTAAACAGACTGTTCTGATCACAGAACATATAATTAATTTCTTCAAATCACAATATGCACACTGCATATAACTTTTTTCCATAATTTTAAAACAACAACATATTTTGATATGCACACATAATGCTCCTGCAAGTTTGCAGATGTATAAATCTTTCAGACTAATTCATAAATGGGGATCTACAGAGCTGGAAGCTCTGAAAGAAAAGTGAAATGTGATATGCAATAAACTGATGATATCACGGACCATAATATGGCAGTAACTCATCAGCACCTCATGACGACATCTCAGACCACATGGTACTTGGTCTAACGAAAAAGTCCTTTGAATTAATGAGGTGTTTACACTGGTCATCTAGTGCGAAAAGTAAGTGCAATGGTAGGTGTGAACAGCAGGTGCTCCACCACCAGAGAACCTGTCAAACCTGGCAGGTGTACAACACAAGGAGAATGAACTTGATGAACTTATATATGGACATGCACAGTTTCCATCATGCACCACTACATGACTATGGACAGTACATATGGCTTTGTCATATAGATATCATTGATAATGTAAAGCATTGCATTTTTCACATTTTATACTCTGCTACCTGCTGGTAGAAAATAATGCACAGAGCTGTGCAGCTGTGCATAACGTGGTAATCTTATACAGGTACATAAATGTCATTACATGAAAACTCGCATGTGTAGCTGTGAGGAGCGATAATTGCACACAAAGCCCAATTGAATGGCAGATATATGAACCTCTTATGACACACTCCAACACAATAACAGACAAAATTAATTAGGTCTTTATCTATAAGAAGTATATTTCATTATTAATGGCATTCCAGAGTTACAGTAAGGAGTTCATATTTCATAGGTTATGGATTTTTCCTTAATCCAAAAGTTTGCCTAAGTTAACTATAATATCAAAATGAGTCAATAATAATCACCTACACATGTAATGCAATGGTTTGCAGGGGCAATACATGTAAAATTGTATTTTTATGCAAACATTGAAATTCTATGTTCAATTAATCAAATTACAATCTTATGAATGCCTACAAAAGGTTGTTCTGTTAGATGACCACAACTTATTAGATCTATTTCTTCTGATCATTAATTACACAGGAGACTTGCATGATTGTGAGTCCTTTTGAGCCTCCTGATAAGCCTTGCTTCTACACTGACCAGCTGACCACACAACAGACCCATGAATATTACATGGAGCCGCATGATGTAGACAATCGCAGACACATGATCAGTGGGAAACCTCATACAGTGAGCACTCTGTCACACTTACACTCTCTATCCAGTCCAATCTCGCATTTGACTACCTACATTATTTACAAGAATGTACACACAGGATTAAAATATCTGAGAAGCTGTCATACTTGTACCTGTTTATACTGTTAGAGGACAAACTTCAAGATGACTACTACATGTATACTTGAGTATGACTGTTCAGAAGAGACTATTTCACATCTTAAGGGATCTCTTATATCAATCACAGAAGTTCTCTAGGTAATATTCTAAATAAAACTTCTGCGTCACAAGCATGAAATAAAGAACTGAACGAAATTGTGGACAAAATTAAACAAAGACTAGCATATAAATAGCTCTACCTTAATTATTATAATACCATATGTAAATGAGATGGATCAAGTTATCCTCCTGAACATATTACACTGCAGCATGCACAGATGTATGGTAACCACGGTGGCCTAGCAGATACCCTTCCGCCAGTTTTAGGATACCATTGTGCCAGTTGATTTTAGTCAGAAAATCAAGAAGATGAGATAATATTTGCTTCTCTTGTCCAGATTACTTCATCTTTTATATTCCTCTTTATTGTAGTTTAAACTTGTTACATTTTCAATCATGTATGGATGGTCATTTTGTTAAAGGTTATGCTGAGTGGTCAAACAAGTATGCTTGTAAAGAAGCATTATGATGTGTTCTGTGCATTCTGAAAGTGTCTTTCATTTAAACATCATATCAAAGTATGTAAAACAATTTAAATACCACGCAATAAGAGGCCAGTATATACTCAACAAAACACGTGAACGCGAGAAATGTCAACAGAATGATTTTCGTCAGACATAACTCGCACGGTGCACGTAAGAAACTGCCTATCTCTCCCATGTTAAATGAGACGTCTGTCGTTAGAAATGCACGGCACGTCTGGCGAAAATCATTCGATTATGCAATATCACGGGACTTTGTGTTTTATTTGACGAGACGGCATGGTATTTTTAAAGGTGGAAATAGCATTAAACCGCGGAGAATGTGAATATTATTTTCATCACACTTGCAATGGATAAGGCATCGTCTATTGATACTGAATTTTACAAAACAAATATGATTTTGACTGAGCAATATCTTTAAAGGATTAATTGTGAATGGTATAAAAAGAGACATTTTAAAATTCATACCATTAACGCCAGTTCAGCGTTTAACTCATACCAATACGCCAGTTCAGGATACCATGTTCACCAGTTAAAATCATAGGTGATTAATATGTGTAGACACCGAAATGATTTGATTTTGGGCACTCTGCCTATTAAAGTGTGCTTTCCATGAGGCCACTTATGGTCCATTTTTGACACTTTGTGCAATATCTTTAATACAGCTTGAAATAAACCATTCAAACTCGGTCCAAAGTTAGCATACCTAGAGACTATCATGTGTAGCCAATTTTGGCAATTTGATATAGTATACTGCTTACATACCTAGTGACCATCATAAGTGTCCAATTTTTGCACTTTGCCAACTTAAAGTATGCCTCCTGAAGACCATTTTTAGTCAATTTTGTCATTTTACACAGTAGTTTCAATACAGCTTGAAAGAAGAAACATGGCCTCCGTATTTGATACAATGTTTATGTTCATGGTGACCATCACCTACCTGTGTCTCCCTAGTTTTTATTATCAAAATAAATCATATAATGTTCTCATTCTTAGTTATTTCTGAACACACAAATTCATAAGCAATTATTGAATCTTCAAACGTAAGCATGTTCTGAGTTAATAGAGGATTCTGTTAAGTTGTTAAATGGATAGTTTGGCTCGGATATTAAGGCAACCTTCTATAGGTTCCCCTTTGATTTTCATCAAGAAAACTGGCGTTCATGGTATCCTCAACTGGCAACACTGGTATCAATATGGGTACCTCATTTCAATCTTAAATTGTAACTTTAATATTTGATTTTTAATTGAAATACCTTTTCTATGTGTTCTATGAATATTTATTCAACATAAATCAATACGTATAGTTGACTTAACACACGAGGATAATCCTATATTTGTATAATACTGTGATTGTTGTAAAAAGTTGCCTCCAAATCAACTGGCACAATGATACCGGGTATCCTAAAACTGGAGGAAGGGTATCTGCTAGGCCATCGTGTAAGGGGCTCATGGTGTCAGCATACACCACACAGTGACGGAGGCAATGAAGACAGCATGACAAAACCCTTCAGCATTTCATTCTTGACATTATCAAGGTAGAAAAAAAGAATGTGATCTAAATATTCAAAGAATGACATTTTTCAGAAAACTTCTACATATCAGACCTACTTTAATGAACAGCATTTCAAGCTGTTCACTAATTAATAACCACACATCCTCTATCACAATAACTTTCTCTCAGCTGACAGTCAATTACCAACATTACACTACCCAATAATGCTTTACAGGATAGCTGCTCTCTGTGAAAGAACTCTAGTCCATAGATCACCAGTTTAATAGGTCGAGGTTCCACACAGCTGTGAGGCTTTACAATTTTCATGTATACTGTTTACATGGCAGGGTGTCAAGACCTAATTATTACTAGTGTATATATCTTAATGGCTGAGTGATGCATCCGAAGCTTTATCAGCATGAAGATTCGCCTGTTATCATCTGCACAGAGCGAGTCAAATAGTCAAGGTTGCTGCAATGCTGCAAATCACTTCCTGACATAAAGTTGGCTCATATGTCTCATAATATTGCTATTGGAAACACGACTTCTCAAGATCTTTAACATTAGATGGCAAGCTGATCGTAGGAATAGATTTGTATCAAAAGTATCAAAGGTAATGAATTACTGAAAGTTGATGAGGAAGTGTTGAAATCTATTTGTATGATTCTTCATTTTTCTCCCAAATTTGCCAAAAGTTTAGATCAACAGATACTGCTAGGTCTGGCTGTCATCCTCACCAGCCTTGAGAATAATTTAATTAGGAAAATGATACACTATTATGGCAAATGACAGAAACCTTTTAAACTGTGACACTGCAATATTTTCATTAATACATCTTAAATTCATTTAATAAGTTGTCAGATGTTCTTCAACAAGTTGTTCAACAGAATTCGCTTCCTAATCAAATGCTATTTGATCTTGTGGGTCTTATCAATACAATAAAATACAATACAATTGAAGGGCTGCCTACAATGCACTCTGGCAGACCAGTTTGCCAAAATGCTGACTATTTTACACAGATGTAATAAAACAGCACAGTAAAGTACAAAACATTACACAAAAGAAATCACAGCAGGAAGTGCAAGAGAATTCCTCGTAGGCTTCATCACGCTTCACTGATTCTGCATCCAGCAGGCTATAAACACAGAATTTCTAGCATTTTTTAAGCGAAACAATAGGGAACAATGGACAATCAAATAAGAAATTTCACACCTGGCTTAATTGATTGAATTAGGGCAGGTGAAATGGTGAGGAGGCAGCAGAGACTGATGGGTAATCACTGTGTTGAGATGCGGTGAAACGAGACCTCTGAAGCTGTGATCACTCAGTTGATGGAGTTAACTTTTAATCCAATCAGATGATAAATTACAATAACTGATCAAATGTATCAACATCTTAGAGATTTGCAATTAGTATACTATTCTCAAAGAGAGAGGATCAAAGAAAGAGCACCTTATATTATAACCATCATGACCCGTGAGTTAAATTGCCTCAGATGTATGTTTCTTTCAAATAAACCTTAAATTTCTGTTTTATCTATCCTTCTCAACAGCTTAAAACTTTCAGAGAAGTCTCAACAATGATATAAAATCTTTAAAATGAATTAATTGTCATATATGTACCTTCTACAAGTTGAATCTGTACTGTGTGATATATAAGTAAGCTATACATACTATTAGTCTAATTGATGAAAGTGTCTTTGAAACTTCATATTACATAGTAACACCCATAACATCCTTAGAAATCAGAGTAAATTGACATTTGAGTTTACAACACTAAAATTACATGTTATATTTCAAAGCAATAGGCATGAGACTTCATTTCCATCTCATCCCACAATGCCTAGCAGGAATCCCAGAATTCAATAAGTCTGGCAAGTCAACACACCTTATTTAGCCCTAATCAAGATCCATATTTTGCCCTATATACACTATCCATCATATTGTGTTCATATAATCCTTGAAAAAAATAATATTTTAATAGATGAAACATAATGTTATCAAGTGCT
Organism: Streblospio benedicti; assembly: GCA_019095985.1. Classification (NCBI taxonomy): domain Eukaryota; kingdom Metazoa; phylum Annelida; class Polychaeta; order Spionida; family Spionidae; genus Streblospio; species Streblospio benedicti. Next base: position 64,617,317 of record CM032666.1, on the reverse strand, counting down.
TTTTTGCTTGAATTTTGTTCAAGTTCAGTATGTTAATTTTAAACAATTAGATGGGGTACCAGCCTCCAAGAAAAAAATAATTAATTAAAAAGTGGTAAATTTGACAATGAAACCCGGGTCACTGCGTCAAGGCTCATGTGGCACCAAGTTGTCTCAGTAGATAGGTGGACTCTTTTAGCAGTTTGGAAGCTGGGTTTTTGTGAGGTTTTGAAAGTGGAAAAATTGTTGTATTGCTGATATGAGATTGTTTCTTTATAGGTGGCATCAATTGGATGTTATCCTGTATACAATTTGAAAAAATATATATACCTTCTTCCTCCAATCTAGTACATACTGGCCAAGAATAGAATGTATTAGATATGGATATTCCAAATCACATTCACAGAGATGAGACGTGTTCAATCACTGCATGATAGAAACTAGACTGAAGAATATTCATTTGTCTATGAATCTAATGAAAGTTTACTATTCAATTCAGAATAATATGTTCCTTTATGTAATGTAATGCAATAGGATCAAAGAAGTCTATTTGTCAGTAGCAATGTAATGCACCATTAAATGGCATTTGTACAAAGAATGGACACACTTTTAACATGCGTTTCTTACATTCATGCTACATCATTGTGGCTCAAGTTTCTCATCTGATTAAATCACAATTTAGCTGGATCCAGGTCAATGAAGAGGCACTTTGCTTGTGAGGAGACAGAGCATGGTGCATACTGGGTCAGCACTGCTGGCTACACATGTGTCAAGGCTTGCTAACCAAGGCCAGATTACTTCACTGAAACATTTCATCATGTGCTTCTTTCCCACACCACTGTGTGTGCTGATCTTACAAAAGAAATGCTGACAATTGATCGTTTGTCAGAGACATTAAATACCCATCTGACGCGATGGAGCTCACTGATGTGCAAAACACTGCACAGTATACATCTTTTAATGAAACAAAAATCATTGGAATGTAGAATATTGAGCCAAAGATTTAATTGTGATTTACTTGTTTGTTCTAGCGGAACGATATTGTATTATAAGTATGTTAGTTATTTCATTACTTTGCTGTGTTTTTAGCCTTCCTTGAAAAGCTGTAGGGGGAAATAGACTATATAAAATGAATCTCACTATACAACCTTTCAATGTACTGCGAACATGAAATAATCATATGCTATAAGCAGGAAACAAGGACTTTACTTACGCATAGATTCTCATGTTTTAGGGCACATTTTAAAAAAATGCATACAGTACTTTAGTGACACACCAATTGATAAAAATATCACAAATATACAATAATTTGTGTACCTCAATATGATTATCAATAGCCAGATTTGAATATCATTGTGCACCATTTTGATTCTTCTTTTTTTTCTGTTACCTGTCTTACTTCTTTAGCATTATAACACACCGGGAAAATGTCACAGTGGGTTCTTGGTCAGCTGGCATGTCTTGGTTATGTGAACTACGCTTACTCGTACATTGCAAAATCCATGTCATCATATTGTGTTTTGGTTTGTATGATGCACTCTCATCTAAGGGGCGTTTATCTATCTCTAATTCTGTGTGTTTTAAGGTATGATATCAATGTAATCGTACATAAGAATACAATGTAGTTCCCAATTATCTAGAGTTGAAACTACATGTACATGTACACCCGATTCTCAGCACTACTATACGTACATTTTTGGGACTGCAAAATTCTTTCATTCACCAAAAAGTATTATAATCTTGTACATACACTTATTTGTGAAGCTATACAGTAATTGACTACAATGGATAATATATACGGGTATGTAATTTGGGATGTCGGGAATGCCCTCATAACGAACCCTAAAATATACTACAGAAAATTAGTTGTGCCTTCTCAGCTAGATATTAGTCATAAACAGTAATGGACGAACCACTAGCCTTGACACCAAACAATTTATGCTCCAATATCTGATGACTGCAAATCCACAGAAATTAAACCGTATTTTGTGCTTTATGCTGTGTGCTGGCAGGTTGGTGGTTAGGGGGTCAGCTATTTCGCAATGAGTGTGGATAAATGGTTATGATAGTATACATGTAGGTGGCTGTTTTATTGATGGTTGCCTGATGGTTAGTATGGGTGGGTCAGTGCAGCATGTCATGCAGTTGGGCTGAGTGGTGAAGACCTGTTGGTGATCCCCACTGGTTGGGTGATATAACTTTTGAAAAAAATGAATGTCTTTAATTTCTGGGTAAACACATGTATCTACTATCCACCATGTGTTCATTGTATAGATTAGTTAATTTTTCTCTTAACAAAAAGCAAAATAACTGACACAATACAGATCATTTTTGCGTTCGATGAACTAGATAAAAAACTTGGGTGGAATTATGACAGCAAAATTTCAACTAGTTTATATACGCACTAACATGAACATATACAATGCACACGCTGATTCAAAAGGTCATTTATTAAAGCTATGAAGAATAACCCATCCAACTTTCTTTACAAATATGAAAAATTCTTGATTTTCTTATGTAAATCAAGTTTGCGTAATACTCCAATCCAAAAGGAAGATATTATCATGACAACTTGCATGATACTTGCAGATATCACAATTTAACATCTATTCAGATGCAAATACTTTGAGCGTCTTCCTTGCATTGACTTGAGCAAATTTTATTCATCTTTTTGAAATGAACATTGTAATATTCTACTGTTTTTGGTTTAAGTTATATAACTCCATAAAATCTAAATGTGCTTTACATGTATATTGATTCCCGCTGTGCAGTATGTTTGTATACATCATACATCATATTTGAGTGTGTGTCTGTCAATAGAATCCAATTCTCATGACAATTCTTAAATTCTCATTTGTTTTAATCCTTTTCATTTTCTATTTCTGTTGTTTTATGTTCTAAATCAGTTATAAAATGTAAAAATACCTGTTGGTCCAAAGGTTTTTATCATTAAAATGTTTCTGTATAACAATACCATTCCAAAATTCTGGATCTGTGCAAGTACGGTGCACTTAGTCTGTTTGCTACAACAAAGTAGAGAGCCAATATGTGTCAATGCGCTGCCGCCTTGGGACATGACCTAATTTTTATAAAACGGACAATTGAAATAAAAATGTTATTTTTAATGATGGGTATTAAAGCTGAACTACTGAAATTCTTGCAATATGAGGTCCAGCATTCCTACCAGGTGTCGACAGTCAAATAGAAACTTGTTACTTGTTACTTGTTACTTGTTCTTGCTAGCTTTGGTACATACAAAAGAACATGAGAGAAAACAACGCACAAGTTTCAGTACATGACAGTCCTGTATGTTTTCCAAATAAAACATTTTCATTTTACAAAAAACTTTTTTTTTGTATTGTATGACAGGTTGCTGTAAATTGCAGGTCATCACACTGATACACAAATATGTACAAATATGTTACATGTATAATGATCAATTCAAATTGATTGAGTGTATATAATTTTAATTGTATTATCTTAAAGAGAAAAGAAAATGATTATAAATTTTTATAGTCTTACAGTGTAAATAACTTAGAGATTATACAAGAGTTTCTCATTCTATCTAAGGACAAGTTTAGAAAAGGTGCATCCAATGGGACCTCACAATGTGCAGAGACCAGGTGCAACTGTCAGGGCACATCGCCGTCACACCTTTTGAACTAAATATAGCTCTTCTATTTTACAAACACTTTTAAATATCTTTAGTTCAGTGAAAAAATCATTTATTTTTTTAGTATCTGGCTTATGTTTCCAGTTTTAAGATGATCGAGTTCAAACATGGCTTACATATAATCCACACAGAAGTGAGTAGGAGCCTTTAGGGCTTTAATTTCACATAGAAAATAATTCTTTGACACTTTTTTATAACACACTTATAAGTCTTATTATCCAGCCTCGATCTAACTGCAGCTAGAACTGCCCATTTCTATCTCGAATTCTGGCAAATGTCAGCCAGAATTGCAATTCTAATGCAATGTTATTACGAAAATAAACAATATCTAGTAAACAATCTCCTTCTCTAAATGTATTTTTCAACACCCATTGTCACCATTGATAATGTTTGGTTTGAATATTTCATATTCAACTGTTTTCTTATCAATAAAATAGAATTGTATATGCCATTCATGGGCTCAGTGTGCACTAAAAAAACTCACGGGATGTGTGTTAGTCGCTCTAACATTGCAAGTGCTAGATGCTAGGTAATTTTAAATTGCAACTTCAACTACACCTTTTCCCTTTTGTGATATTTTAACCATGATGATTCTTATTGCTCATTCTTCATTGACAATGACCTGAGGAACAAGTGTGCACCTAATCTCTTGTCCTCTAGCATATTTCAACAACTGCACCTGTGATCATCACCTGTCTGGCACTAAACACCAGATTACACTACCTTTCACCATGAGGTGGTGACGGAAGACAGAGATGTGAGCAATGCCTCCCTTGCACTTTACAGCCATTAACGCTGTATGCAAAAGTGATCCGTTTGAAGCCTGTACATGTTAAAGAGCTACATGAACATGTACATGTATATACAGAGCAATCCATGAACCTACTTAGCCAATCATACAGTACATGTGTAAATGTATATCCATCTAAGACACATTTTAATGATAATTTTTCATCCAGAAAGAACACGCTTAGATGACAATATCTTGTAAACCATAAGAGTGCTCCCATCACTGCAAACCAGTCTAACCAGAACTAATGAGAACTACTAAATGTATTTATTTCTAAACAGCATGGAAAATACAATGTTCATGTTACACAAAGATACTTTTTTAGTTAAATGAAACTATGGAAGTTGTAAATGATCAGCATAACTCACTTTGGGCAGACATCCTGACCATTGAACATCCAGTCAGGAGACAGGCCCATTAACAGGTGATGAGGGTGACTTGTGTAAACGTATCTACTTGGTCATTCACTGGCAAACAGAAGAACATCTCTAAGATGACATATTAATACTCTACGTCAAAGAAACAGAATGCTGAATATAATTAATTGTGAGCACATGTACTTGAAATGAAACGCTTATCCTAATTGTGGACATTGTTTTGGCAAGATAACAAGGTGGTCAAACTGACATGACACTTACATCAGTCAAATAGACATTTCAAAGACTGATGCCGCTAATTAACTCCTGAGTAGAAGTGACCAATTCTTTCTGTTCTTTAATAACTTTGATTTGGTGACTTACAGAACTAACTGCGTCAGAAGGACACACAGAACAAAATATAAAGAATTACATTACGATTGTTTAAGTTTCTTTATGGCCGAAGCTTTGAATAACAAAATGAGTAAAAATTGACATCTCTTGAAATAAGTAACAATACAAAAACATTCCACATCACAAAATGGTAATATGATAATTGTAAAATTATTAAATCACTAATGTATTGCTTAAGAAATGTATGTTGATAGAGTTGTGTGATTTGCTTCATTTTTACACTGTGTTTCAAATGTGAAGATATGATGTTAAAGAAAGATAACAATCTGAGTTTATAATGGTTAAAGAAATATAATATTAAATTGTAGTGTGGTCACGTTTATTTGGACAATTATGTATAAGGTGGTGAATGTAAACATTTTGGTTTATAGTTATAATTCTGGCTAATTCTTTTACACCTGGTTATTGGGACATTGGTCAATCAAGTGATCATTTCTCATATACCTGTGTCCTGTTACATATTTGAGATACTATTCCTGTGCCTACATGTTCTGTACTTACAAAGCTACCAAGATAAAGATTATTTTACTTCAATTTACATTTGTCCTTGGCAAATATGTCTTGTATTTATACAGTTCCGACCTCAGCCAAAAAGCAACTACAACCATAAACTCAATTATGTCTTTTATGTTCTCTCTGCATTGTAGGGCTTTGAGACACTGCTGACCTTTCTCAGCAAAAAGGTTCCTAAGATCTTTAAATATTTTAACTTAACATAATGACACTACAAATAGAATTTTAATATAAAAAAAACGGGGAATTGTAATTGAATTAGACTTTTTAAGTTTCTAGTGTATGCAAGTTTATTTACGTCCATTTATATACAAGCATACAATATGAAAGATTAAAATAAGGATTATGTAGATTAGTATTATTGTAACTACAAGAGGTACAACTTATATGTATATCTTGGATACATGCATCAATTTTGAAGGAAACACTTCCTCTATTTTCCAAAAGAAAAAGATATTAGAAGAGATATTGAGATACAAAATGTATCATTTGTAAACAGATTCATTGGATTTCTTTTTCATATCAACAAGTATCACTAATTTTGTGCTAAATCCATATAAACTTATTATAATTGTCTTAATATTTTCGGACATTTTCAATTTCCATCGTCTGAGACGATGGACATTGAAAATGTCCAAAAATATTAAGACAATTATAATAAGTTTATATGGATTTAGCACAAAATTAGTGATACTTGTTAAAATGTATCATGTGTGATATCCAAGTGTTTTGGGTTCATGAGAAGAGTAGCAGAGAACGATGTCGTTTCAATGATGTATTTGTTCAGAACTAACTTTTAAAATAACAATATACAATATTTATACTAGGTCATGCAAATTGACCACACAATCATATGATCGACAGCTGATACTTATGGAATTTACCCATGCATTAGTATTGCTTTCAATGCGCTAACGTTTAGTCTATCAAAATGTCTATATATTACATCATGGTTATGTCACAGAGTGACATTACAAATAAGAAAAAAAAACTTTGGCCAACTAAAATCAACGCCACTCCTCCCTCTCTAACAACAGTCAACAGAGTTTAGCTGACTGTCCCAAATATAGGTGAGTTGCCCATATTCTTCATCATAATGCAGCCAAGGGCTGTGTCTGGACATTTGATCAGGCCCATGTGCAGTCCTCTGTGAATGAATAGCTACACCATTGAAAGCAAACTACAGTCCATTTTCATTGTATACAGGAATATGATTACTGTACCATTGAAGGGAAACAAGATTAATCATCTGTTTCATATGGTATTAACTACATGTACAACTGATAATTTTGCAAAAATGTGCAATCCTTGAAATAGATAGAACACTTTCATAAATAATTCTAAGATGATTTTAAACTTACAAGAAATTAGGACCCAAATAAGCCATGATGGCATTTTTGAGGCAAGCCAATGAATCAGGCAAAAACAGCTCTCTACTGTTTGATGTTTATATCTATAGTTAGGTGTTAGAAGTTCATTACACAGGTTAATTCAGTCGATGTAAAGTGGTCAGTTTAGGTTAGTTCTGACCATGAAATGAATGCAAAAATCTGTGTTAGATGGAACCAAATGGTCAAGCTGGATGCATCCTTATTCGAGTTCTTCTTGGTCGAGAGCAGCCAGAGCCCTTCTGCTTGCATTGGCTTGCGTCTGTTTGTTTTGGGCAGCAATCAAGAGACCGTCAGCTTGATGGTCGGCATCACACTGTTACATTATGGATACATTTTAAACTGATCTAGATAGAATACAAGAATACTGGTATCTGATGTGATCGGGCAAGTGTGATCTGACCATTTAACAATAGCTACTTTTGGAATCTACCTTTACCATCATCCTCTATGCTCAATGCATTTAATATCGTTTCTCATTGAGTCGTCAGTCTAAGATGGAGATAATGGCTACATCAATCTGGCTCAATTTCATCCATAATCCCACACGAGAGCTTAGAATGTCTGCATTTTATTAATTTGTAATTCAATTTTATTGTTGTTGTTGTTTTATTTTGTGGGAGTTTGAGCTATCTCGAATCTCTATAATTTTTTTTTCAGACTTTGCTACTTATTTTACTGCAAGAAGGAACTAACCATTCAGCATATCACTACACTTCTATAGCTATTCAAAATGATCTCCACTATTACAAGAAACAAATTGATGCACCCACCCATATAAAAAATAAACGCATTCTTGGTGTCTAAAATATGTACTTGCAGGACATTCGTCAGTCAAGTAAATGTTGCATCAAATCTACACTGTAAATGAAGTAATAAATGTGAACTTTGCATTTGATAGTTGATGCATTTCAACAACAAAATTCTCTCATATATTATCTTCATACTGAAATGACAGAAAATTCTGTAAAACGTCTAAATAGTTCTCAATACCAATTTATAGCATATCAAATAAGATATGCAATTATGTTCCCTTTAAACAAAGCTTCAAAAGAACAACTAAAACATCAGATTATCTCCTTTGTGAAATTTATCAAATTTGACAAATTTTGCAAGAGCTGAGACAATGAGGTGTGATTGCATTTATCTCAATTCAACTTATCTCTTTTAAATTCCAAACCATCCAAGTGCCCAACCCCCCCTCACCTCGATTAAAAAGCCCCCCATTACCCAATTAAGGCCCCTGAATTTCTCAGAAATTGACAGTAAGATACACTTGAGCCCATATTTACTCACTCAAGTTCTACCAGGCAATTGGGATTACATGTACCATCACCTACACTGACTTCAAGTTATTGGTTTTTGACTTCTCACTAATATGGTTTTTGACTACTTACAAATGTACTTAATATGTACCATAGAGGCTTTGTAGTTATGAATTTGCTATCTTAAACATTAGATTATAAGATCCATACCTCGGTGATGCAGAGAGAGGGTGTTGAGCATACTCATTTCTATTTGGATAAACCTAAACATTGAACTGTTCTATGTTACCTTAATGTACAGTTTGCAGTAAAGCAACTAGAGGAAATAGTGAATGAATGTTAGTTAGAATTTCAAAGAACATGGTAAATTTGAAATGAGGCCCTGGCCCTATCAAGTGATTGATTGCAATTATTCCCTTATTCCAACTCTCAGTGTTCATGGCTGAATGTCAGAAAACAGCGTGTAATGTGCCATTGAATTTCCATTTAAAAACGCTGCATCCTTTTTGTACATTATCGCAAAGGGAGATAGGGCTTTTATCTCATAAAGTGGCTAAATTATTCATTTCTGGCCACCAACTTGGAGAAAGAGGGTCATAATAAACGTGAAATTGATAGATCTATTGATAGATTGCTTTATGAGTTAAGTGATTTTGATTTTGCACTTTAATGTAGACTGGATTTCAGGTCAGAATTTCGAGGTAAAGCATCACAAAATCTGTGAATGGAAGCATCAGCTTTACTCCTTTTTGTAAATCTCTTTCCTAGTTGGAAAACTTGGAGCACTAAAATGTAGTGATTTCAATAAGTGAAATGCATGTGAATTCACACGTTTTTTTAATGGAATGGTAGTTTATAAACAGAAAGCTTTAAAGTAAGGACTGACTTATTGGACATAAGAATCAGGGATCAGTATGATTTATCATACCAGTAACTATGAAATAGGAAAGTTCTACATTGTAATACCAATATAAGATAGGGTACAAAATACTGATGTTCAAAGTTAAGGTTTTAAGAGAATCCATTGCACAAACTCATTATGAAGACATCCGTGCAGCTTTTCTGGCCACAGATGGTTGATGGTGCTTGATGGGATGATATGTGAGCGATGAGTCTCTCATGGAAGGCTGAATGTTGGGGGCAAGTAAGTACTCACCAGGCTCTCTCCACACATGGGTACAGAGAAGTTGCCATTAACACTCGATGATAAAAATCAAACACTATCACTTTAAATTACATTATAAATTTTATTTATAAATGTCTTCCTTGCATTGTGCATATAAACAGATTTGTCATAATTGTTCACTATCTTAATATAACATGCATAAAGAATCATCCTGAGTTTCACATGAACATCAGGAAAATTGTTGATTTACACTTCAATAATAGAAGTATACCTAATGTATTGAATATAATAGAATTACACCTTTTAGTGTAATGAATATTACTTTCCTTTGGTAAAATTTCTAAGCTTTTTTACTAAATTCATATATCTTGGTGTAGAAAACATAAGTATGCTAAACACTCTTTCTTGTCTTCTTATGCTCAAAGTGATCATATTATATACAATTTGTGTTCATTGTAGTTACATCAAATGTATTTTATGTGTAGAAATTGCAGACCACATTTTTATAACCATGCATATTTCTAAAAGGATGTTGACCACTCTCTACGAGAGGTCAAGTATTTTTTTTTAATTTAATTTTGTATCATTGTATTAGATAAATTATTTTGATGATAAATGGTATAATATAATGAATATCTAATTTTCATATATTTTTTTATGAATCGTGCTTCTCCAAAGTGACCTCTCTACTAAAATGTTTCATATGTTTCCTGTCACGTGACCAGAATGAACCAGGTCGTTCCCAAGTGAAATATTGAGACAAGTAATGTTTGGTTGTCCTGTTTGGTTTTGTTCACTTCAATGGTGCATAAGGGAGCTTATATACTGACAAAATATAATGTTGGACACGTTTACAGCATAGTATCACTAAAATCAAAATGTCAAAGCCAGAGAATGAGAACGTTATGCTCTGATTTTATTCTAAATAGAAAGTGTGATTACTTTGCCTATCAACTTGTTTTAGAATAGTTATATATTCAATTAATATACACCATATGTTGCTAATCCATATGTATAAATGATATTATTAGAATCTAAATGCTTTATTACACATTCTTTCGTAATGAAAGAGGATTCCCGGCATATTTTCGTTTATTTTGTTTTTAATTTTCTCACTGGTTGGACAGGAATTGCACACACGCAAATCAAGGTGGTAGTGTGATTGTGGAACGCAAGTCATAGGCTGGTACCAGATTTTTTGAGAGAGGCTTCCTTCAAAAGCAATGGTGCTAGCACAGAAGAACCACTTTTTTCTAGACATACAGAAGAAGCACTATTTTATAAAATATAAGCCTCTCGTGGAGAATGGATGTTGACACCACAGAACTCCTGGGTTTTATGCAAGGTCTGAAAAATAATAGGGCATGTGAAAAAGCCTTAAATATACATATCCTTGAACGAGTTCATCGTGTTGGAATGCATATATATACATTATTTAGTTCATCTTAACACAACACAAACACAATTTACTGTTGACAGTTTCGGCAACTACTGTTGACAGAAAGAGGAAGAACACATAGTAGGGGCTCTAACTAAATGTGGTTACCCAAGATGGTCTTTTGAAAAAGTGAAAGTACAGACAGAAAAGAAGAAGGAAGGAGGAAAGGACAAGAGAAAGAAAAAGAATAAGGACTCAGCAGGCTCCAAAGGATTAGTCATCTTAACTTACGTAAAAGGGGTAACAGAGAGTATTTCACGTATCCTCAATAAGCACCAAGTGTCTACAGCGGTGAAGCCCCTACAGACCATCAGGAACATTCTTGTTCACCCTAAGGACAAACAGGATAAGCTAGAGAAATGTGAAGAGGTGCACAAAATTCCCTGTAAGTCTTGCAAGAGTGTGTATGTTGGGGAAACTGGCAGAAAACTGGGCACCCGTGTAAAAGAACACATGAAGGATGTGGAGCAGAACAGTGGGGGATCTTTCACCAGAGCAGCGAGGAAAGAATCCCTAACCCAAATCAGCAAGAGTGCGATCACAGACCATGTAAAACAGAATAATCATGAGATAGACTGGGAGGAAGTGAGTGTACTGGATAGGGAGGGGGATTGGAGAACAAGAACCATCAGGGAGGCGATAAAGATACGAGGACAGAAGCAGGTCATGAACCGAGACGAGGGGGCCTTTCATCTCTCTCACGTGTACGACCCGATTTTCGGCATCGGAAGTCGTGCTGAGTGACCTTGACATGTGCAGAGATGTTTTGAAAATGGCAACAGTAGTTGCCGAAACTGTCAACGGTAAATTGTGTTTGTGTTGTGTTAAGATGAACTAAATAATGTATATACTTAAATATACAGTACTAATAATCTAAGAAGGATACAGAATCGTAAGCGAAGTTAGAGGAATCGCCGCAAGAAATAATTCGTAACAATTAGTAAAAAAGTTACCGCTATTACAATTTTCTTGGAACTGCTCAGTCACTTAAACTACGATACTTATGATTATCAAAATAAAAAGAAAGAACATAATAATCAGATTAAATTCTTACACTTCCGCACATTGGCTACTACCTTTCGCTCAAAAATATTCGGATTTGTTCGACCATTCTCGTTTATTCCCGCCACAAAGTGAAAACGGAAGTGCGGACACGTTACAGACACCCAATGAAATGAAAATCTGTCAAAATGTCGGCGTGAATTTGAACTTTTAGAAATATTCTTTTTATTACGGGAACCTCCGTAAAATGCGTAATATAAGGGGAAATAATCAAAATAAACGTAACTTCAGGCGAGTTATGAAGAAAGCCGTAATTTGCAGAAGCTACAGAACCTTTTTATGTTCCTAATAGTTGCAACAATGAGAACCGTAAGAAATCGTAGCGTAATTCTCAAAATTTTTCTTCTGTATCCTTCCTACAGTATCAGTACTGTAATTTTAATTTTTCTAAATTTCAATTGCATATTTAGAAAAAGACTGAGAAACAGTTTAATGAAAACTTTGGAAATTATCTAAATCATTTTGATAAACATTTTGGAACTCCATGTAATAAGCGTATTTGGAAAAATAAATACTTACAACAAAAATATTTTCTACAGGATGCATACAGTAAGCATAATTAGGTTGACAGAGACTACTATTACCATTCAAGATGAAATATTGAGTTCTTATTGGCTCCCACGTGTCCAAGTTTTAGCTCTATTCCTGCATTAAATGGTACAAAGATGTTAAAGTTTCAAATTAAAATGAAATTGAAGAAATAAGGAGATGCAATAACTCAATGTCTCCAAAATCAATTCCAAATATCTTTCATTAATTCACCATTGACTAAGATGACAGTTGATTACATCCAATTGAATATATGCAGCATTCTTGTGTATGCAATATCCCCCTGTAAATGCTCAACTGCTAACCTGTCCATGATCTATTGAGTGATATAAAGTGACAAATTTATGCCAAGAATGTGGCCATATTGGTATTACAACAGTCCACAACGCTTGATATTCATCCTACCCTATCATTTATTTCTCGATACTAGCAATTTCAGTAATGATCATTATCATAATTCATTTATTCATGAATATAATGTTGGTATTAATAATTAGTCGCAAACTCGTAATTTTCCCAATTATTTTATGGAGTAATTTACTCCGACCCTAATCATAGAAAATACAAGGTAGTATCTCACAAATCTGTACATCAGAATTACAAATAAATTTGGCACCATTGGTGAAATGGGTACGCATAATGGCAATTGAAACATCCATAAATATACAGTATGTGTACTTGTAAGAGATATTTGATATTTTGGTGATCATGACAGCATCCACTGCCACAAGCAGAAGTTCCGCCTTTCTGTTATACCATCATGGCTGGCCACTTGAGCTGCCTGTGTAAATCTGTAATGGTCCACATGCCCAAAGGTTAAATGATTTGGAAATGGGAGAATCTTCAGCTTGCTGCATATGTGCCCGTGGGTTTTGCAGCATTCATATAGGTGATGTAATGAAATGAATGTTCTTATGATTTTAAGCTGAGACACATTTAAGGCATTGAACAGGAGAGATGTACAAACTTAAAGTGTCAGCATAATAAGATCCTGGAAACTTGAAATTTAGTTATGACAAACACATGTGTTATATACTCAAGCTGTAGCTAATTAGACTGTATCTCCATCTTTCAAAAATCATATATTTTGAAGTGTCACAGGTAATTAGAAGGTAATGAGGAACTTTGCGTAAGATTCCTACTATATGACAATATTCCGACCCTTTTTCAACTACACTTCTGTATATTTACTCTGGTCATTGTACTAACCTGTTTAATTATAGCTAGCATGAGAGCTCACTGCTTTTAAGGGACAGATGTTTAACAATGAGGGTTAACCAGTCAGTAAAGGTTGGATGGTCACGGTTTGGTTCTGTTTTGGATTTTACATACTGTATACGACCATCCAAGCACCCAGGGCCGTTAAATTGAAATTTCTTCAAACTAGGGGGTGGGCCGTTACACGAGAGTGCAGTTACTACATAATTCTGAAAGACATTTAAGAAAAAGATGGGGGAGGGCTGTTACACGAGGGTGGGCACTTGGATGGTCGTATACGGTACTAAAACCAAACAAACCTCAGTTAATTGAAATGGTGTTTACTCTGCAACTTACATTATACATACAGATGTTTTATCTAATACACAGTGTGCCCAGTACGCATTATGTTTCCATAGAACACAGAGAATTAAACATGTCCATCCCATGAGACGCATAAAACTTACAAACCCCCACAAAATCTTGTTTTATTTTAATGACGCCACAATGTATGACACATGATCATCTTTGAGCAGACACACTTAGAAAAAAAAGAGTTCATGATGGACACATGCATCGTAGAGGACAGAAACCAACTGAGACTAATGAATGACCATTCTTTCTTTTCCCCCTTCATTGTTTCATTGTTCTCAGTTGGTTTCAGCCACAATGAATGTGCCCATGGAGGCCATATTCATTGTTGTTAGGGAAGTATCAAAATTGAAAATTTGCATAGCTTCAGACGTTATATGGATCACTGAAGACGTCAGGGCTCTTATCGCAGACATAAAGTATCAAAGTGACTTTCGACTGGTCCACACGAGCCGAGCCGGTACATAAATGTTGTGAAGCCTAAGAAATGTCACATAGGATGAAGCCCCTCTAGTTCATCAGTCTCCAGCTACATGTATTATGACTGCCATAAAGATATTACAATATGACTGCCATACATAAGGTCTATCATTGGTATTGTGTGTTCCTAAGCAAGATTCGATGTAAGCCACTCACAAATCTGCATAATTCTGTCTGAAATGTCACTGATTTCCTTGTTTGAAGAAATTATTATTGCTGAATGTTATTTCATCATGTAAATGAAAAGTGCTTCGGTGGCTGTGTGGATAGAGTTAGACTCATAACCAGAAGGTCTTGGGCTCAATTCCCAGTCGAATATGGTCCTTGGGTGTTGAGCAAACTCATTTCTTAACAGTTGCACACTGCTTCGTGGTACAATCAATTTTCATAGGATTTTGTTCTTAAATAGGTAGCTGATCTATCAAAAATGAATCTCAAATTGAGTCCTCAAGTCATGGTTGTCAGATCCCTCATCATAGCTGTGAGGTTACATGCCAGACCTATAGTGCATCTACATAAAACATAACCTCATCAATAATATATTCTGCATACCCAAAGTAATCTTTCTCATCAGGTTTAATAGACATTTTACATCAAGTCTCATTGACCTTTGACCTGCAATTTGGCTTTATGGTCAACATGTCATGGATGGCCGATTTCATGCCAACTCTTCCCAATACTGAACACATGAATACAATAAACTATCAAAATCAATGACTAGCATGCCATGAGATTTTATTGCATATTCACCTTTGATTTGTTAACGACTTCTTACATTCTAAGATTTCCACAATCATCACAATTCAGAGCAGGT
The DNA here is from genome assembly GCA_019095985.1 of Streblospio benedicti. Classification (NCBI taxonomy): domain Eukaryota; kingdom Metazoa; phylum Annelida; class Polychaeta; order Spionida; family Spionidae; genus Streblospio; species Streblospio benedicti. The sequence goes on along the minus strand of CM032666.1, from coordinate 64,601,901 downwards.
TGTGTCATGATTCATTTGGAACAGTATATGCTCGTCTATTTTCAGTACACAACTAATTTTCTCGTTTGTGATAAAAACAAGAATTTACCGGTATGAGAGACAATATTACAATTGATAAAGAAATATGCTGTACATGTATGTCACACATTCAACATTTTATGAAACTATCATACATCAATCAATTCATAATTACCAAAATTGCTTTCAAACATGAAATACCTAGGTACCGGTAGGTAGGTTTGGTGTTTATTTTCAACAGTCAATAATATTATATATATATATATTTAAAGATATCAAACCTTCTAACTATATATTTTCAAGTTCTAAGTACATAAATCATCAAAATTATTTCATACACATACAATGTAATCGCACTACTTCATCTATTTTACAGAAGATATGGTTTTATAATATATTGAGCTAAATAGCTTACCATGTGAATTACAAAAGAGTGAGCTTGATGTTTACTCTATCTGTAGAAATCTACTTTTTCACAAGTGCAATATTATTTGCATTGTTTGCATAAAATAATTGCATGGGGGACTACTGAGTTATTTCACCAAACTCTCCCATATCAAACCCTCAAATATTCATGTTTTGCAATCTTTGCATCATTTCGGATAAATAATGAAATGGTGAGAGTTTCATTGCATCTGGCAAACACACTACTGTGGTTTGACGCCTGCACTTCCACTCATCCCTATCACACAGTGACAATAAATTGCAGTTTGCATGAAACTGAAAGTCGTTACGATGCTGCGAAGTTACATATTTATGTGCCGTTTCAGCAGTAGATGGAGCATGGGTACATCTGTGTACATCTGCTGTCTATAAGCATTGCTTTGCATGCAGTTTACGAGCAATCAGTGTGAACCTTTGTCCTCTAGAGATGCAGAAGCAAACTTTCACCAAGAATTTCAATGTGTGCACCAGTTGTAGGTATTAACTTTCCAACTGTGATTTGAGAAAATGATAATGTGCTGATGCAGTCTAACCACACAATACACATTATCATGCAATACATAAAGGTAACTAACAGCAGAATGATGTGTATAGCCAGATCATCACTTTAAGGCTAGATATATGCTCTTATATGAATACTTTATGACTTCACATTATTGAAATAAGTCGACACAGTCCTATATTTTATAACGACTGCTGATGTATCTTTATTTATGCACCAGCAGATCAACATAGACTGTGCAATGCACCATAGACCTAACCATGGGATGAACTCAGAATTAAATCCCTAGCATTGATTGCCAAGGGTTTTCGTTGTTTCTCAGATAGACGCGATGCAGCAGAGTCCAAGTAACTGAGGCTTGAAAATGATATTCCTGGTAGCCTCTACCAGCTAATATGAACAGTTTGCAGATTCATTTCTTAAATACACTTCGATTTCAAACCTTGATGATCAAGACTAATGATCCCATGTTTTTACACTTCAGAAAGCAAAGAAACAGTTCCAGTCTTTTCAAATGTGCAAAGGTTGATTTAACTTGAATGGGTGCACATTGGTAGAGAAAACCGCTGTGATTGAACGTCCTGCTGTATAAATAGTGAGAATGCCAGAAGCCTTGACTGAGCTGCGAGCACCCTAAGTAAGAATCCACTTATTTCCCTGCAGAGATTCTATGTTCTACAACAGGGTCAATGAAATGTAAGAAGTGTTCTCTAAATGTATATGGGTACTTTTCGTAGAATTTTGGCTAATTGGACAAAAGAATCCCTTACTTTGTCTCATTAAAAGAAGTTAATTTGGAATGTTAAGAAAATGAAAGAAACTCAGATGAATTAGTTTGCAAATTATGTATTCTAATGGTTGGAAGTTTATTTTACACAACTTACGTATCCTTAGATGCCACAATTTTGACATATTTGCATTGCTACTTTGAACCTTTTCTATGAAATTGAAGACACTTTTAGAGAAACATTTCCAACATATGAAATATATGACTTCTTTCCAGATGTGGCAATTAAAAGTTATTGTAGCTCTATGTAAAAAAAAATCAAATGAATTAGGTAATCATAAGTTTATTACAAAATGACAACATTAATATTTGTCCATACACTGACTGTGAAACTTCTACTAGTAGATAAAACTGTTACATGAGGAAACCAAACTACATCTTTATTGCAAGAGGTAGGATTATTAGATATAAAAAAATATCCAGTAACTAGTCAGCTAGTCTTCAACACATGGGACGAGTCGTTACTTTTAAGACAGTGCAGCGGATTGACAGAGACTGGGTGGGCTGGAGCCTTGATTGCCGAGACATTAGCATGCTGATGGTAGGGGCTGCTAATTAACAATCAACATGTATTATGTTGACATTCGAGACAGGAAACATTGCCATGTTGGGTTGCATGATAAATAGGAGGCATGTAAATGCCGAGATTCCACATGAGTTTACTGAAGAACTTAATTCACTCTACTTGGTACATGAGCAAGGTTTTGGGTTGGGTCACCTGAAAAGAATTTGAAGTACATAATTGAGAACAAAAAGTTCAATTATCTTAGAATATTTTGAATCTTGAAAAAAGCACGCAGCATAGAACATCTAAGCTAGTTGGTGTCATGTTGGTGTTGTCGAAACAATTAGTTTGCAGCATGAGACATTCATGACTACATGTATAGGCAATAAATGTTCGTTCACATTACACAAATATTTAGGAGATACATGTACAATATAATAAGACGACTTTTTTATGTCCAATTCTTGAGTTAGGAAACAATAATATACGTTTTAACATACTCATATAACTTATATACATGTATACATATGTACATGTGCTTCTGTTGCCAAGTAGATAGGGAAATGGACTCATGACCAGTAGGTTGTGGATTCCATTCCCAGTCAGGTCTGATAGTGGGTGTTGAACAAACTCATCCCTAAACTGCTCTGTGGCACAAATAGGTACAGGTCAAGTGAATGAACGCTAATGTGAGAATTGAGCACTTCTACCCCATGACAGCAATGTGCTATATGCTCCCTAGGGAGTTGAGAAACATATAGCTTGACAAAAATGTTAATAACCTGGCACAAAATGTAAGTCGTGAGAGCAAGACTTGGAACATGACTATTAACCACCACATTTACATTTATATACATACATCATAAAAGTGACTAAAAACATGCCTAACACTGTGATGTGGTGAAGAAGACATAGATCAAATGCCTGGAGAGAATCCATTAGATGACGGTGAGCATCCATTGATTGGGCAAATATCAGCCCATTAACACGACAGGATCATGGAAAACACCAGGTTATCAGGGATGCAGCCACAAATATTTACATGAAAAAATATTATCTTGGTGTAATTGTATTTGAGCATCTACGTGTTAGCATACGCATATTCATAGAAAGCAACTTTGCCAGTACTTGATAAGGTATGTTAATTGCAGTTTATTTCATACGACAATTGTTTTTATTACTTCCGATATTTTTAATTAGAACTACAATGTACAATTTAACATTGTACACAGTTGCTTCAAACAGGCGCAATTTATCTATGAATCTAATTTTGAGTAGAAAATGTTCTCTCTGGCCCATCATATTGATCTCACAAATGGTGTCATATTTGCAAAGAATCTCAATAAAGCAAATTTAGAAAGGCTAAGGGGTTATGGCTGATTCTGGGAAATTTCATCTCCTAAATGCCTTTTCAGAATTTTTCCTTTCAAATGACAAACTACTCACTGGCTGTACACAAGACATCGAATGAATATACCGGTAGTTTTCAAATCTATATGAACATTTGTAGAATTAGGCTGCAGTATGAAATGCATTTTTTGAAGTTGAAATATATGGAAGAAATACTCAAGATAGTTAAATGAAAGATTACCAATGGACATTTTTCAACACAATATCTATAAATGTGAATAAAAATACAACATGAAGTTTGAAAGTAGCACACAATGTTATACAGTAAAACGCCTCTTACCAAATACAAGGCCACCAAGTCTGCAGAATATATTTGGCCACATAACAGGGTTTGGCGACTTAAAAGGACATGAAGAATAACAGGTTTTCTTGGTCTTTACAGGTGATCAGGGGGAATACAAAATTGTACGCAGTTTGTTTATTGCATTCATGCATTCTGATCTTTGTGTTTGTGTGAATACTCCGCAGCCTCTAATGATTTAGCGGGGTCATGTGGAGTTTGTACATGGACCTCCAGCATCATGATATAGTAACCAGCTGAGACTCGGGGTGGAGGGGGGGCTCATGCTAGCTATTGTTTTCAAATCAAGTGACTCTCCACTACACGGGACATGCCTTCCGAGCACACCTTTCAAAGAAGCTATGATAGTGCTAGATTTCTCATTCTCATTCAAATGAATAACTTTGACTCGCTTCTTCTTCTTGATTTTGAAGGCATTTTAATATCTTTAGAGTTCAGAGAACATGAAGAATGATGATAAAATTCAAGAAATCGCTTGGTTTTATATAAGCAGTTCTCCATCTTGTCAGTGTTGATTTGCAACAAAATCTTGTTCCATCATCGTGTATAAACGCAAACCAGCCTTGTTAAAGTCCGCAGCCACTCGGGTATTTCCAAATCTAGCTGCAAGATTAAAAAATGGCCGCTTTTGAAAACAAAGACCACACTAGCATTAGAGGGATGGATTTACATAGAAAATTTGTCAATACACAAGTGTTAAATCCGTATACGGGATGTGGCCACTTAGGGCAGAGGCCATGTGGTAGGAGTTTTACTGTATAAGCAATTTCAAAGTTATGAGAATAAAAACAACCCGCCTCAGTCGAGATAAGCAAGTTAAGAAGTAACAAATGTACACCTTCTTACCTGATCTGTCCCTATCCTTGCCTCCCTTGTCGTCTCCCTTCTCGCCCTTGTCGCCACCACCGGTTGCCTTCTTCAACTTCTTCAAGTGGCTCTTCCCGGAGAAGTGCTGCTGCGCCTGCTGCTCAGAGTTGAGTGTGAGGTCACACGTCTCACAGCGCACTGCCTTGGCTGCCTTGCGTTCACCGAGGCGCCGCCGAAACTGAAATAACAATTGCAGTGTGAACACTAGATTGGGTATATTAGATGAATTGTTAATGTTCATTGTATGTACAAAAAGGACACTTCGGTAAGATGAAAGTTACAAAATACAATCATGTCTTTGGAAAAAACTATCAAAATGAGAATATACTGAAGGTATTACACAGCAGCTTGACGATTATATGTCGGGAAATAAATAAGAATGATCATAATAATGAAAAGCGCCCCCAGTGAGGGCAAACTAGTACCTGGAAAAACACTGGAATGCCACTGTCTATATATTGGCAAAAAATCAATATTTATATTTCAGCAGCTAACAGCACCAGGCCTTATGATATTGATTATTCCATATGCTGGCTAAAGTGTATTGAATACTAGTAAAATGGACCTAATAATGGGCCCAAATGAGCCCAAATATGGACCGTTTGGGCCCATGTGAAATAGGGTTCTTGTGGTCACCATTTCCAACCGACATGCCAAATTTGAGCATCCTAGCTCAAACGATGCAACCTGTAGAGGGGTAACTAACCGGGCGGACGGAAGGATGGACGCAATTAATTGGGTACAAGCCAGTGTATAAAACACTTGAATAATATCATCACAACCACTTGATTGATATTCACATTATGTACCTACAATACATGTAAGTGAAAAATAATATATAAGTATTTTATTAGGTAATCTGGAAAAAAACAGGATTCACCATCACTGTGACTTTCCGTATCATTGTCAATTGCAAATGAATGAAGTAAATTCCTACTTATGAACTAATCTCAGGCAGTGAACATCTTGAACCGAAAAAGAGGCTCTACCCCATGCTCACTAAAATGTACACAAACCTAACACCTGACATGAATTTTCATATGCAAAATGCTTCTCTTTCAATGTTTCATGACATCAACTACTTGCTTCAGATATTTTCCAGTAATGGGGACAGAATGCCAAATGTGAAAAAGCACATGTGACATGGGTCCACACACAGAAATTCTACCGTCCTTGCAAGCCAGGACAACATTATCAAAAACCCAGTTGTTTGATGGGTTTCTGACATTACACAAGCACAGTTATCTAGCACTTAGGAGAAAATCTTCCAATTCATTTACAGCAACATGCTGTTTTTTTTCTTTAAATCTCACGCCAAGACACATAAGGGTGAGTGTAAAAGGCATAGTTACAGTCTTACACTGTGTGTTTACGGCCTCACTACACTGTCTATCATCACCATAAACACGCCCATTCACACTGCCCTGTTTCTATTTTTGAGCATTTCATTGCAACTGGTCACTTCATGATCTTATGTAGTAAGCTCTACATTTGAACGTTCAAGTTTCAATACAAACTCATTTCATGATGCCGGTAAATCTTTATCAAATCGTTCAACTTTATGTGTCAGTAAAGACTATCAAGATTAACTAGCTATAATACATGTACATGGAACAGATTATCAAGCATTATGAAACAATCATTTGGGGAGATTAACATATGGATTCATCAACACATTCTTTTAAAATCGTACAGATGAACCTATCTAATTAAGTACCATGAAGAAATTTGTGACTTAGTTCATAGCCACTGTCTCACGAAAAGAATCATGAGGTACAAGTCAAAGAAACTCAGATTTAATATATAAAATAATTAATTAGTACCTAAAATAAAACAATGACTTTGCTATTGCATGTTATTATTTGTGTTTTACATCCGTGTGGTAAAGAGTGTGCTTTACCTGACTTAGTGACGCCACCACCACAGCGTAAGACATCAGCAAACAAATGTAAGCCAATCAGGCCGGAATGTGCCATGTTTTATCTGCTCCGTAAACTGCCGGTAATACACACCTTTATTGAACAAATCTCATGGCCACCTCCAATGAAGAAACCTCAGCGAGCATTGGAACTATATGGAAACTTTGGAAAGAAATTGTTCTCTTTCAATTCATAATATTTTTCCAGAATCATAGACTTACAATTCTAGTCGCATATAAAATGCGTTTTCACTTGCTACATGCAGGTTATTTTTTGCCTATCTTTTGACTGATTTCAATGAATTATGACCATAGACGAAGAAAACATCTTGGATTGAATGATACATTTATTTTTCATGGGAGTGCAAGTCAATATCTCATAAGATAATATGTAGATATTTCATCAAAGCAATAACTAGCACTACAACCTCGCACATACATGTATATATGATCGATTTATGGACTTGGGAAAAAGTATATGTTGGTTGTTGCAGGTGTAGAACATTGATGTTAACAGTAATAATGATCTTTCCAAATCAAAATAACAGAACAGAAATTTTTCTATTGTCAGATACAATTTTGTTCAATCTGTGACTATGATTAAAAAGTCTTTAAAATAGCAGTGAGTTTACATGTAGATTGAGTGCATTTACTGTGTACTGTACAACATGTAGAAGAATACCGATACAGTGAATATACAATCTTCAAGAAAACATATTATAAGACCCTAGAGTTGAGGATTCAGCAATAACTATTGAGAGACAAAGTTGCATTCTGTGTTATTTGTCAAGAAGGGATCAAATCTGACAAACAACAGATGCATATTGGAAAAACATTGCATACTAAATCACATATTTGCATTTCTGTGTGAATAAAGATAGACCATTCTACAATTCCATCAGCTTCGCTACAATCTTTCTCGGAATTTGAAATAAACGTGCCTTTTAATTCATAAAGCTTGGAAGCATCCTGATAGATCTACAGCACATTACTTCGTTTGATTTTTTTGCAATTGGAAATTTATCAATGTGAGCTTACGAGATGTGCAATATTAAGGTGACAGATTTGTCAATTTATTCAGTCAACTTTACTATTCAATTGCAAATAAATATTTTAACAAGAAAAAACTGTAACAAAATATCAAAACTTGAAATGACTGTAGATTAAAGATAATTTGAAAATGGTAAGTCCATTGTAGATGTACACCTGAAATAGATTTAACATTAAACTTCATCGTACATGTGTAACTAGAAAGATCTAATTTAGTCAATTCCTTCCTTTGTTCTTCTTTCTATGTCACGTCCGGGTGGCCCACAATAGTTAGAAGCTTCATTTCCCTCGACATTCGTCTTGAGATATTTCCAGCAATTGTGTCCAAAACTGTAATTAACAAAGTTCACTTTCAAGAAGGATAAAAAGAGAACGCAAATGTTTCCCACGTCTATGTCCTACTTTAATTTTGTGCAAACTGATTTGCTTGCGTAAAAAAGAAGATATCATGTTTGATTCACCACCATACTCTAGTATTATTCTCATACAAAACAGTTGTAATGAGTTAGCTTTATTTACCAACATTTCATTTTAAGGTGGATATTAAATGTCTCTTCTTTTTAGCATTTGCTCATTCTATTCAGTTAACCAATGCAAACGTCAATGGAAAAGTAGCTCATATTCCATATTAAAGCATAATATAAAGATATTCAAAATCAGACTACATTAGTATAATACACAAACTACATATATCTCTAAAAAAGATTAGATTAGTATAATACACAAACTATCTCTGATCTGACCCGATTTTCCAACTACTTTTATCTGACTGTTTTCATGGAACTTTTTTCAGGGCAAGTACAAGAAATATTGCAGAAATAATAAGTTTTCTACTTATGATGTTTTAGGTTGAAGGTCCAAATAACTGCAGTGGTACAATTGAATACATTGGGAAAATTGATATTCATACCAAAACATTAAAACATGCTACACTTATTTCTTCCAATATTAATGTTTAATGACACAATACACGTACTTAGCAGTACCATCCTAGTCAATTTATATTAGTCATTATTAACTGCTAAAATTTAATGGATGAATCATTAGAAGCTGCGAGAGACATTGTGCTAACTTTGTGAAACTCAGTTTGAACTTCAATTGATAGATGTTTCACACAAATAATGACAATGACTCAAATTTGAAGAAAAATATCAAACTTAACAGTCAACTTATATGTATCTAAAAAGCTGTTACCACATAGAATAGATGCCAAGATGCGCTACGTTTCACCAACACTGTGCTTTATCCGTGTAATTCAAGCTGAGCACAGCAAGTCCACAGTGCAGTCAGCAAATTGCAAACACGGCATCACTTGAACAGTAATTAATTAGACATCATTGAGTAATTGGCTGGGAGTGTTGGAGTCTGTGCGTGATTAGACACGGAGAGAGATTCAGCTGGGTCCTCCCCAAGGGGTCCTACAGGACGACAGCCCCAGAATGCAGCTCTTCATGGACGAACAACGTACAGACTTTAATACTCAAATACGTACTCATTTAATAATATTACATCTTTGAGGTATACATACCTACATGTACCACACATTGTAGAAAAATCAAGAAATATGAAAAAAACACTAGTCTAATTACATGTATTAGGCTTCAGTTAATGCAGGTTGACCCGCCCACTAAAAGTGAACATCATAGTTCTATCAATGGTTGTAATTGTCACATGTACGGGTAGCTTGGTGGGAAAGTTCTAGATAAGTTATTATTACACCATAGATTGTGGCTTGTGAAATCGAAAGTTGGTGAGAGGATAACCAAGCAAGATTATCAACATGGATCACTAAGAATTCTTCAGGAAACTTAAACTACGTATCACTTCTGATACAAGCCTCTGGTATACTTTTGGAATACTAGCTTTTAATGTTTTTAACAACTTTAAAACTTGAAAAAGTTAAAAGATTAAAATACAGCCAAAGATGTATTTTGTTAAGCTCTAAATAGCTCATATAAAACTCAAGCCAATTGGAGCAAATGCTCCAAAAGTAAATTTCAAAAGGCAAGTAATTTGCTTCAAAAGAACTAGTCTAAGTGAGTTATTGTTCATGTAAAATAGGTGCCTCAATTTAAAACACACCTGAACAACTGCAACATACTTACTCTTGATCTAGGTTCCTACCATATAGATAACCACATAATTATCACTTTAAAAATTAAAGAACAATCATTTTCAGAACTCTACTCTAACTAGATTTAGAAAATGTTCTTACAGCTTCACTTAGCTGCACTCTCATTCATTGTTAATTATAAAAACATTGCACAACATAAGAACAATTGTTGCGCACCTGGTGGAGACGTCTTACAGCAGAGCCTCTACACTCTGACACGCGCTGCCGACATGTCTCATCCAACTCTCTCCTGCTAACACAAAACGGAATACAGTTTGTCTGCATATTTTGGACACATTTTTTACCTATTTCCTCTTTGTTAGATTTGTAAAAATGATGTCAGTTACGTTTAGCCTCCATCACATGCCGCTTTCTGCCCTGTGGCTTGTTTGTTCTAGCTTCTGTGGGATATAGATGCTAGGATGTTGACCAAGAATTTAGACATGTTCTCAATTGGACCAAGAATTTAAATATTTAACCCTCTTGACACCAGCCGTAAATTCACTATACTCCCCTCAGTGCCAGACACGCATTTTGCATGACGTGTTATTCACAGTGGGGGGCTTCAGTTGTCATAGTTGAAATATGATGCTTTGTAGCTCTTAGTTTTTCATCAGAACATTTTCACATTTACAGTACACATTCAGGAGACGGTCTAGTTTCTTATTTTTACCATTATAAATAAAGATACATACAGCATAAAGTTAAATTTTGACAATTTCGGTGTCGTCCATTCATTTGACACCTTGCGTGTTTGATTTTAAATAATCGTAGTAGCAGTAGAAATTTTAAGTGCAGCGAGTTTTTATCCAGGATAGACACAAAAAACACCATAAACCATCCCTATTTCATAATAATATATTTTTACTTACAATATTACGGACCAAAAAGGTGTTCAACTTTTTATTTCTTCATTGCCTTGAAGTTTTGACAGGCACCAGTGCCACGACTCGACCACCCGACAAAAAACATCATCCGTTTTGATAGCAATACTAGATTTCCAACGTCCACACTTATTGGGTAGTTTGCCAAACGGTTTATTTGTGATCCGGTATCCAAGATACAATAAGATGAGCCGTAGATGACGAATAATATGATAATTCTTCTTCAAAATGTTCAACTTTGTCACTCTTACCAAAAAGCGGTATTTCGGAGAAAATCAGCCTTATTGAACATAGCGTCGCTGATATAGAATCGTAGGAGCGCTCTTGATAAAGGCTAATTAGCAGTGTCAACGTGTTTTGTGGCGCTTGAACCTAAGAATACCGCTATTCATTTTGATTAAGGCTCAAAATATATATCTGGATATGACCTTGATGAGTCTAGTTTCACATTTGTTTAAGGTCTCGATGAATAGCAGGTTTGACGAGGATTCCAACCATATACGACAAAGCCATAGTTTTGCAAAACACAAATAAGAGTATTTCGCGGTTCAAAATTGCAGCAGATAATGCGTGTTTGGTGGGTAAATATTCGTTCACACTAATATAATTAAAATATTAACACTATGCTGCTTATTTACTTCTAGAAATGGATCTAAATGTCAAGGTAAAAGTTGTTGTTGTTGACACCAATTTGAGACTAGAACCAAGAGTGTTTATATATGAATATGGCATACAAAATGTCGAGCGTTTTTTCTGAAAACTGAGGCGCATATACGCACCCGGCACTAAAGGGACGTAAAATCTGAGGAATTACGTATATAATTCCCCCGGTTTTTAAAACAACATCTGTCTGAAGATTCATATCTAGGTTAATGTAACTTTTCCACAGTATGCTTTTTTTGTTAGAACTGTGTCAAAATTTCAATCTTTCTATTCCAATCTCAACGGAGCCAAATATTCCATTTTGTGTAACTAAAATAGCAGATCATTGACACAATTAGGAAATATAGCTCCACAAATTTCTTTAACTTATATGAAGATGAGAATGTTCAATGAATACTATACTGATTATCTTATTCATTCTGTTTGCTATATTCAATTAACAAACCCAAAATGTACATTACATAATCTCAATATGAAAAATTATAAAATATATCATCGGTGGTAGCCAAGACCTTATACTCAAGATCATAGCTGTTATATTAACTATGCGTCTATCTTATGTTCCATTATAAAATCAAAGGATGCATGTTAATCATACCCAACTCCTTTAATTTGCTTCCCACTTTTTAACTATAAAACTCATTACATGGACATGTCAGAATGATGAAAGCATTTGCATTTCACTTCCATTAATAATGCACAAAAAGAGTGTACATGTATTCATAAAAGGGCTTCATAAAAGCGTTTTTCACCATCAAGTAAGGTTTTAATTTTACAATGTACAATTTTACAGCTGGAGTGACTATCTAGCTGAAAATTCAGACTTAAGTCGACCCCTGCATTTGCCTGTACATGAAGATTGAACTCCCCAACAAGACTGAACTCCACAACAGATGCTACGGTCAGGTACATGTGCAGTGAATTGAAGACATAACTGATAATCCATTAAAAGAAATCCACTCCGACATAAGAAAACCACTGCCCACAGCAAGTAACAGCTATACCTTCTGCTGTAGGCACTCGTACATGTATGTCATGCAGAGGCAAGCACAGGCACTCCTGTAGTGAACTGCATCTAACACAATATGGTCCCATTAGCCAACTCCTGCTACCCATTCTTATAAAAGTTATGGATATGTCACGTGTCAATATCAGCATGCTTGACCAATCTACTGCTCTATCTTGCAATTTCCATCTGATAAAAAAAACTCAAGGAGGGAATGCCATATTTTTCTATCATCTGGCATCGACACCGTCCCGCTCCACACGCCTGGTTCTTTGTGACTTTGCGATTCCCTCCCATACCCCAAACCATTACAGCTGCTGACACAACGATCATAAGCCACATGCGGATATGTGTAATGGGGGTATAAGCAGAGAGGTGCTTTTTCATGTAGACACAAGCAGTTGCCTTATTGAATGAAGCTATGAGTCAGTCTCCAAGGCTCAACGTGGAACATAACTTAATTGGTCATAGTTATTCAATACATATAAATGATTCAGCTTCACATTTGTTTCCATAAGTATTATTATAACTATTCTATTTTAACGTTAATGTGCATTGTGCAAGTAGCCTAACACACTCCAATATCTGATGCTACCATATTACGGTCCTAAAGACACATTATATAGAAATAGTTACAGACTGCCATGTTCAGCTGTGCTGGTAACATTTCACCCCTTCTGGCTGTTTGCTCCAGTGATAGAATATACACAGCCTGTGCTGCACCTACTAAATTACATTTGTATGCACACTTTTAACAAGGAACATGTTAATTTCCATCCTTTTTTGGTACGAATTACAAACATCCTTGCACAATTTCCAGCATTGAAAATTTTTCACATCACATTATATCTTACGAAAATCATCATTTCCACTTTTCAGAATGCATATCCATTCTGAATATGATTATTATTATAAGGTAGAAACCAATATACCATAATAATTCATGAGTCACACGATACCTCTCGAACACTATTTTTCACCATTATCTGCTACACAGTCACAAAAAGTTCTCTTTATTTACATTTGGCATTTTCCCTTCTATACTAGCTTTATTTTGTGTGAGTCTTATACTTGGTAATCGCATTTGGTCCACATCACATCCTAAGAGGATCGGTTCCCACGATCTCCGCAGACTCAGCGCCTTTGCTAAATTACAGGACTCATTACTTATAAGATCCAAATGAACATGTCACTGATGCTTTTACTATGCAGAGTGTATTGGGGTCAGAGATAAGAATAATAATAAGAAATGCCAATCTCCTGCTAACCAAATGATCCATCCAAAAGTAATTTTGATGAAGATCAAATACGTGCAATACAATTAGCGTATGCATTTAATAGTACCTACCTAGTACCTAGTGGGTTTTGTGGCCTCCCGGACTTTGGATATCATGGTCTGCCACTTCTTTCTGCATTGAGTAGTATTTAATAGTATGATTGAGTAAATTCAAAACTGTCATAGACTTCTAAAGATAGACAACAGTTGATAGAGAAATATTTGACACCAACGGATTGAGCTTTGTACTCACGACCTTAAGTAGAAACGTGGAGTTGGTGTTGAACAAGTGATTAGTGGTTGTACAATGCTCAGTTAAATAGGTAAAGGTCAGGCAATAGAATGCTAATGTGATCAATGAGCACAATGAACTATGGTATCATGTGATGTATGTAAGTATTATTATCAGTGTGGTAAAAATGTCAATGCCTTTGTGTAGATGCAAAGACATTAGAACTACAATAGCAGTATGAATTAATATTGCAAGTTTTTATTGAACATACTGAAATGGACAAGTTTTTGTCAGCCACAGCATCAGTACAAAAAGTGGTGTGTTTTTAACACACCTACCCAAGAGGACCCTCCATCATGATGTACATTGTTTTACAGAATCTCTCACTGCTGGCGAAATCTATGATACATCTTCCACTGTAGAGCTTTGTTCGGGTTGGAAAGTTACAGCTGCCTAAGATGGATCGATTCACAATTGATGCAAAGCTTTGTCTTAGAGTCGGATCTATATTTAGTATAAGATCATTTGCTTTCTACAGGTATCTCTAAAGTGATTTGATTTTCATCTGAGGTGTAATATGCCACAGAAATATAGCGAGATTAGTGCCGTAGCCAGGATTGTAAAACAAAGGAGGCAAAGAAGTTTGGCAGAGGGTGCAGGCAATTGCCGTAGCTGCACAGCTGTTCTAGAATGGATTTGGGGCACCCCCACTCCAATATATTTTTTCTATTAATTAGCCTATGAGGCTCAGAAATAAAACACAGTTATTGATTAAGAAAGCAAAAATTCCATATGTTAAAAATGAAAAAGAGTATGTTTGTCAAGTATGAATACAGATGCTTTTCAAATTTGTATCCAGTTTGATTTACGTGACAATTATATAATTTTTGGAGCATACAAAACAAATATGTTAACTCTCAGTTTCATTCAGGGTTTGAGAAAAAAAACTCCCCAAAAAACAGAGGAGGCAGTGGCCTCCCCTGCCTCATAAGTAGCTACAGTCCTGGAGATACGTGTAAATTTAGGGAACGATCATAAATAATGATACCGGGAGGGTCGTCCAAAAAGGTGGGGGGGGGGGTCGTCCAACTTTCTTGATTCCTTTTGGGGAGGTCGCTGAACTTTTTTATCATGCTACGGTATATTTTTCACAAAAAATTCTTTTAGCAATTGTCTATTTATGCAATGACTATGTAGAGGACTTTTGCTTTAGCAGAGGTGGTGGTGGGGGTCACTCAGCTTTTGTTGATGGGGGGGTCGGTTAACTTTTTCATTGAGCCCCAAAAAATGGACGACACCGCACCCCCTCCTCCCCCCCCACCCCCCCGCCTGGTATCTTTATCTATGATCATTTCCTTAGCGCTAACAAGTAAGACCTCCCAGTAACTGATAGCAAAGCACTACTTTAAGCAAATTGCTCCATGAAATCTAATCAATTAAGTCATGTGTTGTGAAGGAGATCCATACAAAATCATCAGGAGGTTAATGTTGTTTAAAACCTGCCTGACTCACTGACTTAGATCACACAGCCAAAGATGGATGATGACTTCAGTGATAAACAACCAAGCAGCACACAGCCTTTGAGAAACACAGTAGCAGAGAGAGTGTACAAGGGCAAATAACTTGAAAAAATGCTTTAAACCCAATATTTCAAATGAAAAACCACAGACAAAACATATAGCTTACTTACTAAATCACTTATATATTCTTCATAGCTAATTAGTAATCAAAGGCAAAACAAAAGCAGCAACTTGGATTATTGTTTGGACAAGCAACCTTTACAATCTAGTTATTTTCCATTTCTTATTTTCATTACAACCATAGAAGAAGGTTTTACAGTTGTGCAAATACAAAACCATTGTTATGACACCTTTGGCTCTTATCTCAGTGTGTATACTGAGTGGACCATTATGAGGTATGCAGCAAAGCAATCATGCCATTCACATGCAATATAGCCCTATATTTGGGCTGCTCACGTCTTTCACTTGAAAGCATGCTTGCATGTGACATTGGCAAGTCCATTAGTGCCAAAATTGCATGTGAATTTAACCACAGCGATTTGTGATTGCAACAAACTCAATCTACAGAGCAGCACTTAAAACCTTTCAAGATGCTAAAGGTTATAAAACTCTAAGTTCTAGCAAAATGCAAGACAGAAAAGCATGGAAAAGAAAGTCTTGTTTCTGATGCTAACAATCATGTCTGAGATAACACACACGAAACTATGGCTCCTTAAAATATGCTTGTGAACATGGCAAATCTGTAAGGTATTTGTTGCTGGCATGTGTACCAACTGGGTTACACACTTTCGACACATAATGGACATTACACGCTGATCCATCATTTGTGAGTTGTGCCATTTAGGACTTCATCAAAGGTGCTGAAGCTCGTATTGAGTCTCTGAAAAGGTGAGTTTACTATCATATCAACCCATCAGAACGATTGATGATCGACAATCAAGTTCAAATTTCACAGGAAAGTTCAAATTTCAGTTGAAGTCATGAGGATGGGTTAAATTAACATGTAAATTAGCAACAAAAAA
>CM032666.1:64454938-64579158 GCA_019095985.1 Streblospio benedicti | reverse complement strand
TTCTTCTTTACCCCTCATCAGATCATTAAAAGATTCAATCAAAAAGATATGATATGATGGAGGCTACCAATAAACTTGACAAGGCCAAGGTTGGGATCAGCCTCTGTCTTTCTGGCTATTAGGGATAACATGGTAGTTAACATACAGTGACTAAGGTTGTTTGTTTGACAAGCGGATGACAATTACTGTCTGGTTATTGCCAGTCTAAGATCATTGTCCCCACTTTATAGGCTCTGAGACAATCATGTCACACATATGTAGAAATAAAATTAAAATGTTATGTTAGACTAGACATTGAACATGCTCATTGGAATTTTTTCTGCCAAAGTTTAAAAACTGTTATAATTTAGCAAATATTAAAATAACTTTTTCATTTTCATGGGACTGTTGAAAAATATAACTGCGGTAGCTGCAAAAAATGTTTAAGATTACCAGTTATTTGATAGCTGATATCCTGAGCCTCTTCGTTCCATTCTGAGATGTTCTTGTCCTATATTGAAGTTGACATAGGACTCATATTGCAGAAAAATCACTAGATAAAATATGCAGCAAAAATCAAGAGTTCATGTTGGAGTTTGCAATTTTGCAAACTTGAGTTTCAGGTTATTAAAAAGAGAGGGTCTTTTAAATGAGAAAATGAACAGTCCCCAAATGAGTGATATGACCAACTGCTGGGTGATCAATTACAGGATTGATGGTTTGGATGAGTCGTCACTTACAATGACCAGTCTCAATGACCACTCTGTCACAATGGTCAGTTTAAGTTGACATCAGTCATGGTTGTTAACTTGAAGGATTCCCGCGGGTGGCAGACTTCCCAAGGCTTTCCTCCACAATCATAACCAGTTTGTGAGCTATGATTTGCTGGAAAACAATCTATTATGGATTACATCATATCAGCAAAGTATCTGTTAGGAATTTAT
This sequence comes from Streblospio benedicti, assembly GCA_019095985.1. Lineage (NCBI taxonomy): Eukaryota > Metazoa > Annelida > Polychaeta > Spionida > Spionidae > Streblospio > Streblospio benedicti. The sequence continues at coordinate 64,578,235 of CM032666.1, read as the reverse complement.
GACAAATGATTTTCTACTGGTTTACATACCAGGACTTGCATTACGATTGAAATAGGTAGAACTGTAGCCTCTTAGTTAAGCTGCTGAAGATTTATGTTCCATGAGTACATTATGAAAACAGACGAATGCTGTAGCCAATGGAATTTCCACTATTAGTTGGATATTCAGAACATTTTGAATCAATTCACTTTGAATTTATCATTCAACCAATTGAAACGACTGGTAGGCTGTTTCAAACAGACGTCTACTCAATTTTTCAAAGATTGTACAGATTCTACAATGAATAGTTAACCTACTAATCCATTTGGCACAGTTCATTGAAAATGAGAACATTTGATATCACTTATCTGATGTTCAGGAAAAAGTTGCACTTCTGCTTTAACAATTTGATAAATGTGTCCATCTGTTCAGCAAGTTTGTTCAATCATCAAACTAATACTCATACAACGGCCATGGGCGACTTTTTACATTGGAAGAGGTCTAGTGTATCTTCATATAACTAACATTCTTTTTTTAGATGTAAACTCCACAATGGTAATTAAGACAAAGAATTTATTCATTGATGCAATCATTACATTTTGTTACACTCTTTGTATCAGAATTTTTTTTTAGTAGTACATTTTGTAAATGTAGTTAAATAAAAATAAATGTAAACTGATTGGAGTAACAAAATCTCATTACACATTGACCACTATGAGCCCCAATGATTTGATGCAGTTTGCACTATTTGTGCATTCATTCTTCCCAGCAGCAACTGCACATCTGATGGATGTGTCATCTTGACCCTACAGAGCCACATACCCCGGTACTATGTTTAGCAAGTAGCTCCCTGACATCTCATGTATATGACATGTGTGTAATTCCATTCTGTATGCTTTTCTAGGATTATGAATATATATTTAAGTACAATGTACTGATTTCATATTTTCAAATATACGTAATCCAAATATAGTTTACAAGATACATCCTCTTCCATATTGCTTTGATTTTTATCCACTTGTACTTTTAATTTGGTATCTCCAGTCAAATATTCGGCTCAACAATAGTTATGATGTTAATTTCTCTCTCTAACTTAAATGGTAACGGAAAACACAATAGGCGGATATTTTCCTATGACCTAGTAAAAAGTAAATATATTACTTTCATGACCAGTAATACATTACAAACTACATTACGGACACAGCGCAGAGGAGTGTGCAGTACTAATGCACTCCCCACGCCCCCATGATGCAATCATGCGGAGTCATACATCATATGCCCGTGTACAGCACATGGACCGAGGGGACGCTGATTAGCCAGAACGGACATAAAACAGCTTTACACAGCACTCAACATGTGCTAAAGCTCTACTTTTGTGCCTTCATTAAGAAGATTACATGGACCATTATAAAAATAATCTATATGTACACGAAGCTAAAATTCATAGGCCAACTCATGATTTTACATAAAATGACTTACATATTTCATACAGCATGGACGGCAGAAAGAAACTCACCTAGAAAACAAACAATTCTATGATTTTGAATATCTTAAGAATATGTATAGGACTATGGTAAAGCACAGGAAGTTAGCAAATGAACATTATAACCTCTAATTAAGACCACTCCAAACATGGCCACAAGTAGTTCAGGCGTAGGACTCTTCTTTAGGAGCTTTGAATTGGTAGCTTTTAAACATTTTGTACCAGGAAAAAAGGCTTGATCTTTGTGGTTATATCTTTATATATGTAGCAGTGATTGGAGGTCATGTTGCATATAATTTGAATATAAACACTAGTCATAACTTTACAAACAAACTGCCTGCAAATATGTAACATAAAACTACCTTTATTAAGTCATTTACTAATAATTGACAAATATGTATACAGTACTGATTACGAATTATAGACAGTGAATATTCCATAAATTCTTCTTCCCACAATTGTATTAGCCTGTATTCGGTGCTTACATTTTCCTACGGTAATTCTGCTTCCACAATTGTGGATCCAGTGACAAATTCGGAAAACTACGTACGCCGGGTAAGTCTACCTCTAAAATTCAGCTTCTACGGTTCCACTTCTCAAAATTCGTAAAATTATCTTTGTATCATTAGTTTAAAAGAATTTCCATATGAAAATTGACTCTTTGATTTGGTTAATTCGCAAAATTCGAAATCAAATGTAACAAAAATTTGTTTTATTTTTATTTTTATTTTGCTATACCACCCCATGACACTAAATGGGAAGTTTGTCACTCTTTGTATTGTATAATGGTATGTGTTGTAATGCAGCAAATACAATTGAAACAGTAATATTAAATGATACATAACAAAAATAAAATCGCAAAACAGTTGTGTGATGCAAGCTCGAGGCCTGAAACGAATTTTGCAAACAGAAGGAAAAAATTTGCAAATTTACAGAATCGACTACGAACGTCATTCTCAAAATTTGCATAATTCTTTCTTGTTTTTCAGAATTTATGTAATATAAGGTCATGACTGCATACAGATTCCAATTATTATCAGAATATACACACATTTCAGAAGTTCAGACTTCTTTTCATTCGTGTAATTCGTGAATTTCCCGTAATATAGCCAATGTCTAATAAGGTGAGTAAAATGAGAATTTTACCATTCAGCTTTTATTAATTCCCTGTCTATAATTCGTAATCAGTACTGTATATTGATAAATTTGAAGTAATAAGTAATACACAGTTGGCACACAAAATTTGTAATACACTTGTGACTATGATTCCAAAACATATCCTTGAAGTGAGGCTTCCATCTTGCTCTGTGAGGGCAGTTAGTAAATGTACAACCTTCCTGTGCTTTATCACAGTGAACAAGACATTACATTTCTTCTATTGCTATGAATTTATCAATGTGATGAAAACATGGCGTACTAAACTGTATAAGCATATTATATGATAATGATTTGAAACTACTCACACAAATCTCAATCATATTGTAATATTCCATAATGTATATTTATACATGGCTGGGTAAGGGTCAAACAGACCAAATTATAAATGGTTGAGAGGCATAGAGGGGGTAGTTGCAATCGGTCAATTGAAAAGCCAAATGAGGAATAATTCGGCCCTGCTCAAATAAATCAGGATTTAGTAGAAGAACTAATCGTATGTACATGTAACATATTTGAAAGGAACTTGTCATAATAGTTGTATAGGATCCTTAAAGAAATTACAATGAAATTACTCACATGACAACTATCAATCATCTTTTGATTTCTTAGGGCATGGAATGGCAAAATGAAATACACCCTTGAAGCAAATACCATCATTACAAGTTGGGTTCGTGTGTTCTTTGGTGCTATTGAAGCAGGAATAGAAGAAAATTGTAGTTGTCTTATTAGGGTGAAATGTTCCACTGTAAAGTAGCTTCCTCAAATGACCAAACATTTCTCCTGAGACAGTGTAATGAGAACACATGTTCTCCTGCAGTAACTGAGTAACTAATACAGTTGGGACCAGTGTAATACACAATGCATAGTCAGCACATTGTCCAAGACATTGAATGAGTTAAACTTTAAATGGCACTTTTATTAATGTATGCTTTTACAAGTAAATATACACCTTCAGACTTTCTTATTAGATACAAATCAGCATTACGTGGACACGAGTGCCATAAAGATATTTAGTCGCATATGAAGCCATCAAAGGGGTAATTCAGTGCTATCATATCTTATCCTTGTTAAGCTTGCCAGATTATGGAATGTGATGTCAATCTGTATGAAGAGTGGATGAGGCTTCTATAATTGTATAGGATTTGCTGTGCTGATGTTTATATCTTAAAGACTTTACACCCCATGCCTTATTCTGCCGATACAGACAAAATTTACATTTGAAGTAAGCATCTGTGTCTAAGATAAGTTGGATTGTGATGTAGTTACCACATGAAATCTGCGAAAAACACCAAGTTCACATCTACAAATTCCCACACATTATTCCCAAGTACTGTACATCTTGCCAAGGGTGTATATAATGTGACTTTAATGGCAGTAAATACAGGGAAGTGAAGAACTGACCAATAGTATAAATAGTTTAAGCTTAAGGTAAAGGTTACCTGTTGATCTGCATACAAATTCATTAATAGATACATCCATATATGAAATTGAGTCACTTTCTTTAACATTGACCTTTGTCAACATGAAAAACATATTTAACCATCAAAAATCCTCAGCAAAAATCCCTCAAACATCATAAAATGTCTGTGTATACCTACATTATGGCGTTCTGGGCATAAATCAGTGAAATCTTCTCCCCTATATAATACACGTTTGTGTCCCTATAATACAAGACCGCGAGCCATTATTGGGATTTTTACTTCATTTGTCAACAATTTCTATAGGATATAATGTGCATAGAAAAGGCTCTAAATTTGTCAACCCTAGTTCTTTGTGATCACACCATGCATATGAGAACATGCAACTAGTTTCCTATTGTATTTGTATGTGTGCATGCATGAGTAGGATTGTGAGTGGGTGTATGTCTGGCTGTATTCTTCCCTCACATAAACATTATAGAAGCATGTTAGACAGATCTATTCTCTATCAAACATCATCTATACATATACATTGCAAGCAAAACAAGATAACTTGTCACATTTTAATCTATTCTTAATTCAAGAATATATTTGAAGCTAGACCAACTACATGTATGTTCAAGTAAATATACCAAAAAGGATTATTGCTAAATATAGCACATACAATGTACATTATAAAAGTCAAAGCAATGAAAAGTTACGAAGTTGTGAATGTGAGATAGCATAACACAGCAACAAACATGATTACACAAGTCAGAAGACAAACATGATTATACAAGTAAGAAGTACAGTAAATATGCTGCAATGATGACAGGTTATTGTCGTCTTAGGTGATGATGATGGAACAGCCTCACGTCACAACAAACACATTCTCATTTTGGTTAAATTTTTCTTATCAAGCTGTATAATAAGTTCTGCTTTCATTATGCACCAAAGGTAAATAAAAAATTTATTCAAGCAATGTTGGTTAATAGTAATAGTGGTTGGATAGTTTTTATATACAAGTCGACTTCTCACCAGTAATGCATGTACGTGCAAATCAAGCCATGTTGACCAGTTCTAGATGAAAGTACATACATGTACTAGCAAGTCTTTCGGCTGGGACATTTTCATATCTCACAGCTATTTGTAGATTGATTCAAGGACCCTAATATTCATAAACGTAGGTCACAAAATCCAACCGATTGGAAGCTCCACTGCCGAAATAATAAGCGGCGTTGAGATTAATAATAACAACGTGATTGTGAATTCTTGGCACTGCTTCCAAGTTCTGTATGATTGCATAGGTCTAACCCATGGGTTGATATGGTGAACATGGACTTGTAAAGGCAGTGTGAATAATAAATCCGTGAGACCGATGATGTATTTTGCACTGGTGTGTTCCTGACAAGAAAATGTGAGAGATTCATTAAAACACATTCACGGTTGAGAATGTGCAATAAATGTGAAGAGGGTTGATTAATCATACATTGACGTCCTCGCAGACCTTGGCCAACAATCTGTAGATGGTGTCTTGTTATTGGGTGGTAACACTACCATAGATAGATGCTTCGCCAATTTAATTGGACCAACATTGATTCAGTTGGATATTGACTGGCTGCGATAGAAATCAGAACATTTGTTGTTTTGCAATTAGATATTCAATGAAGCCATGAAACACCTACAATTAGCAAAGGAGAAAATAAACTCTACAAACTATGCCTATCTACGAGAACCCCCACCCCCACGGCTCTACTACTTAGAATTACTGCGCTCCCTCTCTCATGTCTCACCATCACAGACAACTCCTGCAGGGCAAATCTTATTGTCGTCGCAGACGTCCAGGCTGAATTGGATTACTGCCTTATTTGACATGGCTGGCCCCACACGACAGTCTATTAGCGATGGTCAATTGATTAGGAGTGCTGCTTCTCACAAGGCGGCTGCTGTCAAATGATCACCATTACTCAAACACCGCTTCTTCATTGTATGAAATTCATGGACATCGACAATTTTTCTTTAATACTTAATATTAGTGAAAAATTGTCTAAATTTCTGAGAATCTGAGAATATCTTGGCATTTTAGTGTTTCAGGTCTGTACTCAGAGAATGTTCAAGGGGTTCAGCTAAACCTCTTGTGTGGCATATTTCCTTCTGATAAGGTTAAATACGAAATTTTCAGGGAAACTTCATAAAGGGTTTTATTGGAAGATTGCCCATGAGCACAAAAACTGAACCCCCCTTTAACAAATTGTTGAACATGGGAGTGTACATGTAAAGAGTACTTCAACAAAATCTAGTGAGTATGTCTTTACAAGCTGAAAGAGCAAAAGATGGACCCTGTAGTACAGCGCCAATGGAAATGTAAATCAAGGTTGTGCTTGACGTGACCAATGAACACTCATGTCCATGTAGGTTACATCGCATACTTCCAATGCATTAAACAACCTGTCAAATAATGACAGATGTTTTCTTCTGGGTGGCGTTGGCTGTAAATTGCATTTTCTGCGATTTAATACTATGTTTTATAGATGTGAGATGATTAAAATATCACATATTTTAAAGTTTCTGGATTTTCTTTTCATCTTAAATGACAAATGTTAAAAGCAGAATTTGATTGAAGTTTTGAGTTTTTAGTTTTTCAATAAAAATATATTCAATCTATATAAAATGATGTGGCAAGGCAATTTGAATTGCTAATTATTTACCTGAATCCACTCTGTGCTAAAGTATATGCACATTTGCATCTCTACAATATACACAAACAACATGAGTATGAATAAAACAAGTCTTCACCAACTGAACAAATCCCATGCTGGGGGCTGAGAATGCGGAGACATCCCTTGGGGACAATGCCTTTTCTATCCGAGCTTAAGCTTTTGCAGAGTGAGATGTTTCCTTGTTAGTTGGCGGCCTAATAGAGGAGCAAGTAGAGAGGGCCATGTCCACACTAGCTGCAAATATCCCCTATGCATCAAAGTCTTAGTTTTTATGGTTCTCCGACTTCCTAGATGTGCCTGTTTATGTACACATTGAGAAAGGAATGGTGATCACATGGAAAGTTACCATACATACATCACTGCTAAGTTTACAGAATTGTCCTTCTCTACTAGCTTGGGCTGGCTTATATTATAATGTGACATTTTAGAGCTCACTCGTAGTAAAAATTGTAACTAAAAGCATGTGTATTACTAGGTATAATTATCTTCACTAGTATTGACCTTCAACTTTTTTTTGGGGGGGGATTGTTTTAAAAATTATTCGCTTTACTTTTATGAAATTTTGTCAGTGCACTTGTAAACTCCTCATATAGCATCTATGAAAATGTCACAATGATAGAACAATTATTTACTACTCACAACCTTTAAATTCCTGCATTCTATAATCAGATATGAGAAAAAAGAGCTGGCTAAATTGGAAACTAAAAGAAATATTTTTGTGATCTTTATGAAATTTTCAGGTTGCCTGAGCTATGATTCTAAATAAAATATGTACACTGGACAGCATTTTATATATTCTCAAGAAAACCCTCACTTCCGTTTCCTGTCTGTGCGGGTCTTTTTTTGACAACAAATACATGTGTGATGTATGGAACATAAACAAGAAAACACACGTGTACCCTATTGACGTACACAAGATAACGTCTGGAACGTGTAGCGTATTTCTTAACAAAGGAAAGGCAGTGGGCTTGGCATACAGTGGCAAGGCACGGTGTTTGCTGTATCAATGTCGGCTATTTCAAAACCCCAGGAAACTTTCATTCGCAGCCTGTGCTCTAAAACCTGTCCAGTGTATTATACAATGATGCATATACAACATATTTTAATTCACAACTAACAAAATATGGCAACTTTAAGTACAGAAATATCACGTCAAAAACGGTCACTTTCCTGTGCATTTATTTGGTCAAGTGTCAATGCTATCACCACATGGAGATGAAATCACATGACTTATGCCGCGGGAGTTTCCTTGAGAATACCATATAACTCATAGCTATTTTACTAAAAGGTTGCCTGGAGCAGCCAATGTGTTACCAATTAGCTACGATTTAGTTCAAAACATATCCCTGAATAGCCCAACCTAAGTTCAATCTCATTCCATGTTGAGATCAGGTTGCTTTATCGTTAAGTAGGAAACAATCTGATATTCATTGTAATTACAAGTTTGTCAGTGTCAAAGCTATCCTCACCCTTGGAGAGATACATGTATGATGTCATGATGAGATATTCTTTCTGAAGTGTCATGGATAAACTTCAAATTCCTATAAATGGAACATTTCTATGTAAATTAATGTAGTTTGATTTAGAACACCTTTTAAAGCTGCTAACATTAAACATTTGAGTGTTGCAAAATATAAGAAAGAAAAAAAAAGTTTCAAAATGTAAGTAGTTTGAAGCATCTTTAGACTGACCAGCAGCTGTTACATCAATGCTGAATACTCCCCCACCACTGCCGAATCACCCATTGTCATCATTATGGGCACCAAGACAACACTAAATTGCATTATTATGCTACAAAATCTGATATAGGCGCTTATTATGTTGTCTCATAAGACATTATTGGGAGGTAGATGAGTAACCTTTTGAAGATGGGGTGCAATTGACCTTTTGAGCCTGGTCTTATTTCTTAGTTTCTGCATGTTATTGGACTTAAAATATGTTATATAGGGTTACATTTATGAAAAAGAAACCATTCTCATTTTTATTCAAAATAATGACTTAAAATTACTGATATGGGCTCTTGTATTGCTGATTGGTAAAAATAATAAGTACAGTACATTGAACATATTGTTGATTAACTTGTTTAATATTATCGTAATTTCCTCTTTTTTGATGAAATTGAATAAAAAGCTAACGCATCACAGCTATAGTAATCTGCAGTGTTGCATAAAGGCCACGTCCCACAAGTTTCTGCGTATGGTCGACGCATAAATTCTAGGCATTTCCAGGCAAAAAAATTTATACGCCGAGCATCTGCTGATAGATAACCCCTTTTGGCATTAAATGACTTTCACCCCAGTGCATAGTCAACTCACAGCTGGCGTAAACCCAGCGTAAGAAAAGAAGAGAGTGAAAGCAAGGTCAGCATAACCCCAAACGCACAAGACTCACAAAAAAGTCTGGGTCTGATGTGCATCAGGGTTACACTGACCTTGCATTCACTGTCTGCTACCCGCTGAACATATGTCTACAATTCGTTGAACGCCTGCTGAATGTACGCCATCGTACGCTTAAGGTGCGCCAAGCTTACGCCAACGTTTTCATTTGTCGAGCATCTGCTCCCGATATGCGGCGCATGTTTGGCGTATGTTTGACATATGTTTGGCATATGGTCGACGTTCAAAAATCAATGGATTATTGATTCTTGTACATTGGCTTATGCCTTTATACTTTCGATGTTTTGAGCAGCCCAAAGTATCGGGAGCGTAAAAGAACGGACTGATCGATAATCTTCCTAGAAATATTTTACCGGCGTACTGGCAGCGAGCGTCACACGCAAGTCACACGCACATAAAGCGGAAAAGGAACGTTGGGTTGGCGTAGGGTCGGTGTAGTTGGCAGATGCTTAGCGTAGATGAAAAAATCTGGCTATCAGACCGATTTTTATCAGCTGGCCGTAAGTTCCCAGTATGTTCCCAGTGCACCGGAACCAGTGGGACACGGCTTTAACACATAAAATCAGTGATCAGGGCTTCCATTCCACAATCCCAATATAAGGGTGAGCCTCCATTAGGGAGCAGTAATGCCATGTGTCTGGCCTGGAATGAAGCCCACCATTAGGAAGCTGTATCATCCTCCAAGTAATGAGGCCCTGAGGTCAGCTCTGATTGTAATGTCATAAATTGACTTGTTATACATATGTAGGTATGAATATAGTCTGATGATGATTGATGATGTTATAGGTATATACACAATATATGTAAATCCCCATCCACATTGGGACTGATACAATGACATATCTCATTCATTAAATGTTTCTCGGCAATATCACTAATCCTAGCAATACCATGTTTCCAGAAACCTATAACTCCAGGAGTTATGGGTTTCTGATATTTCCAATATACACATGCTTTAGTGATTATTCTATTGTAAAATGTGTCATTACGTTAACATTATAAAATATATATATATATTATAATCATTCTAACCCACAAAGAGTGATAAAGCAATAATGTGATGTTTATGCTATGCATGTATTTATGTGATGATTTTCCTTGGTTCCACTTCTTTTACCCTCGTTATAAGGGTTTTGTAATGATATACAAGAAAGTTAGGTAAGTTCCTGATTAAAATGTAGCTCTCAAGGTGCTTAATAGTAAAATTGAAAAAAAAAATCATGAATCAATTTGGAATTTAACATGACAGTGAAATAAGCAGCACATTATTACATCTACCTCCTCCACTGTGTAAATTAAAGCAGTGATTAGGTTCACCATCATCATCGTCCCCTGTATTGACCACATATTGACATGGTAGTGTCCTGACTGTGTGAGGCTGTCATAGCACCAATTGCAGCCACGAAGATGATAAAATTATATGGTTTGACATCTTATACAGATGTAATGAACTTTCTAAATTGGCATAATACACTTTTAAGACTATGGATTACTCAATCATCTCAATGGATCACTAATTGTTGAAGTGATTAGTGAATTCTGTATTCTATTTACATTCTCAACTTGAGCTCATCCAACAGGATGGCAATAATATGATGTGTAGGAAATGAAATGACCCCCCCACCACCACACACACACACACAAAACATTGGGAGGCTGATGGTAAGGTGGGTAATGTACTGCGTTAACTAGCAACAGCCTTTGTTGTAATGTATACTGACAAACTTAGTCCAAATGAGGGTAAGCAAAAATCCTGGCTATTCAAATAGGTCAAACCTTGTAAATCCTGGGATACCAAGGTATTGTATAAGTTTCAAGCCTAATGCAACTCACCCAGGTCTATCACGGATAACAAAGCTAACCAAAATGTATCAACTCTAATGAGGATCATCACTAACTCAATAGAGCTCATTACACCATGGGCAGCCGGGGTCCAGGTTTCAAACTGATAGCTGATGAGTGGGTCAGATTCACATGGCTGAGGTTGGAGATAGAAGTGAAGAATGTGTAAGAATTTTGATCTACATAAATATTCTCATAAACCAAATATGATACTATGCTTTTGGGTGAGGGCTAAACCAACTAGGGCTACATATTAACTAAGCATGGTACATTAATAATATATAAAGGTCTGATTGAAGCCCTGAAAAGTTGGCGCTGCCGATAACAACCTTTAATAAGACGTTTGTAGGCTGCTGCAGCCATAGGAGTGATCAGGCACAGTGAGATTATATCAGTTTAATGGACAAGATCACCTTCATGTGCCCATTCTCCATAATGAACCACTGGACAGCAGGTCATCACATCATCATTGTGATCATGACCAACTGATCAGACAAGGGAACCAGACCTCAATATAATGTCTCTTATTATTCATAACATCATGAGTACATTTTGTTAGCCAGTTGCAATAAACTTTGTGGAGACGGCTCAAGTCGCATTTTGCCATGCCGAATCGTTTTTCATTTTTTAAATAAAATATGTTAAAGACTAATAAACCTTATACTTCATAGATCTAAAACAATGGATGCATAAGTTTGTTAATTCAAATTATTTCTGCTGATTATTTAAATTTCTGATACAAAAATTAATGGTTTATATGTATGTTTGTTGGGCTAACTTCTGAGGTAGCCCCACCGATTTACACTGATCTCAGAACTCCGATGATATATCAAAAGTCACTTTTCTATTTGAACATATTACATAAATGTCATACATGTATACAGCTAGCTGTTTGAGATGATGATATCTGGTCTTGCAATCACAAGATTGTAAGTTCAAGTCCTCCAGGGGAACTTAATGTAATGAAATGTAATATTTTTTTAGCTTAGTCTATAACCAGAATATCAATGGAGTGGTAGGAAAGTGGGTAGCTATAGAGAACTGAGAGCGATTGTTTGCATTTTATACCTGAAAACTACACCTCTTGCAAAAAGCCAGGACCTTTAGTTTTTAAACCGAGACTATTGTCAGACAGACTTGCACATACAATAATACATTAAAATGAAAAATTAACTTCTGATATAACATGTCATGTTATAAAACTACTCACTCTATTCTATGGCATAGAATGAGGTGAAGAGAGATGTGGAAATGAGTGTGTTTGATGTGAGTACTTCACCTTGAGTTGGTTCCTCGCGACGACGTCTCACGATACAGTAACAAAGCACCTGGCCTCGGATACATCCTCTCACAATGACATAGGGAAAGATCTAAGTCTCAGTCTTACAAGCTGAGCTGATATACACAAAAGGGACACTTGTAATCAATTTTCCCCCATATAAAAATGCATTAGTTTAATAATCACAATACAGACTTGTTTCGTTTATAACCAGTGAAAACATTATCACGATACACTAAAATTTTGAACATATTGAAGTACATGTATGTACCGTAAACAACAATTATCCATATGGGGAACACTGACTATACTCCGATCTTGACATGGATTATTACATTATGGCAGATATCAGTCTACTATTATGATTCTTTACACTTATCTCGTTTTTTTTATTAGATTACAGTTAACATTTTTTACACATGTCCATTCTAATATCAATTATTGTCAAATATTATCATGTTTAACACTCCTACGATACTGTACACTTAAGAATTATACACAAAACACATTAGATATAAAAAGTAACTAAAATTTCTTTTTCACAAATTATAATGCTTTTATGTTCCAAGTAATGTCGTTTCATTGTTTATTGTCATTTGCAAATGGAAATGGTCACACAAAGAAAATTTCTAATACATTTTCACTATATCAGTGCATTATTAGACACCTGAGATAAAATAGAAGTACATGTACTTCAAATTTGACAAACCTCAATTAAGTTTATGAACAGCATGAACTGATCAAGTCATCATTCTTTTGATCTACATTGTAGTTATCATTCTGATGGATTTACACAATAGTAAAGACTTACATGAAAATGGCTTTTGCAGTGGAAGTTGCATTTTAAAATTGCAAAATTGCATTTAGGGCTGAGTCATTATTTAAGCCGTGGGGGGGTGGGGGATCGGAAAAAAACTGGAGGGGGGGGGGTCAGATGTTTGAATTTGATTGTTGTTGGGGGGTCAGAAGTTTGAATTTGAATGTTGTGGGGGGGGGGGTCAGAAGTTTCAAAATGGAAGTTGTGGGGGTGTCGGAAGTTTAAAATGGAAGAATATGTAAATTTACTGAAAGGGGCCGTGGCAAGCATTTATATTTCTTAATAAATGTTGGTAGAATGTCCTGATCTATTTCTTTGGTATGTGATCAATCATTTGGTTGTATAAAATATCTTGTAATTTTGTACCTAGTTTCATATGTCAACACTCAACAAATGCAATTGTATTGCTTTTGACAGAGGATTTCAGTGATTGGATGGAAAAAAATTCTTTAAGTAACAAGTGCCTTCCCCAAGAATTTGTACTGCTTAAAAATACATCAAAGTTAACTTGTCATGATATGAAAGGACTGGTGCTATTAATTGAGAGTTTTTGATAATACCTCATCGGCTCTTATATTAGAGCAATTGTCTGAGCCACTGCAAGCAACTTATGAAATGGAATATGAAACCCTTTATCAAGATTGAATTATATTATGTTTAATTGTCTTTCGACTAACCACTAACTTTTATTTTCGGAAAATACAATATAAATTCTTTTACTTTTTTAAAAAAAATAACAGATTGAAGATTAAATCGCTTTCTCTAAATTCAAGTAAATAGCATCAGTCCTTTTATATCATGACAAGTTCATATATACAGTTTGTATTACATTTTGTTTATTGCATTTAATAAACTGGGGAAAAACTAGTTTCGTTCATTCATAGTTATTTCATTCATATAGCTAAATATTTTTGCAAATTTGTGCTGCAGATATGACATTACAATGCATATGCTAATACATACACAGGGCATGTGGAAATGGGGGTGTCATATGCTAGGTAAGTTATATATACTAAAGTGGGGGGATCGGAAGTTCATAGTTCAGGCATATACTTCGATATTGGGGGGGTCACATATTTGATTTGCGAACCCCTGGGGGGGTCAGAAGTTAGAAACATCGATGTCTAGAAAAACTTCCGACACCCCCCCCCCCCACTGCTTAAATAATGGCTCAGCCCTTATATGAAATAGGACTAATTGTAAATGCAACTTGAACAACCATTGGAGACAGACAGAACCTCTGATTACATTGTAAAAACATCATCAATTATCCACAACATGTCAGATCTTAACTTAAATATATAGCAAAAATGTCGCATTAGGAAGAATTAGGGTGGAAAAAATGTTTCCCCTGTGAGAGCACTGCTGGCAATTGGCCTGTAAGCTGCGTCTTCGGTAAAATTAATTTGATCTGGGGGCTTACCAAGACTTTTGTTTCAGCTCACGATGTGACATTGGCAATTGAAACTGCAAGTGGTTTATGCTTTATAGATCTTTATAAGCACAGTGAATATTTGTATTGACAAACTTTCGTGTAGATGAAAAAAAAAACACTAATAGTCATCATGCAGTCTGAATCATGATAAGTTTTTAATCAAAGCGCATTCATGGCAGAATATATGGAAATTAAATCTTGCATAGATTCAAAATGTACACTCCATCATACACAAAGTATGCTTTTCATTCTTACATTCATTTCCACATTAGTAACATCTGGTGTCATTAGCATACTATGGAAAATAATTCTACGCTATCTTAGAACATGATGTATCAAACATTCAAACAGTGTGCAATATTCAAGTATGTGCATAATGGGCCCATATATACAGATGTACATAGATGAAAATAACAAAATTTAAGAAAATATTTCAGTAATTTGCAGCATTATAACTGTATATATGTACATTGTATCAATAGCCTATGCAGACTGTTTTCTATGATATATGTGCATTATAATGCTCAAGATCTGTCTTGAATCCAGATATTGCATACTTAAAATCAAATTCTATCATTCAGTGCGTAAATCATCGCCAATACTGCATTCTGATTGGTCCAGAGGGGTGTTAAATCATACGATTCACTGCACGTTGCTAAGGATTGACTACACATTACTAGGGACTGTAACAAATACACGTTCAAATGTTTACACCGAAATAACTGCTAAGCAAATACATGTCCAGGTGTTTTAAAAATGCCTAGGTTGTTTAGATAAATGTTTGATTGGCTTGACATTCTAATTTAATAGATATAAACACTGATATCCTCAAATGTTACGAATCTAGACCGTCATAACAAAACATACAGTTTGCCCCATGTTATTAATGGAGGACCGTTTTTTAGCTACTAGCCTATACAATGCAGTGGGCAAGACGTATTCCTTCAACCGTCTTTTGTACGTGTAGTATATGTTTCTAAACGTCCTGCCATTCGCAGTCTTAAATAGGTCACTCAATTCGTTTTGTGGTGTGTTGTGTGCATATTTTTTGTGTGTGTATTTAACTAGATGGAACATGTCATATCTTCTTCATGATAGAATGGTATTTGAGCACTTGATTGTCGTGTCAATCATAAAGTTTAGCTGCTGATGCTTGATTGACACTCCATTCTCATGCTCAAATCCTACACTGAACATTGAATATGTCTACAAGTTATTACTTATAAAGATAAATTATAAATGGCATTGGGATGTTTTAATCAAATTTGATGAATCTGATCAACTTTGCTGATTTTCACACATGTCATGTAGTTTATTGAATAGTTAAATTTGACATTCATCATTCCAAATGGAATGGTCTGATTGGCTCTCACTGTTTATTTCCCCACGTGCCTCAAAACTTCTGATTGGATTAAAATGGTAAAATTGCAGTCTTTGTCATACACTTGCATTGACTGATACAGAGAACGAATTAAGAGATCCACAATGTGCTGTCATTAGAGTTTGGGAATCTAAGGAGGCTGTGATCACAGGCCAATGGATCCCTGATTAGCTATAGCTCACTTAGAAATGTTCACTTTGTGGATTACCAGTATTACACCATAAAAGAAATTTCAGAATCATTGACATAATAATAATGCTTAATTGCAGCTTTGAAAGTAATAATAATAGGATTAAATAATTTTAGAAGTGAAGTAATATTACTAGGATCGGTGATAATTTATTGATTGATTCTAATTACCAGAGTAAAACCCAAACAGGTCCGATTTCATTTAAAAAGTTGAATCGCAACCGTGAGAAATCTTACTGCTTTTATTTTCTTGTTTACTGCTCAGTGTTGTACGTGCCTTAATGTTCTACACATATGCTGCAATAGGCTAATTTAGATGTACCCACAAAATTACTTTCACAAGCCATTTGACAGGAGTCAATGTTACAAGAAATTGCTTTCCCGCACAGAGTCGTTCCTCTCACACAAATCTGAGATGAAATACTTAAAAGCTATACAAATTTTATGATGTTTACTACACTGTACTAATATGTGTTTCATGGAATACCACATTTATAAAGTGTACATCAATCTTTCAAAACTATTGTATTTATTTATTGAAACACAAGGACTATGAATATCTTAATACTAAGCAAAATTATTCATTCCTGATAAACTCATTTTGAACTTTTTAAAATAATGTTATCATCTTTTTTTTACTATTATTAATCTACTAAAAGTAAAAACAGCTTGATATAATGATGAATGAACAAATCATAGACTTGCATCATTGATGGGTTCCAGACGCTGAACTCAAATCCTGTGCGATTGGGGTTTATGAGCTGGGGCGGGTAAATCAGGTGTGTGTGAGCAAGGCACATCCATTATTCACCACAACACATGCTTATCCATTTGATCCCAGAATTAATATCTTACATAAACCTTCCAACCTATGTCAATTTGTTTCAAAATAGTTGGTTGAATTTCAAGATGTAATGCGGAAACAGCTACAGCTTACTTTATGGCCAAACAGCAATCCATATATTAATTTTAGATAAAGCCATTAGAATGGGCTTCCATCTCTTTTCTTTGAATAACATTCTATGCTGTTTGGATAAAAATCTTTTGTTCTATTTTATGACAAAATTATTTATGTGCATCATTGTGATACTGGATTCTTCGTTTATTATTCACACTAGCAGGTAGGGTTCTCACGAGTGCAGAATTTTGAGCCTGGGTACCCCTCTAAATCTGACCCGAAGTCGGATACCGGATATTAATAAAATCCGACAATAAGAACGGTATACATATAGCGGATAATAGAGGATATTCATAAAATATGTTTTTGAACATTTCTATTTCTTTAGTTTATTACACACGGAAGTGATTACTTTAACCTTATGACTGAATGAAATTGGTGAATTTCGTAGTCACTACTGTGTAGAGGTTGTACTAGACCTGCAGCATTGCAAACGTCACACAGACACCCATTTGTTTCACAAACAAAAAAACATTTTAGAAGTCAATTTTCATGCTTGCTTTTCCACACAAAATTTGTTTTATGTATCATTTTGAAGCTTAGTATTTGCTCCATCGTGTTAGTAGACACTTGATGTTGTAAGCCCTGGTCACAAAAAAAAATCATGAATGGGACCAGTGAAGCAGACTAATATAATGCACCTAAACACTGCAGCACAATTGGTAACCTCGTATTAGACATTCAGTTGTAAAACTTATAATCAAAATGGGCAATATTATCTGTAAATAAAAAAAATATTCTAATATAGTGTTTTGAGGAATAGTGCAGAAAACTTTCCAAAGCAGTTTTCTCGCCAATACTAAGTGTACAAAGTACAAGAAAACATGTAAAGTTAATCTTCTGTACCCTGATGAAGCCCAAAAGTGTGAAAACCCTGTAAGAAAATGAAGTCAAGCGGGTTTCCAAAAGTAAAAAACCACACCTCCATTAAGCGAGGGGCACATTCCACCGTAAGGTGGGTCTACAGCCAGTCTACAACCAAAAACGCATAGAAAACATGAGGATCCGTGCGTATGCAGTGCGGCAAACGTACGTTTTTTCAAGGCAGTACGGTGGCCACAGAAGAAGTTTGGCATGCCAAACTTCTTCTACGACCACCCTACATCATGGGCTGACCGTAAGGAGGCAGTGCGGAGACCTTACGCTAATCGTGGCATAATCACAGCGGATTTAGACACACGGTGTCGGTACAAATACAGCACTGGCGGCGTGTGTTCTCTGTACCATCCACATAAGAATGCCACACTTTATTAAGCACACGGTGCGTATAACATAGGTTGCACGCGAGAACAACACACGTTTGATGCATGTTGAACTCAAGGCCACCTCAATAAAAACATTCCTAGTGCCGACACACCCATAAGGTATGGAGCCCGTGCGTATGTACCCACAACTGTACTTTTGTCCATGCCTGCGGAAAACGTCGTAGACGCCGCAGACCTCCAGATGTCTTGCAGCGAACAAGCCCGCAAGGTGGAATGTGACCCTCGCTTTAGCGTATTTGGATACAGATGTTTAGATAGCTACAGCACTTCATTCACATAACAATAATTCTAAAAGGCTCATCACTCTGAGTATTACATGTAGAAATTTGCATAAATATGTTCTGATTGATCACAATGATCCGCAAACGTATTTAGGCTCAAGTCCATGCCCCTTATATTAAAACATAGCTACTCGTCAAATACACAATGTTCAAACATAGCTAAGTTGCAGTTCCTTATAGAGATCCAGGGTGAAGAAAGTTGTGAGCTGGGATTATACATGTACATGTAGCAATGAGAGAGGAGGTGATTACACTTGATAATTTAATGCACAACACACATCAATTTTGCTGGCATTAATTTCACAACAGAATTAGACACAAATTATGATGGATAAGCCTTTTACTATATGGCAGAGCAATAACCAGTGTTATCATTTACTTGATATAGGACTGGTTACCTACTTGTTGCATATTATTTCTATTTCATTTAAGGCTATAATGTTTGCAAACGTACGTCACAAATATCATTCAGACATATATTTTACTTATTCCTCATATGGA
This sequence comes from Streblospio benedicti, assembly GCA_019095985.1. Lineage (NCBI taxonomy): Eukaryota > Metazoa > Annelida > Polychaeta > Spionida > Spionidae > Streblospio > Streblospio benedicti. The sequence goes on along the minus strand of CM032666.1, from coordinate 64,559,154 downwards.
AGGAACCTTTTCGTTGAAAGTGATGCAGCATTCACCATAGAAATACCAGACAAAAAAATGACAAATAGGTTTCGCCAAGTGTACAATTAAAATTATCAATTGAGCATTTTTAACTAAAGGCAACAACATGATAAATCACCTGCCACATGCATGGAATAACTCTTTTGTTTTCTATGATAAAACTGTGTTATTTCTGAGTATTAGAACATTATGAGCATCTAACAAAACATTTATCTGAAATGGGACATAATGAACGACATACAATTCCCAACAGCAAAAAGGCTCATGTGCACAAAGTCAGGATTATTTTAATGTTTCAAATTCATTCTTGATTGACTGGATCATATGAATCCTACTTAGGTTAAACATAAAAGATTAAATAGGTAGAAAATGATGAATATTAAATCGCCAGTGATTGATCCAGGTTTTTGATAAAAAAGGGGTATAGTTGAGTTTCATACATAACTTTGGTAGATTTTGTACGAGAAATTAAAAATTTCCCTAAGCCCTATTTAGTTTCGCTATGATCAGTATGCAAATTCAACATGAAGAAGATTTAACTACACATACTTTTTAATCGCAAATCTCCAATGAACAACGATCCAGCAGGTGCACTGCAGGAGGACATTATGGCATACAATGGATCACAGAAGGAAGACCTCATATATGTTGCTGTCAGATCCTTCCTGGTTCACAAATATATCATCTGCAAATTGTTGAGAAATTACTACTGACAGCATGAGGACAGCTTTATCTCAGATTCTCACACATTTTCTTCTGGAGCTGAGCAACAGAATAAACCAAAGGAATAGGTTGGTGTTGTAGGTTGTTACAGCATTCATTTCATGGGATCTTACTATCAGTATAGGTCATAAAAGTATAAGCTCTGAATGTATGAAAATTGTCAGCTACTAAATGTACTAAATGTTGAAAGGCATATTATGAGTGAATTCATATAATGCTTACGTTTTCTCTGACTAAATGAGGTAGCTCTATATCTTCTATGCAAGATTATTTTCGTATCTTTCCAATGAATCATGAATCTTACTGCATCCTATTAGTGTCAGTGCCATTTTCCTTCCGTCACAGTTTTTTTTCCTACATTCACTAATCTTCACATATTTTATATTTTAAGAACATTCTAAAACAATGTATGGGCATTTAACTTCAGTTAGAATTTTTATCACAAATCACTTCATCACTCAGAATACTTTTTACTTTAAATCATATCTATTTATTTTCATCATAGCTATATACCAAATCTCACCCATTACATATCGAATGCTTCCTCACATTATTAAATATTAAACTTCATAGAAAAAGTTTAGCTCATCTTGAAACATGGAAAATGATACCAGCCCTGATAAAAAGTGCAACTTTTTTTTAGAAGTAAATGCGATTAATCACTGAAGACAGCAGACCGTGCAAACAGAGGGCGAGCAAAGAGGTGCCCACGACATAAAGCCATTACACACAACCTCTCCGCTGACATATTTATTGTCAGCACCAAATAAAGAAGACATATGGCCTCAACATGGCTGCCATCATGGCTACCTCCGCCTCAGTCTCTGTCATCTAATTAGCCTTGGCAGAAGGCGAGGATGGAGGATGGTCTTGAGGAATGTGACAAGATTTCCTTTATTTTGAAGGGTGATTTTTTTTTTCTAAATTGAGATTCCAGACATTATTATTATTCTGTATTTTAATGCATGTTATTGCTGCAGTAAAGTATGCAAGTCGTTATTTGCACCTATTGTCATTGGGTACCTTCACTCGCATGATAAATGTTAATATCAATGGACCAACATTACTAAACCAATCATCCAAAAGCAATCTGTCCAGAGCACAAATTTGTTTTAAACTTGAGAGGAAAGCTGTTTTATTGAGCGTGCTAATAGAAAGAAACATAGTAATGAATTTAGTCTGCATCTGCAAGTGGATGAACCAACAAAGGATCAAAAGCTGTATTTGTCTCTGGCTACATCAATATCTTCAGATACATCAGCTTATACATTGAGGCTTTACATTTGAGAATACTAATGTTAGAATCTAATATCAGTCAAATAGGATTCCAATACACTTAAGATCATATGGTCAGTAAAAAGCAATGGTGAATCAAGTTTCATCACACTGATCACTGGTGTGTAATACCAGATAGTGTGGTACATATGTATATATACATGATGTATGTACTGGACTGCTACAAGGACAGGTTGTATAAAGACATACGCCAATACTTTTCTGTATTGCAACCACATCATTTAGAATTTTAAAACTGCACCTTTATCACTGAAACATGTCATCACTACCTGCCAGATAAAACTTGAGTTAAGAAATGAGAACACCACAACTTTCTACAGCTTGAAAAGCCGGCTACATATATTCAACTATATGTTTGAACAAACCAGCAAAGCTGCTTTGAAATTTCAGACTCCATTAAAGTAATAGCATTTTACAAGCCTCGAATAGACCAAGCTACAATAATCTAAGCTTTCAAAGTACCGTACAATTACTAAATGTCACTCACTCTAATTTTATTACTTCTAGTCTATACTGAGAGTCTATACTGAGACACTTGAAAAGTCTTTGCTCTATTCTTTTTACAAGGTTCGTTTTTCACTACCTTTGTGCAAATGGTCAATCAATTATCTAGCTATATGATATGAACATATCTCATATGACATGACATATCTCATGCTATTTTTGAGCTTAAAAAATTATGCATAATTCTATGGGCCCCAGCATCATGGGAGGGTGTGTGTGGTATCGATACTACTATGGTTTACAAAAACTATACCATATACATATAAATCATGCATCACTACTATCATATAGAACTACTAGCTGTCTACCTTGCGCTGCTCGTGTTGAAACAGAAGAAATCTGGAACACATAAAATCCTCCTCCCTCCACATCCTTCCCTCTGTACCCCTTCCTTACACCAGCTCCAGTCAGAATACAGGTCTGTGACGGATAGAATACACCTCTATCACCTTCCTCCCATCGTCATAAGTCATAGCAATACACACACTACATGTATATGGCACAATTGATCCCTCTAATATCCCTCCCACCAGCTTCTGCTACCCCTGGTAAACATGTGTGGAACAGATTAAATGTTCCACCCTCCTCTACCCTTCCTTCGGCCGCCACCCCCCTCTTCTCTCCCCAACCCTCTCTATGCCATCCCCATATTAACAGGTCCACATAAGTCTTAATGCATCTCTATCACCTCCTTCCTACTGCTCGGGTTGAAACATGAAATCTGGAACATATCAAATGCTCCTCCCTTCCCTTCCTTCCTGACCAACATATCATCTCCCACCACCCCTCAACAAATCTGGGCTGGAGCAGACATCTCTCTGTCCTCATCCCTCACAACAGCTCCTGTTAGTATACAGGTCGGGGACAGAGAAAATATACCCCCATCACCAGGTCTGGGACAGAGAAAATACAACCCCATCACCTTCCTTCCATCGTCATTTGTGCTGTAAGCAGCATGACGAACATTTCTAAAAAAGTCTTTTTTCGTGCTTTTATCATTAAAACCAATTTATTTGGTTTGAAATGTAGACATTATAACGACCACCAAGTTGTCCTGATTGTACATACATAATTTTGAGTATACATTTATTAATTCATCATAACACAACACAAATACAATTTTACAGTTGACAGTTTCGGCAACTCCTGTCACCATTTTCAAAACGTCTCTGCGCATGTCAAGGTCACTCAGCGCGACTTCCGATGCCGAAAATCGTCAACTGTAAAATTGTATTTGTGTTGTGTTATGATGAATTAATAAATGTATATATGTATTCCAACACGATGAACTCGTTCAAGGATATAATTTTGAGTGTGTACGTCTTCTGGTTAAAAAGCATTTTGTGACCCAAAAAATCCCTTCTTCCTTTATATATATTGATATAATAGTAGTAATGTTTATGGCATAGTGTTTGTAAATCATAGTAGTATAATGTACATACATGTACCACACACCCCTCCAATGATGCTGGGGCCCATACATAATTCTTAAGTATATAAGCTACATTGTTCTTCCAAACAAGACAAATGGAACTGATATTCTATTATCGTTATCACAGCAGCATAGATATTCCCAGATATTTTCTTTTCAATTATATCTATTCTCAGTTATAATTCAAAACTGGAAGTTGGGGTAAAAGGAACAAACATGCCTTATTAGATCACTGTGATGAAAATCATGAAATGAAATGAAATTAGTTTTAATTTACTTTATCAAACTCTAAATTACTCAAGGACATACATTTAGTACCACAGTCATGAATGCTCTGTGAAATAGCTGAGTAAATCTATCAATCCTGTAGTAATCCTGCAGTATGGATTTAGTTTATTTCTTATATCATTAATCGTGGAAGTCTATTTATAATATCAGTACCACAAAAATTCTGCATTAAGATGTGATCTGTAAAACAAAGTAGCTGTGAGATGTGGAGACATGCAGGTGTCTGCTGCCGAGGTGGTTAATTATGCACAAGTTTGTGTTGAGCACTGAGACAGTTCAACACACCTCCCTCATCACAACTAAGGCCTTATAAGGTTTACTAAGCTAACTTTATTTACTTATCGTCAATACATATAAAGGCAGTACTGTGATATTTAACTCAAAGATTCAACATTGGTCTTGAATCTATTGAAATATTTTTTTTTACAATTTTTTAAGTACATGTGGTTAACTCTTCCTCAAAGTTCTTAATCGACAAAGATACACAAACACAAAACTTATATCAATCATCTTTCTGGACATAAACACACCATCTCCCCAATCTACTCCTCAAACGTACAAAGGAAATATGATTAGGTTTGATCAGATTATTCATAAAACTTAATGAAAAGACATTAATTGCTGGATCCTTCATTCTGCGTGTGTAATTTGTGACCATCAGCATACGTTCGGCTGATATTATGAATAGCGAACGGGTCTAATTTTGCACATCATATGTGATTGATGCATTATTCTTGTTCACTCTCCTCACTTTATGGTGATTTAACAAAGATTTCATTAAAAATTGAAAGAATTCTTTTTTTTATGAACTTTCAAGGCAACACGGCATTAAAATAACATTTCGACAGTTACAGCCCATAACAATTAAAAGAATATTGGGCAAAACTATATCGATATGTTATCAGCTTTGTCCTAATTAATTGTGAAAATGGATTTGCCCTTCAAGTTAGTGATTCGATTGCCGATTATATAGGGAGTTGGACTCGTTTCCAGGAGGTTGTGTGTTTGATTTTAAGTTGGGTATGGTTGTGTGTTTTGATCAATTTTTATTCAATTGAAAATTACCTATCATACAAAGATCATACTTTAAGTTGAATGTTTGTCAAGCTTCAAGCCAATCAGATGTTCAGGAAAATTTAACTTTAGCAATGTCAAATACAGATTCCAATGGTTATTGTTTCTGATTGCTCCATATGTCGAGCCTGGCAAACTTGTTCCAGTTGAAAGGGACAATTCGGCCCACAGGAAGCATAAGATTTTGAAATACATGGGCCCAGCTATACGATAAAAGTAATACCTTTGATTCAAAGTAAATGAGACATCCTAACATATAACATGCACTCACTGAGACCTTAAATTATAAGTTTCGTAACAATTCTATGTTCCAAAACAATAAATGAAATATGATTTACACTTCATTTACATTTAATTTTACCAGCACGTAGCAAATTGGACAGTAAAGTGGGGATGAAGGACACAAGTTTGATTCCCAATTGTGATGATGAGTGTTGAGAAAACTTTCATAACTGCTGGTCTTTGAGGATCTGACAATGTAAGTTTTCGTGATGTACATGTATAAATGATCAATGTATATGGTTCGAGAATAAAGGAGCTAATGAAGCAGATGTTAGATGGAGGTAGATTGTAAACTAACAAATTTACCTTTAGATCCACTTTAACCTTTAGACATTAATTTATAACAACATTTACAAAAGGGACAATGCCGTAATGGAAGCAAAAGATCACACGAAATAAAAGCACAACTTACAGTTTTTACTATCAGCAAACATAGTCTACTCAATTAAAAGAAGAAGAAAAACATTGATTATTTTACCCTAGGAATTACACATAAGAACTGAAATAACATATATATTAAACATAAAGTTTTCTCTCAACTCTGAAGATAATCTGCACGTACCAACATAAATTTTATGATTAAACTGAGCTGCATGTTTCCGCTACGTTTCACAACTGTGGCTAAATAAACATATGTTGAAGTAGAATTTATGCAACTGTTAGCTAAAAAGCAATGAACTTTAAGTAGTTCAATGGCATTCTTATAAACAGAAGGAATACGTACAGAAAAATACATGAATATTGTTTCCTCCTCATGTTTTGTCACAATGCACCATGTGTCCCAAGCTCCATGGGTGTGTTTAAAACACGAACAAGATGATCATCAGGAAGAAGGACAGCTAATGCGCAACAATCACTTGGAAGCATGGACTTCTGTCCAAATTGCCCTTCCAGGGTAATATTCAAGAATGAGCTTTTATTCCGCTATTTATGGTACAAGAACTTCACCATAACTTATGTTAAGAAAATCAATAACAAACAACTGATTTAATTCATTTCTATGACATTGATTTGTACACTTTGAAAAAAGTGGCGATCATGTAAGAAGGAAGTAACATCAGAACACTTTGTGTTTGCCCCTTGTCAACCATAAAGAAGAGAACAGAGGCGAGAAATGACACACATTGGCCATAAAACAGCACATTTGCTGCTTACGTGTGTAATCAGGACCTCTTATGGCAGCCAGCGGCGGATCATGTGACCTTTATTCAAGGCGATCACATGACCCTTGTTTATGGCATCATCTGCTGCTCACCGCAATAAGCCATCAGCTTTGATGAGAGCACACTCTGCGATACATTCTATATTTCTTGTTTATGACATTACGGATCTTTGCCACATAGGCCTATGAAACTTTAGATCAAGTCTATATTTTGTACTTTACAAGGCACTGCAGTACGTTCTTTAATGAATGTTTGTCAATTATTTAGTTACGTAAATGTGACAATCTATTTAATCTATCGAAATTGAAAAGGAATGTTTATATTACATGACTATCAGCAAAAATATCCACCTTCATAGATCTATTTAAAAAACAGTAAGCACTGAATATTCTGTTTATTACTTTTTATCGATTGAGAATGCAGCATAATGACTTAATCATCAATAACTCACATTATAAGCTGTTATACTGTCTGTACCAGAACGCTGCATGTGTGATAAGTTTGAACCCACAACTGCCCTGTATGTTTAATGTGAAACCTGCAACCATACCATCACATTTAGAGTATTTCAAACCCGCAACTACCGCCCACCCCCACCCCCCTGCAGTGCTCTAATCTGTACCTATGGCATAAATATTGAAAATTTTGTTTCCTCAACAACAACACTACCAATCAACCATAGCTAACAGTTTTGACTACCATTTAATGAGCAGTTAACTTAGCAAAAAGTGTGTAATGATTGACAAATTTAATTGACAGCTATACAGTACTGATTATGGCAGAAGGATACAGAATCGTAACGAAATTAGAGGAATCTGCGTAAGAAAACGTAATAATTCGCAACATTTCGAAACAAAGTTACTGCTATCAAGGTTTTCTTGGAACTGCTCAATCACTGATACTAGGAAACTTACGAATATCGAAATAAACAGAAAAAATATAATCAGAATAATTACTTACACCTCCTGTGAATGGTGGCCATATTTCGCTCATAAATTGTAGGAATTGACCACGAGATTGGAGTGTCAATCGTGAAATTGAGCATGCTGACGTTTGATTTACCCGAACGAAGTGAGGCTAAATCAGACGTCAGCATGCTCAATTTCACGATTGACACGACAATCAAGTGGTCAATCACCATTCTATCATAACTAAAATCCATTTTATTTTAAAATAAATCATATTATAACATTCTCATTGCAAGTCAATTTCGTTTGTTTTGAGCGTGCGGAGACCACTACTACGGCGTTAGTCTAAACTTCTGCTCTCCGCTACACGGAACACGCCTTGCGACGTCAGCGGCTGTATTGATAATGTGAGGAGTTTAGACTAGCGCCATCCGCGTGCTCTGGAGCGTGTTTTCCATCGCAAAATTGAGCACGCTGATTGACCAATCAGCGTGGGTTATTGGCAGAGATTTTTGCACGAAATGATAGAATGTCGGATTTGTTCGGCTGTTCTCGTTTATTCCCGCCACAAAGTGAAACCGGAACTGCAGACGCCGTACAGACACCCAATGAAATGAAAATCTGTCAAAATGCCGGTGTGGTTTTGAACTTTTAGAACCTCTGTAAAATCCACAATATAAGGGGAACAATCGGAATAAACGTAACTTCAGGTGAGATATGAAGAAAGCCGTAATTTGCTGAAGCTACAGAACGTTTTTACATTCGTTATAGACACAACAATAAGAAGAAATGGGAAAAAATCATAAGGAATCGTAACTTAATCCTCGAAAATTTTCTTCTGTATCCTTCTGACTGAATCAGTACTGTAATATTGTTGTAGAGGCTCCACGGGTTGATACCTACGTGTAGTCCCCCAATGTAGCTTGACAATTACTGCCATTTCGATAAAGAACTATTCAACCCTAAAGTGTGACAGAGAAATTATTTAGTGCACTCCATTTTGTTTTCATTTGCTTAGATAGATGGTCAACTAAAGACATCAATAAATATAGCATGCCACATGTACATTTTTTACTATGGAAGTACAGGACATATACATGTATGCTTTACTTGCTGTATATCTAAATAATACCTCACAGGCTGCCTACAAACGGAGAAAAGTACATGTATCATCAGATCCCACGATTCTCCCGTTGCTGACACTGACATAGAAGTACAAAAAGGCTTGTTAGGACAAAACATTGCAGTTTGTTTACACGGAAGCCAAAACAACTATTATTACATATGCAGATGAGAATTTACGAGTATTTTGTGTTAACTATTTCAATTTCCTTTAAAGATTGTTGTCCACAATACTGTCAATTTGAATATTCATTTGTTTTGGGTTTATTATTCAATCAACAAGTAATTGGAGATATATGGAGATAACTACTGTGCATTGTGAGAGATTCCCATAGACAACAAAGTCAATTATTTTAGAGAAGTAATAGATTTTTCACTATGCTATCAAATACTGACTGTATAATATATATGTAAGTAGTAAAATACAATTATCAAATTTTATTCAGACTTCTGAAGATACATTAATAACAGTGAAACAAATTTAATCAAACAACAAAAAACGTGACACACTCTGCTAAACAATTTACTTTAGTCTAAAACAAGCACTAAAGTACAATATGGAACATGTCCTTTGTGAAATAGATAATGTCTGAAAAACACAGATCAGCATCAGTGACCCACAAAGTTTATCAACAAGTACAGCTCAGGCTTCGCCCAACAGGATTGTGGATGCATAGATCACCTGGATCACTTGATCCCGCTCCAGATCAGACTCTTCCACAATGACAGAACAACCAGCATTGCGGACTCCTCTTTGAAAAGTGCATCTGAAAGTGTTACAGGTTTAGCAAACTGTGTCTGCTGCAATCTGGTTTTTGCAATGTTCTGTTCAAGAATATAAATAGACAAAAGCAACTGATATACAGACCACCTTACAGACTGAACTGGTGAGCATTACACCTAGGTGTCCACATGTACATGTTGTACTGTATGCTGAAGCTGGACCGAGTCACATCTAAGTCTGTGATAAAGATGAGAACTTGACAGGTGATGCAAACGTTTTTTAAATAGCCTCCATCCCTTTGTTTTGTGTAGCATTAAACGTTATGCTCACTATTATTTTTCAAAGATTTGTGTTCACTTTCACTTCTGTGCATCCAGGATCAAGTAATCCTGGACACAGTTGGAAGCTACTTCTGTGACAGTTTTAGTCATTGAAAAGGAATGTTTATAAAACAGAAGCGCTACAGTATGCATTACTATTTTTGTGAACATAAATGATGATCATATGCAAAAATATATAATGAAATATAGTAATCTGTTTTTTGTCACCAATAAAAACTTTTTAATGATATTAAGTTCAATATATATATTGAATTACGCACACAAATTGAGTATATATTTGAAATTGAGAAACATCCCAGATGATGCAAAATGAGTGATCCAGTATGTGGTTTACATTCAGATTGTACATCAGATGCAAACCTTGATCTTTACATTACACACCTTCCTTTTTTATAACACTACCCTCTTGAAACAAATATCCCTGTTAGTCTTCACAACAGACACTTTTCAGCTAAAGATTCTGATATGAAGATAACAGAGTAGTGCGTATTACGTTCATTTAAACCATGAAACTTGTGAACTAAAAACTAATAACACTATTATTTGATTTCTACATGTGCCCAAAAACCTTCAAAAAGACACGGTCCACATGACATTAAGCAGGCACATCAGATTCATGGGTTTTGTTATCAGAAAGTGGAATACATGATTATTGTAGGACATGATTTTTGAGTCCAGGTTATCATGTTCACAGGCTTTTTATTTACCAAGCCATGTAATATTAGTGTTGGGTTGCGCGCGTATCATGATGTGGTTATGTGACTGGCTGTGAGGTTATCACTCTGTGGTGACTGGGCCACAAATATGGTGGACATGATATGGTGGAAAGGTTTAAAAGGCAATAACACAAAATCATGAACTAATCATCACTTTGGGGTTGGGATATGGTCAACTACAAGTTGGGTCAATGTTTGTATACTTTTACAACCTGGTTGATAAGTACAGAATAAGTATACTATGGTTCCTATAACCTTGAAATTCTTGTTTTTATGAATGGTTTCTTATTTCCCTAAACAACCTCGGTTGACATTAAAAATGCTGCTTAAGAGAAAGATATTGTACTTTAAATTTTAGATATTTCAATTATTTAAGTCACAATTTTTCATGTTCAAAATAAGAAGCAAACATTGTACAATAAAGATGGAGAAAAACTGTATTCAGAAATGGAATTATCTAATAAAAAACTTTATTTCATACTTTGAAAAATTATAAATTATGTTTGTTTTTATGCATCAGACTAAAGAGTAAACAATTAACTTGTGGTGAAGAGGTTGCACTGTATTGATTGGTTGATCACATAAAATAACACATAATTCTATGCTTTACTACAGATGTGTATTCACTTTTGTAAAGTGAATTCTATTTTACCCTACTACTTTTCAATAATCTAATGTTATGTGAAGTTCCTACATTCCATTTCAACGAACAACCCACCAATCTGTCATGATCCAAATATAAAAACACTCCTCGAGTTTTGTGTTGAAACCATCCTGCAATTTATTTGCGGCCAGAGTTTATCAACAACACTGAATGGTAAAAATAATTGCTCTTGAAATTCGTGATGCTAACAGTTTTAATGCTGACTGTGCATCAGAGGCACTTTAAAGAGTAAGCAAGAGAAAATATTGTTCAATGAGATTTTATACTGTACTACTTTTTCGGGGGACAAGCAAAAAAAGAATTCGCAAACAAGAACCCTACTCAACTGTCAACATCCATTGATTGTTTTACATCTTTGAGTTAATTTGGAGGACAAGCCATGGAATGCTTCAGCAAATGCTCCAATCAATAGGAGACGTAATTGTTGCACATCCGCTCTCACGACACCACAGACATGGTATGGATTGTTTTTGGCTTTTAAGATCTTGTAAGATGAGAATGAAAACTAAATTGCTTAAAGAATCAGTGGTCTTGATGTACATGATCATTTTTGCAATTTGCAGAACAATGCAAAAAGAAGCAATCAAAGTAACTGGTATGTATGTCAATATATTTTCCCAGAATTAGTCCCAACAATTCATATCAAAGATTTTCTTGATTATCTGGTAAAGAGCACTAAAAATAATTTACATTGACCAATGAGTACTCACCAGGGTGTTATTGAAATAAAAATCATTTGCATATGCCAATGAATTGATGTTCACTGTGAATGTGAATTGGAATATGACTACAAACTCACTAAGTCTACATTAGCTCCTTTTGCCATACTACGATTTTTGCCTTGTGAAATTGATGTTATTGGCAAGCTAATCCGTTTGACAGGCCCATATGTGGAGCTCATACTTCACCACAGCCACGCCTAATGCTGTTTGAAATGGCAGAAACATTATTCTGCGCTCTCAAGGGACACGCACAAAAGCCAAATAAAGGCAGCAACAGATAAACATATTTGCTAAAATTGTGGCCTCCAGGGACCAGCCAGTCAAACACTGTGTGAGAAATGATGGGTGCCAGCCAGCCATAGCTCCCTGGGTGTGCACTGAGCCATCCCGGTTGGGTACTGAGGCACTCCAAAGGAAATGTGCACTGTCTCAAGAGAAAAGGCAAATGCATTCTGTACTATTGGTATAATTCAATGTTACATTATTGATGTCGCACAATTTCTAGAATGCTGGACAATAAAAATCACAATGTAACATAGATTTCAGTGACTTAGTTGACTTACAGATGACAATACCTAAAATGTTAAAAAAATCCATATCAACAATGATAATGATGGTATTTTGAAAACTGTAATATCTTTAAAATTGTTCACCCCGGCAACTGATAATTCTGTGTAATATTAAAATTTCTATTCATTTTGTCCAGTTCAACTTTTCCCCGATCTGTGATTGTATGATTAACCCATAATCTCCACAAATGGCCAAACAATGGCTGCCACTGAAATTGAGCGAATTACTGTAAAAGCCCGTTGAGTAATAACATGGGGATGAGAGACAATCACATCATTGCTGGTTGACTTTACCATGTGGGACGAACCCAACAAATACATAGGTGGCTGTGCAGACTAACTTAATTATTTACTTCTTGTGTACATGGTCATATATACTAAAATGTAACTAATTTCTCTAATTGCACTTGAACAAATTTAAAGCAGTGCAGAAATTACTCATGTTAGATAGCAACAGACCAGGGGCCTGTTGCATAAACGTACGCAGCTCCAAGATCGCATCGCAAATGTAGTATTCCTCGCAAACGCATGGGAGTCGGGTTGCAAAGACATTTTTATGTTAGAACGCAACGATAAATATTGCGAAAACGCAAATGTAACTGAAATCGCTAGTAGGGTCCACTTTTCTCTAAAATACAGTATAGGAGTATGCGATGGTGCGTCTAATTTGGGGGGCTGGGGTGTCTGTGAATTGGGGTGTCTTGCATATGGTTTATCCCAGAATAGGGGGTCTTAATATTGTTGTTTAAAACAATACATTGAATCTATAAGAAACGTGAAGGCAACAACAAAATATAGCGTTAGTAGTGTTATCTATGAGTTTATATAGAGCATATATACCCAACCCAACTGTGGAAAATCCCCCTCCCCCGTACTCAAGAGAGGATGCATGTAGATGCTTACATTTACCATGCTACATTGTGTGGTAAAGGCCTAATTTTCATAGTATCTTCAACCTCTACCAAATTAACACTGACACCACAAGTGAATTGCCCTTATGGTCATACAACCTACAGTAGAACCTCTCTATTAGGACCACATTTGGGCCTAGTGTAAGGTGGTTTCAATAGAGAGGTGGTCTCCAGTACTCTCTATACAGAGATTCATTTTGGTAGCTTTATGAAGGCTGGGGCTGTGAAAAGTGGTCTTATTATAGAGGTGGTCTTAATTGGAGGTTCTACTGTATATTATTATATGTTTGATTCCATACATTTTCTTGTTTTGAATTGACATATTTTTTGCTGATATTCGTTATCTTAAAATATTGTATATGAGCGTCTCTGCATGACGGATTGTCAGTTATGATCTAAATAACTTTACCTCAGTGACCAGTATGGTCAACTCTTCAAGTGTTTATCTTACACCTCTAATCGTGGAGATATTTAATTCAATTGTAGTTGGTTTTGATATTTAATAGATATATCATATCCACAGTAAAATGCAATACGCTTGAATTATGATAGACTTTCTAGCAATTGCGTGTAGTACTACTTTAGCTATAATGTTTCTGCAACCCACGCTATCGCTAAATGTGGGCAATAGCTTAGGAATCGCTATTGCTAATCTGACGCAAAATCTGTGTTTTTTTATGCAACAGGCCCCAGACATTTCAGGGATTATTGCCGATCATAGGGTGGAAGTAAATGGTACCTGATTAGCTTGACAAAGTTGTGTGATTTGCAGTTTAGCCCATTTAAATACAAATTGAAGGCGCTGCACACGATACTATCAAAATGATATATCATGCAAAGTTAAAATGTCATCTTCAATGGTTACTTGTTTGAGTAATCAAAAGATTCAACTCATTAGAGTTTGAGAAAAATAGGTGCAACTGTATACAAGATAAACTGTTGATCTACAATAATAAATGAATATTCCTACTATATTGATTCTATGGACTAGTAGCATCCATCAGAATACTGTGCATCAATAACAAATCTCTACATTTGTGAATAATTATCAAAAATATATAAAAACAATGACACAGACATATTCAGAAGTACCCACTTTACATCTTACTGTACATTGACAAATTACAGCAATAGTCAGCATGGGAAGTAATCTTAAGTTTACAAAAACATTTTGGCATTTACTGAGGTGATGTTGCAAGGCAAAATTGCAAATACAAATTGAAAAGGAACTTTCACCATATACATCTGCAGTTTATGTTTATTCCTGAGACTACAGAAGTGGGGCTGGCAAATGTCACCTCATTTACTCAGCATTGTGAGCCCAGGAGGAAGTCCTAAAAATATCCACTTCAAAAGGGCATTTTATAACGATAACCAGTTAAAAAATGTTAGGTCATAAGACTCATACCAATAAATGAAAACATTGGCATTGTTAAAACATTACACAAATATGTTAAGTTGATGACAATATAAATTAACATTATTTGTCAAAATTACTTCCATTGGAAAGGAGGTAACTATTCATCACATGATATTACTTAACTGACTGCTGAAAATGTATATCAACTACATATTCATAATTACGCTGTATAAAAATTTTGAGTTTTACTTATTCCTTAAAAGTGCAAAGAAAATTGTAATCGTATTGTAATGGGAAAAATGAAGTATACATGAGGTTTCCAAAATCTGTATGCAGATATAAATGCTTATGTCACAGGTTCACTATTCTTTCATATACATTACAGACACTTACTTTAAAGCCATTGGTGTACACATTGTCATTCCCCTGGCAATCTATTTCATATCCTGCATACACCACTATGATGTTTTAAACAAGTACAAGAAAACTAAACATGCATTCTTTTTCTTTTTTTGACAAGACTTATCACATTATTGCCTAATCATTTTGTAAATATATATTTCTAATACAATATGTTTAAACCAACTTTTAATACCACTTGTTAATAAATGTAAGAGTAAAATATTGCTATTCATCAAAATTAATTTTGTATGTAAGAGCCGTGTCCCACTGGGCTTTGCTTATGGAAAGCAGATGGTTAGCGTACAAAATGTCCCTAAAAGGTCTCGACATTCACGCTACCGTTCGCAATCCACACGTTAATCATAAGTTATTTGTAAGTTTTATGTCCGCTATGCCTGCTCAAAAAATATTTCTAGAAGATTATTGGATTATTCAATTTTTTGGTATTTGAGCTGCATACCAACGGCGTCCATGGATTTTGGATTATGCACGCTAACTGCATAACACACCGCCGATGCGCAAACTATCCGTTTTTCATACGCGGGGGGAACAGATAAGAGCAAAACAAGAGCAGATGGAAAGGACAAATGATTTAAAGTATAAAAAGCGCATGAAAAAACGTCTGATCTGCCTAAAAAAAAGTACCATAGAGATTAACATGATATAAACGCACCTGTAGTTCCATTCTCTTGTCAGTCTGCCGGTACCCATCGAAGGGCACCATCAATTGGTCCAATGAAGAATAAAACAAGAAAAAATTGAACAAAAATTAACCCCTGCTGAAGCGCCGCTCCCTCGTGGCTCAGCAGGCATAAAAATACCTGTCAAATTTTATTAATATAAAACTTCAGAAATCATGCTCGGCACTGTCTGCTATAGTATGCAGTTCGAACATAAACGCCAGCCCCAGCAGGTGCTTTTTGTCGGTTGAACATCCGCTGAAGTGTAAGCTGAGCGTCTGCTTTTATCCGCTTTTATCCGGTTTTCTAACGCTTTCTGTCTGCTGTTTGTCTGCTTTTGAACGCTTTTTACACGCAGCGATGAGTGCAAAAAGGTCAGATTATTTGAGCAGATGAAAAGCATACAGGTCCAAATGCCTGGAATTCTCCTAGAACATGTAAGCTAAGCGTATGCTTTATGAATGGGACACGGCCTTAATGCACAATTAGCAATTATGACTTTTTAGGGAGAACTTAATATCAATGGTTCAATGCCCCCTACTTTTTTTCCATATCCATGTTTTGGTATTAACTGTAACACACAGGTCTTGGGGGGAAATGATAGATCTGAGCAATGGGGAGAAACATGTGATGCTCAATGACCATATAACTGTAAAGTACAACTTCAATCACCACCAATTTTACGCCTGACGCTTCCTCTGTACATCTTCATTTCAACACTGAGTGTACTCATATACAGAAATGTACACAGTGTATACACTTTGTTTCTCCCTTCACATCATTTTCAACACATTTTAAACTTGACATTGAACTATGTATGAGTGAAGTTTTACATTGTTTTATCAATAAAAATAATTGAAATCAATTTTTAAACTCGATACTCTATGAAAATATTCTGATCCAACAGTATCAAATATGCATCAGGTTTAACTGATATTTTTACACACAGTTATCATTTATTTTTCATGAGGACAGAAAATAAAATATCTAGATTAAGATTAACAATTGCATTTTCAATAGCAAAATGAATACCATTACACAACCTTAAAAAATCATCCATCTTTGGCAATACAATTATATATTATTTAAAACAAATCATCAATTGGGCAAACCGTAAATAACAATAAGACTAATAATATTATCCACTGAAAAAGAGCAAACATACAAAAATATTCTAATTTCCTTGGTGACGCTAGAGTTTTTGCTTACTGAACAATCAATCAAAAATATCTATAAAGCCAATAACAATGACAGAGAAAACGGATTATGTTGACGCCAAGAACAATCTGACAGCAATTTATCTCAGCTCAAAAATCCTAATACTTTCTACCATTTCACATGACATTTTTATCTAGTTCACTTGTAAAATAGTTAATTGACAAACAGAAAAATTAGCAAAAAGTTGTCTCTTGTGTCAATTTGTAAAAATGTCTTGATCATGGTGAAAACAAAACTCATCCCTTATAAAAATGAATTTTGTATTAATGATTTTATGTCACAACTATGTCTAGAAATCAGTTTATTAAAATTATTTCAAATTCAGTTGTATCTCCAGATAACCTTCAGAGTCTCTCCTGCTTACATTCTCAAGGAAAAAAAAGTAGCTGTCATAGTAACTTGACCTGATTGACATAAGAATAACTAGGTTGATGTATGTACCATCTGACATCAGGACTGTCCCTTTCTACATCCAAGTACACGGATTGAATTAACTTATCATCTGAATAGAACAAGTAATTTGTTTGAACAATTGTAGTTCTATTTCCATTTATCCATTGTGGTAAGTCTTAATATTGTATAAATCCCATTAACAAGTGTCTAGATACCACAAACTATCATCAGCAGAAGTCTTCATCCTTGATCTGAACTTCATATAGGCACACTCCTACACAAATTATTTCCTAACATAGTGTGCCCCATGATCGAACATTTTTCATAATCAAGTGAATATGTAAACTTGTTATGCACAAATGAAATCTGAAAGTATTGGTCATACAGTAATAAATAGTGTTTGTGAAAATTCAAGTTTACACAGTAACTGCAATTGATTCTATGGTTGACTTTCTAAAATGTAATGATGGCCAGATCCAATATGTTCATTTCATAATAAATCCTTCCACATTCATATAACAAAGAATAACAATTCATTACCTATCATACATTCTTGAAACTCTGTTTACAAAAAACAGTGAAAAACCTGAACCTTACTACCTCCCATAGCACATCATTTACCCGAGAGATTAATGTAAATTTCCTACATGGGGATTTGCTATGCTTTCTGTAAAATTCAATTACCATACATAATATGACAATAATGCAGCAAAAATCCCACCAAGACTCATTCTGGGTATTTTAAAGGTCTTGCTGTGTGCCTCTGTGGCAGGGTTGGATGAGATGAATGCTGATGATTTTTATTGTTCATCAATTAATGGTTCCAACAGCTGGGTTGCTGGTGGAGCTACAAGTGCATGTACATTTCTAAACAAGTCCAACCTTTGCACTCATGACTTTCTTTTAATAACCTACAAGTGTATTTACTTACAAACCCATCAGCCTCTTCTATTAAGATGAAAATATTTCATTGTCATGTTTCATTGAAAATCAACATTTTTTATGGTTGGGGATGATAAACATAATCATGAATCACCTACATAGTTTTTTCTTATTAATGCATTTCAAAGCTAAAGACTAAAATGGGTATATCTATAAAATGTTCAGAAGTTTGCCTCGCATGCCTTAGTGTGTCCATGGCCCGAGACATTGACAATACCATACAACAACTCTAAATATGTACCAGTATATCTACATTTAGATCCTATCATGAATCTGATGATGTTCATCAAGTATAAAATCCTGACCCTAGTATTTGAGGCAAGTAATGTTGCTGTACCTTACATGGCCAGAAGTGGCTCCTGCTGTGTAGCACTTAACATACCATTTGACACCATTACATTGCTACCTGAACACTGAAGTAATAGTCAAAATTAATGTCCACGGGGCCATTTTATCCGTTTTTCCGAAGTAATGTGGCAATATGCACTTACCTAATTTACAATTATGTGCAATCAACTTATATAACAAAACTGGTTGTATAATCAGTTATCACAGACAATTGTGATCAATGCTTTCGGGGGAGAGGGGGGGGGAGGGGGGGGGGGAATAACGTCAATCCAAAACTCAATATAAAAATTTGTGATTCATAAAATCAAAACAAGGTTGCTTTGAAAAAGGTCCCCAAAAGATATAATCGTAATCACATCATCCCACAAAATCCCATTTGTAGTAAGTCTAAACACCTATTGAGTAGGAGATTAATCTCAATATCCTCAGTGACAAGGCTACAGGTGCCTCCATTTTCTTCACGTCTGTATGTCATGATAGACTATAAATACTGGTGATAAATAAACACATCCTCAATCTATATCAATATCTGTAATAAACTAGAATGTCCATGTCAAGCAGCTTCTTTAATAGATCATGCTCTTTCACACTGGCTGGAGATCACACTGGCTGGAGATCACACTGGCTCTGAGCACGTCAGATTTCAGCTATTTTATATCACTATATTGCAGGTTTTTGCATGATGAAGAATGTTTCATTATTTTTGATAGTCCGATAAGTATAAAATATGATTGAGTTATTCTAAATAATGACAGTGAAGTCAGATTGGCTATTTAGTGTGTAAGCATAAATATCCTGTCATAATGTAAATAGAATTATACTGATGGCGAACCAGGTTGCTTAAAAATTCATTTACTGGGTAATATTACAGCTAATCTATACCAGCCAATGTAAGTTCATTCAAATATTAGTGCATTTTTCAGCTAGAATATAAGATAAACCAGAGATGGTCTGTTTATTATGTTACCATTGATTTTCAGAGATGAGAATACTATCAAGACAAGGAGTCAAGTCTTTATAAGTCTGTTCTATGAGTGTTTATGGTAATAGGTAACACCAGTCTTGAATAGAAGTTTACAGTAATAGCTATAGCTGTACTTGTATATGCACACACTGTGCAAGTCTTCGCAACAGATTATGAGACAGTAAAACAAAAGTCCCCCAAAAATAAACCCAAAAGGATAAATTTTACAAAAATACATGATTTTTACAGTTGCAGCTATTTTACAATTTTCATTTATGTAATTTCATTTTTATTTAGATCTTAGACATACTTCTGATATCACAATTTCTAGAAGGGGAGAAAAATTACCTCAATTAACATACATATGCACGTAGTGCATTGAGTGGTTTGGTAAACAGCATTGTGCACACTTTCTATCTTGTTGTTTCTATTGTTTCTATTCAGGTATTATCAATTGCACATATCTTTATTTTTTATCTTTCAGAAATAGTTTGATAGTTTCTGCATTCATCATTTACATATGCAAACATCTTGTTTGTTTTTCAGAAACTTACAATTTCTTGGTTTATCATGACATTTTGGGAAATATTTCCCCTTCTGTTGACAAAATCGGCGAAATTTTCTTGCTCATGTTCAGTTGCGCTGCATAACACAGAGAAGAACTGGTATGCTTCAGCAATCAACATCCACGGAATACTGGAATAATATCCAGACAAGAACATTAAAGGGATTGGAAAAGAAGACCAGTAGTTCAGACGCAAGACAAGGGACACGTAGTTCAGAGCAAGACAAGGGACACGCTATGAAGACATGAGAGGGCTACCCTATGTGACATTGCCAATAAAAGGTCAACACTTCCCAAATGTTGTGATAAGCCAGTAGAATGTATGTTTCTGAGTCGCAAACAAAATGTTTGCAAGGATAAGTTCTTATTCTTTACCAAACGTTATAAAGGGATAAAATCTGCATTATGAATCTAATTTTAAGAAGAATGGATTTGCTGCCAATGTCTTTGCTCTATTTCTGTAAATCCACCAGGATATTTCATATCAGCTAACACTGTGATTACAATATGCATAACAAGCACATGTTTTTCCTGTTCCTGGTTTACTATTTCTTCCACAATAGGAATAATACAGCCTCTCTTCAGGAGTGTCATAATTTCAATAGAATTAAAAAAGATGTTGCTTTGTTAGAGGACACCTGATAAAAGATGGCAACATTAGTTATACATTTCCATTGTAGAAAGGCTTGGGATGGTTAAAGTGCAAGTTTCATTCAAAAAAAGGTTCAATGAAGATGCACACAAGGGAGGGCCTGCAGCTTTTTAGTCCTCTTTGAGAACTTGGATTTCTGTATAATATCACACATACATGTAGGGTGTTTATTCAAATATGGGCAATTACTCAGTGACATGCAAGTCTGCAAGCATTCTTGAAGATATATGGCATGACAAATCCACTTAGGTTCCACTGAAATACTTGCCAAGTAACAACTGCACCACACTGTCTGTGTGGTATGACAGAGAGTAACTTCTATCACTAGCAAAGCAACATAACAATACATATATTAAATGTCAAGACATCAACATATGGTTAGGTTTGGGACTTACTCTACCATTTCAATACACCACATGTATCATTAATCACAGCATTATCTGCATGTTTGTGGTGCAGATGAGTCTCAACATACTTCAAACACTGATCCATAGTGCAACTCACCTCTTCCTTGTTAATAATAATCAGAAGACCTTGTAGAGGCTGCATTTCTGGAGTGCAAATGTTCCACATGAATTGACAAACACAAGTACAGCTGTTCATAATTAGAATGTAGGTTGAGCAAACCTAATGGCTTGTGACATATAGGACATGGGATGCCCCCAGCAAGTTGGGTTGTATAGAGGCAAGGCTAGTGCACTTCCAGTATCAACAGTGGAATCTGTCTTTTGGGTCTTGACTAAAAATGACAAGTGCCAAGAGCTAGCTAGCTGTCCACTCTAGTTGTTTTGATCTCTCTTCATCCCAGATGAGTTGAGGTTGTCAGTTCATACTTTTGTTAGTTGTTTGCATTGACAACATTGAGGAAAGGTCCCGTGATGGTGACCGCAAAATATCGCGTGTCATTAAATCATTCTGCAGCACATTTATGTAACACATATTTTTTGAATATAGAATATATCCTCCCCATAATGTAATCTGTATATTTCTAATCTGAATACATTTTTGACCTATGTTGAAAGCAAACTCAATAATACTTTTAAAACACAGCTTTATATATATTATAGCATGTTTGACTTGACAGAAGTGTTCCACCTATTGATTTGATGAAGTCTTTTATGAAAACATCCAGCTTCCAGCATGAATGGCAGCTTTCAATGAAGATAAGCTTTTTGTTAATAACTTATGACATTGAATAAAAGTTTGAAATGTATGAGGATGTCTTCACCACACGAGATGCACACATTGAACCATGAAGAAACAAGATTCTCCTTCCACACATTACATCAAATCCCATTTGTGACGCGAAGCTAATGCTTAACAACATACAATACTTCACAACTTATCACAGATAATGGCCTATGAAATATGTAAACAATCACCATCTCTCTCTGGCGACATCACTAAGAAGAAGACAATCTCAAAACCAGTTATAAAAACATCATCCATCACCAAATACCATGAACATAAATATATATAGAATACTGCAAAAACTATTATATTTGCAATCACAGAACATGATATCTTTGCAACTACAGCATTACCTCTTTGGAAACAATGTTATGTTATCTCGCCAAATTTTTGTGCAGAAAAAGGATTGGGATTTGTAACCAGAAATGAGTGACAATTACATCCACAAAAATGAATGGTTTTACAGTAAAAATGTAGGATGACCCTTTATCAGTAGGCCTATTGGAGCTGTATATATATCAAGTCTGTCTCCTCCAGATTTCCTGATACACATCCATGTCTAACTACAAGGTCACCATCAAGGCGTCTTGCATCCTTTGTCGTCTTCAACAAGTAAGTCCAAGTGAATTACCTAAAATTGTGGATTTTGATGGAATTGACATAAGGTAATAACTATGAAATGCACATTTCTACCATAGAGCTATTCTACTTTTAAACTTGTGCATGTAGTGTGATCATGGAGTGCATGGATATGTTGTGTGACAGCAGGAGACAAATAACGAATGAGCTTTCTCCAGGGACAATACTAATGAAGATTGGAGATGACATGACACTCAGATACAGTCTCTGTGGAAACACCCCTCATTCTTTTCCCACTCAGACTTTACACGTATATTTTGTTTGTGTTTTAAGTAATGCCTATTGTCTACATGTAGTATGTACAACAGAACCTCTATATAAGGACCACCTATGGTCTCAAAAAATATGTGGTCTCTTTATTTGAGGATTGCAGCGCATCTTTATGAAGTCTTCGGAATACGCTAAGGTCTTGTTATTCAGGTTTTTCTTTATTGAGAGATATTTGAGTTTGTACTTAATTATTTTATCATTTGGGAATCTTTATAGCAATTACATATCTGATGTTACAGGCAATAAAAGTTATATACCCAACATAGACTACATCTTTCTTTAAGCGCCAGAAGCCAAAGTCCTAATACATCTACAGCTATCTATTGATTTGGCTTCAGCTTGATCCTTTCCTCATGCATATATAAACTGTGATCGTAACAACCATGGTGAAACATCTACATAAAAAACATTTTCATATGGCGAATACAAGCTCCCAAAACTCACAATCATACATCTTTTGTGTGCAGTGCTGTCGTAAAGCTTGATCTATTCATTACATTCATATGTTGCTCACATTAAGATAGGACATGCTGTATTACATCAATACAAAAGTGAACAGCTCAATTATTTCAATAATATTTTCCCAAGACTGCTCGTTATTCATGCATCATAGATAAACCAAACCAACTCACAGAATCACTGCATCATCGGCAAACTTTACTTACCTGCAAGTATTAAAAAGGAAAACACATTAACTGCAATTCATCAAACTAACATTGATTAAACATCTGTCTTTATAAGTTAGAATTCGACAAACTAATCGATAATCGATGTGCTACCCTCAAACCAAGATTACGACATTCACTTTTTTACATTAATCTGTTTTGATTGGGCCACGTCACAGTGATCATTTGATAACCTCCATCTGAGTTTGTCCACGTGCTGCCACAGCCTATTCAGACCCTATGGATAGATATAATCTTTGAAAATTAATTTTGAAATTCAATATTTCATATTTGTTTGAAAGATCTTGTACATACACCTCATTTATCTGTGCTCAACATTAGACATGTCTTCATATTTTTGTAGAAATTTAAACTATGGTTAACTCAAACTTGAATGGAATAAATTTAAGTAATTTAGACTTTTCTGTTATCAAGTTATGTTTCATATGAAGTATCATATAGGAAAAGTTAAAAAGAGAATCAACTGTACATTTACGGTTTTCTCTTTGAAGAATATATTGTGTGCATGAGTTTAATAAATTGTGGCATTTTTGTTCATAATTTGTGTAAAACAGTTACATGTTTATATGATTGCTTATTGTTCTAGTAAAGTTCAGAGTAATCATTTGTACAGCAAATAAAAATAGATCTTCATTTAATATGTACATGTATCATACTAATGATGTTAGCTGCAGTTTATATTTTACTATGGACATGCTATTTCCTTACATGAGAGCTGAGCACTGAAACTCCCAATAAAATAGCACTTTTACTAAGATAAACTAGCCACAGCTCATTTCTGATACACAGACAAAATCCAATGAATAACTAGATTTGAAGTTAAATTTTCACAAGTCTCGAATATGTAGACTCAAAACTCTTTTTATAACTGGTCTTGGTTGATAGAGGCTGCAACCTGGAGGATGCCTCAGATTGGAGACTTTAATGGTCATGTAACTAGACAAGCACAGCTGGGAGTAAATCAGCAAGAAAGACAAGATTGCAGATAGCCACCACTCCTGCCTACACGATCTGCAATCCCTATCCATATGCATAACCTCTTTTACAGACCTCACATCAATGCATTTCTTAACCTCCTTTAGTGCCTAGGGTAAGATAATTTCAGAAAGGTTAGTTCGAAGGTCATAAAATCCTATAGCAGAATAGTAATTCTTAGAAGATGATTTCACATCACTCTACCATCAAAAACTTTATACTAATACTAATAATTAAATTTTCTTCAAACGATACACTTAATTTACCCCCCAAAGTCTGCACTACTCAGATGGTGATTCAATTACCGTTGGAGTATCACCAAGGAGAGGCAATGTCACTACATTGTATGACCAATTTCTACTGTATGGGATTTATTTCTCTCACAAAAATGGTTTTAAAATAAATTTTCTGAATGTATAAGTTATACTTCTAGTTTGTCAAATATGATATCCTGCACCTTCTGGCAAGATTCAAAATTCCAAATTCATAATTACCACTACACAGAAAATTTAGACACATGCTATTCAGGCATGCTAACAGTAAACCCCATATCACACAATGTTAATATCTTTTTAATAAACATTCAACTGCATAATAGAATTACTTACGCAAAAACTCAAATGTGACCAAGTAGATTGGCCTTGGTACTCAACTGACATACATGTAATCCTTAGTGATTACTATAGTTAAGCAATAGGAAAGAAATGTACATGTACATCAGAGCCCAACATCTCTACAAGCTTTACATATACATATATATTGGAGATACATGTATAACGCTATACACGACTGATTGACACACATAGCTGAGTTACTTCACTGTATCCCTTATGACTGATTGATGACAAAAATCATGGAATAGTCATTTGCCACCATAGCAGAAGCCCTAGCAAACATTCCCCATGTTCGTATCACCCTAATAATACCAATGCAGTGGTACTGCTAAATAAATGGAAATATCAATATCAGCTTATTTAGATTTTTCCCACAATATAGAAGTAAAAGCCTTACTTATGAAACTTGAGTTTCCAACTGGACAAAGCATATTTATACATTTCAAGCTCGATATGATTTGGACATTATTGTTGACTAAATAAATGTGCTTGTAAATGTGCTTGTTTATAGTCACAATGAACAGCTTTAGCCATTTTCTAGCGACTTTACATCTACACCAGGTCAGTGGCATCATTGTCACACTATATATTTCTCAACTCCCTGGGGAGCATACAGCACTGGCTGCATACAGCATTGCTGCTGTTGCGAACATGTGCTTATCACCCACATTTGCGACCTGTACCTATTTAACGTGTAGGTACCATGGAGCAGTGTGCAACCTGTAAGAGGTAAGTTTGCTCAACACTAACCATTGGACCCGACCGGGAATTGAACCCACGACCTTCTGGTCACACTCCCTATCCATTCCGCCACGGAAGCACACTTCCGAACCTCACGCTTGGCGTCCCAACCGTCTACACTGTACTGTGGCGACACGCTTGGTGCAGATCAGCTACTCAGTAGCAGACGTACAACGTAACGGTTTTGGCGACACTGAGTTTGCCATGACCCGGACTCAAACTTGCGAAGCAGGCAAATCATATTTTCAGGTTGTGCGCTCTAACCACTGAACGACTGGAACGAGGGCCTCCTAATGCAATGAATAACTTGTAAACCTTTGAAGCAATGATTCAATGTATAGAATAATTTACATAATTCAATTATCACTTTTACACCAGTTCATTGGCACTTCCTCATACAAAAAAGCAAGACCCCACCCTAACAGCAAGGTATACAAACTTTACCCAATAATAGATTTTGACGTCATTAAAATTCCTGCTTGTCTGATTTAAATTGTTACAACTGTGGTCATGCTGTCTGGCGCCTAATTTGGATTATGCTCATAATACACTGTTTGATGTAAAATAACAACATTATCATCAGGGTGTTGAAAATGAGATTGAAAGAAGGTTAAGGCTGATTTGTTTGACAAACAGCACAGCATCTAGCCTTGCTACATTCCGAGCTATTCAAATCAAGAGATACAAATATTAATATCATGTACCACAACAAAGTCTTATTTCATTCCGAACTTGATATTGTATTCAATCAGAACCTTGTGGCTTCTATTGGTTTATTATGGCTCATACTGTGTGGTAAATATTAGAAATTTTCCCCACTTGATTTTGGGCAGATAACAAGCGAGCTAAATGAAGCTCCCCAAATCCTCATCATGATATATTGTCACATCTTAAAAATACAAATCAATCTGTCATTTTTTTTTTGGGGGGGAGACTATAGCCTAGGCCACCGTATTCACCCTTAGCATCAATATGTTATACCCAGTGTACAAACAACTTACTCACAATTAATGGGAAGAAATATTTCAAGCTAATATTAAATGTAAATCAAAGGTGCATCCTTACCAATAAAAATAAAAGCTCTCCAATGGAAAATATTAATTGGATGCATTTATTCAATTTTTTCTCAGAACAAATTATAGCTAAACTGCACAGCATTGGTCCCTGTCAGTCAATTGTTTCTTCAGAAAATAATTACTAATTAATAATTATTAGAAATTGATTTCTATTCGTATCTTTTTCATCTTTCTCTCAATGGACTTTATGTGCTGTTTGTACTTGAGAAATCACGATCAATGGACCCTTTTCACGCATATGATTTTTCATGTCTGACATAATAATAGATTCATGATCTTACCTCCATGACATTAGTCCATACATATCGCCAATTATGAATGAGTTTGCTCAGCATAACTATGCACCATCTCAGAATTTCCCCATGCCATTGTTAGATGTTTTTCCCCAAAGAAATAGGGCAAGATATAATTAATTGCCATTCTTCACAGTTTAAATTGTGACTAAACAAGAGCTGTAAAAGTTCATTACTCACAAGAATATTTGAAGCAGAAGAATGCTCACATGAAATCATAGATGCAACCTTCAAAGCTCAGCAAGGGAATTATTATCTGCTTAAGAACAACGAACAAAGAACATCCATAAGTTAAAAAAAAAAAAGAAATAACAATTATTTTTCTATATGAGGATTAATTAGTTCAGTTCAGATACAATTACAAAAGTATTACCTAAAAAACGGTATAATCTTGTATGCTTAACTAACATTTATTTAAAAATGGATGCAATGCTACAAGCAAATAATTAAAGCCAGTTTCTCATGTAGATGTTGACGCACTAACCATATCCTGGGGATGACCACCTGATGCTCATGTCAAACAGACACCATCAATTTACTGCTGCCCCAAGGTGTGAGACACAGAGTTGCCACCCTCGTCCGTGATTGTCCAGTCACTTACAGTACTACTCAGTCATGGAAACGGAAAATCAAGAATTACGTTATGATTGTAGTGATTTCTTCTCATTGTTACGCCTGTTGCTAATCAAACACTTTCTCCAACTTTTGCTACATCAGCATTTTCTCTTTGTTACGCCTGGAGATTCTTCTTGCTGAAGATATAGATTTTATGCCATGGATTTATGGGTGGGTTGAGTTGTCTTTCAAATAAAACCAACAGAAAAATCAGAAAAATAAGAATAATTTCTGTTACTTTCACATACCTTATATCTATCTCTGAGACTTACATTTCCATAAAAATTTGTATTTGTTCTGGCATTTTACTAAGATTTCCAACACAAAGACAATGTTGACGGAGGTTTAGACACAATTTAGACAACCATTTAAACATACATGTATAATCTATCAAAATGTTGGCGCATTCATGAAGTGAAACTTGAGCAAATTGCATTTGGGGAGAAAGATTCCCTATAAACCATAATCATAGGAAGGTATGTCATTAGTTTCGGCGAAATCACAGTTTCAAAAAAGCATTATGAACAGAACGTTGTTCTGTAATACTCGGAATTATCTGAATTTATCTAGCGGATTCCTCCAATTTCTTTACATATAGGTGTCCTTGGTACACACAAAGTAGCGTATGGAACATGGGTACAGCAGCTTAGCTGTACACTCATCATTTAATCAGGGCAGGTTATTTGAAGATGAAACTCATACATACATGTAGCACTAAATACGCTACTGAAGGTTTCTAATAAAGGTGAACACATGTGAATGGCAATGTCTACACGTTTTCAAGCTATATTAGGAATGCATGAATATTCAGTTTGAATATTACTATACAACCAACATGATGAATGTATTTACAGATTTGTAACTCCAGAATTTGATTATGACATTGTACATGTGACGTTCTCGTCACCTACAATTTAATACACAGTGAGCACTGTGCATATTGTCACTCACAGAGCATGCAGAGGGAAGCCTCATATCTTCTCCTGGTACCATCCTAATGCATGTTTGTTCTGCTATATGTGTTCCTTAAAATCTTTGTTAGTTACTGTTTGGTAGGAGAATTATGAGCACATAGTGGATGCTGCTCTTTGGTTTCCACCATTCATGATAGGACATGCTTTCTTCAAGCATCTATGCTTATTTTAAGATCCATCAATGTAATAGTTTTTACTTGTATTTTTGTTACTGACATTTCTAAACTCTAGAGGCATTACATTGAATAGGATATCTAAAGTACAAGCCCAACAGAAATATTCACCACTCAGTCGGATGGGCCTTCTATGACTTACTTGTTCACATACAGTTGATGAAGGGTAAAGTGCTTAACTGTAGAAAAAAAAATACACATATCATAGAAACAGGATATGTTACCCGAGAAAGATGCTGTTTAGTTTCATGCTTATTGAAATCAAATTGAAAGCTACACACTACACACTGCACATAGCGATGTTCAGTGATCTGGTAGCAAATCAGCAGCTTATTTTATATTGGCGAAATTTCTCTGATGTCATACATGTACATGTACATCAGCTGATGTACAAATCGATTCTGTGAATTCATATGAATTCTAAAGTCACTTTTGAAAGATGAAAATTTCTTTATTATTTTTTAATGTTTTAACTTTTAAGCAGGAAGAAATTTGGATACAGTTTTCATTGCATTAAACCACCAAAAAATCTATTTTCTTTTTTTTTCAACCAATGTTTAAACTTACTATGGTTGTAAGCTTAAGGATAATAAATTGGTACTCACCAATTGACAAAATTGAAACGGCAGTGTACAAAAGTTCGTGTAACTTTTCAATAATAATAGTCTGTTAAATTGCCACTAAAATCGTCACTGTTAGGTATGTTAAAAAGCATCTACCAACATGTTCATATAGTTTTCTACATAATCTCCATACATTTTGTTGCAATAATGCTTGATTTATTCATATATATCAAATGTACACGAGCGGGAAAAGCGTGCCAATTTTACATTGATTTCCAATTGCATGGTGATATTGTGACATAGTCATCTTGCATTATGGACTTGGCAACAAACATACCTGATATATGTCTTATATTTTTCATATCAATCTTACAAACATCAAACATCAATCTAATCTTTTAATAAATATATTGAGGAAACTTTGGGCCAACTAAAAGAGCCAAAAGAACCCTATATGGTCATGACAGAATATATATATACATTTTGATATTTCAATTATTAGTTAGCTAATATATCACGCTTGAATAATTTTAGATGTTAGTAATGATGCATCAATCTAGTTTTTATATTCTATTTTAACGGTTATTACAATTGTTATAACACAATTAACCATTTTCCTTCAACCCCACTACACAATCAATATCAACCAATCGTACCAATAAATTCATTCGACCTTGCTTTTACCAAATATAACTAAACTATCAACGTAAAACCAAATCAGCTAGATTTCACAATTTTAATCACATATAAATTTTAATTTTGTAACTATTCCTCCTTGGAATGTATGGGCTTTTCGTCCTGTAACATTTTAGCAATCGTTACTGACATCTGCACCAACCATAGATCAGAAGTGCCGATAAAACTCATATAATTCAAATGCTCCCCATATAAAAACATTGATAACATTAATACTTGGACAGCATATGGTATGATCACTCTGTCACAGACAAAAAAGTTACCATTTACATTAACTTTGAAATTTAAATTTTCACCACTGTTGTACAATTCAATTAAAATATTGACGATAAAAATTGGACACTTACATTTGTGACTGAATTTCAAAGGGGTCTGAGGGATACTTTGCTTACTTGGAAATCTAACAATCCCTCGACGGAAGAAGAAATTATGAAATTTAAGTTCTTACGGGTTCTTGAGTTCACAATGCACAATATGATCATTCAGAATGTTGAAGACAAACTCTTTGAAGGACAGCACAGGCAGCTCATCTATAATTCATCATGAATTGCTTCTAGCATGTCCACGAGGCACCCTCGGATTGGACTAAGTCAGGTTACGAGGCGTGACAAGTTGTATTTCCCCCTCATTGCTTACAACCAGCTGACCTGACCCATCATTATGCGCTAAGCCTCAAGCTGTCCAATGCATTATTATGAATTCACCTTCAGACTCTCATGAAGACTCCGCTGAAGACAGTGTAATCTATGTAAATGCAAATGCAATTAAAATAAACATTAAACCTTAACTATGGTGCATAGATGAACAACTAAATTAAACAATCAGCAAATGCAACCTGAGACGATTGGAATATTGCAATTTGATCATTGTTTCTAGATACCATGAAAGTAAAACAAATCAATATCAATTAGTGTCCAGCAAGAAAGTTTTTTCTCACACTCCACTCCTCAGATGATACATCATCATCCACAGAGATTGTGCTCCTTCATCATCTCAGGTTACCATGGTCACTGCCTCACCACAGCAACCAAAAATAACAACATTCTTACAGATATCATTAGAATAGAATCTGTTAGGTACTTGTCTGATCTGCATCACAGAGGCCATGATTTGCTTGAGTCAGGCTCCACTAGATTATGCTGGAGTTATTTTGCTTTACAGTCGGACCACTTCATCTCAAACTCTGATGACTTGAATTTATGGACAACTCAAGCACATATAATCTCTATTCATGTTACTGTACATTTTTAATCAATTTGATAGCTCCAAATTTCAGATAACTTTAATTTTGATTGTATTAACGTTTGAGTTCAATGGATTTAACAGTCTGTATTTCAATATCTATTTATGAACATATTAAATCAATACATGTATGTCAAAAGCAATTAAATGGTAATGAAATGGTATTTTATGGTAAATTAAATGGTAATGAAAATAAAGAAGGATGAAAGTTGTATAAATATTTAGTTTTAATTAAAATAATACATATCCTTCATCTCACATGTCCAGTGAATTCTAATTGAACAATGAAAAAGAAAAATAACATGTACTAAACATAAAATTCTTGCTAGAGATGTGGAGCTAAATTATCACCAGTAACATACAAACCAGGAACATTCTATTCTCATTTACCACATCACATCACGCTTCTAGATACATATCTGTTTACTAGCATCAAATCCAGAAGCTAATATTTATGCAGGCATTCATTTCATTGATAAACTATATTACAATAGCCAAGAAGTAATTGTTCTTCATTTAAATGAAATAACAACTGACTATTAAATCATAGTAAAAACAATCATAATTGCAAACACACAAATCAAAAGATACATCTAAGAGCCCAGCATAATTGGAAATTCATGTCAGAATGAGCTTCATTTGATATTAATATTCAATTCAATTTTGCAAAAGCTTCGAAAGTGGTGAGAAATGTGATGTGACTCAATTGTGTGCATTCTCCCATGCTATGCCACTCACATTCTTATACACTATCACCAGCAATATATCACTTCAGTGGATTCAGAAAATACACATTTATGATATTTAATACTATTATGCAAGTCTGTAGTATTTGAGCTACTTTCAACTCTTCCGAAGTGATGTTTTACCGTCCGATGAACTGCAGTCTTGAACTCAGTCCTTTTTCAACACATAATTTATGGCTTTCCTTCCTACAATTTTAGGGTGCAATTTGCAGAAAACATCTGACTAAAAAGTCTAATTGGTTACGAGTTCATTTCTCTTCCTAGCGACTACATTATCATGGAGCAGACAAGTTTTATTCCTGCTCCCTTTCATTTATCATTTGATATCCTCCGAGCATGCAATAGGAAAATCACAGCGAGAAGACACCAAACCCACAAATGACAAATGTGGAACAATTGTGTTATAATTCCATTGTACGATGTTTGTGTAAATGAGCTAATGTATGTCACTCACTAATTAGAACTAAACTTTTTTCTGTAAATTCAATTATTATTATTGTTAAATCAGCTGATGTGATAAACTTGAAGTTTGAGTATGAAATTGAAGTTTGTCAACTTGAGCCCTTGAGGTTGGAATTTTACTTCAAATTTCAAATAGCAAATTTGGCTATTCTGATTCTAATAGCATAAGAAGCACGGGAGATTCTTCAATGAAAGAATGTTTTGTAAGTGCAAAACATGAAAGTGGAAGATTGAGGTTGAAATTAGTGTCAATTTTCTGTAATCAGAAACCATGAGCCTGGTCTACAAATTGAGCCATCGTGTATTGCAAATATGTTTTTACACAAGTTGAGTATTTTTCTTTAGACCTTGGGATGCGCACTATTACAACCAGATGGAATAGCATCATATATAAGAATCTTTGCTTCAAATTATGCAATACATCTTTGTTAGCTTACATACATGGACCAATTCTCAGTCACACTTCGTTTGGCCCCTATACTAGTATTTTTTGTCAAAGAGAATATGTCTGTAAAAAGTCTATGATGATAAATACTTCACCTTTTCATCATAATTGATTCAGGAATACATGATTTCAATTAATGATTTTCTAAACATACAATTGACTTGTTCTAGCTTCTCATCATATTAGTAATTCTAGAGAAAGCAAGAAGGAAAACTGTAAAATAGGCTAGTGGTACAACATGTAAAAAGAACAGGTTTGGAAAGTATGTGGTCTGGTATGCTGTTGATGGAATGGGATTAGTCTGACAACAATAAAACCAAACAATGGACAGCTTGTATGCAATTGGAACAACCACTTCAGCCAGACTTTATACACTTCCCTGAAGACCATCTTCCAATAAATCAGTACATGTTGATAATAGCCCCATTTTTTTACAACTACTATTTAAATAAATTATCTCATACTGAAAATTAAGCAAATATAAATAAACTTGTTTTAAGTTAACTTGAAATTTCTTCATTGATATGACATGTATCATTCTAAATGTCCATGTTAAAACAAAAGTTCATTGTAGTTTTCCAGCCATACAAATTCAATTAAAACCTTGGAGAATGGTATATAATATGAGCTGGAATGTTAATTTCTGCAAATGGCAGCGGTGATTAATAACAGCAGGAGGATGAAGGAATCTGATGAGTGAGGAGTCTCTCACAGCTGCGTCAATGCTTTACCATGTTTACAGGCAGGGAAATGATGCTACACATGGCAGTCTTCATTCACTTCCATGATCAGAATACTAAAGCCATTGACATTAGATCATTGGTATTAGTAAGTTTGCCCTCTAATCCAATATTGCATTCTTATTGATGATACTCCATGGTATGATTCACTTCTCTATATGTTATTTTCAAATGCCAACATACTGTACAGTGTACATTTAATCTACTATACACTGGTAACTTATATTAGGTTTACACCCAAATAGTCTAACTAGTTATCCCCATTCATAAATTAGCGCTAACTCTTATTGTGTTTACAGGACAATCAAGTGAAGAAGATTTATGTGCAGGACTTATTAATAGAGTGAATGGTCTAGTTTATGAGACGAGGATGTCCACGTTGCCAAGAGAAAATGACTGCAAGAAGCAGTAAGATCATTGTTACTGTGACAATCAGTGACGATCAGCCAGCCCATCCCAGCGACCACTTGTAATGTTATGTGCACATCAATCGCATCAACAGTCACATCATGTGTGATGAATACAGTGATAGAGACTTGATCACAAAAATATAGGTGGGAATGTGATAAATCATCAATAAATTCATGGATGAGATGCAGATAGAGTCCCTTTCATACTTGGAGATGGGGCACAATTAAACATTTACTTTTTTTATTAAAAAATACCTTAAAAGCCATGAAACGAAACTGCATGGAATATTGGAAATTCGAGTTTCAAGGTGTGTAGCTTTGGAATCCACATACAGTAAATATATAACATACATGACATCAAATGGCATATATTTGTCATTAATCCTCTATTGAAATATTAGATAACAATAGAGCCTTTTTCATGCTATTAATATTATATTTAAATTCACTCATTGAATGGGATGCTGAGTTCACCCAACACACATTCAGAACTAACAATGTCACAACATTCTGATCATGAGTTCAACACCTGACCGATGTATTGATGAATTAAAACAGAATCATGCCACTGCTGTGATTGTCACCAAAAAGTATATCAACATTAAAATATGCTTGCACTACCTCTTGACAAAAGCATCTTTGTAAATGCATAATGCCCATTACTTGTCTCTACAAGACAAATTTCCTCCACATCAAACAAAGCTGTAATCTCTCTGTGAGCAAAATCTCCCCAATATATACACTACCTAAGCCCTTTTTAGCCTTCTGTAATGAGCAGACACAAATCTGTGACACACACACATCACAATAAATATACATATGATTTTACAACAGGACTCAAGCTGTCAAATGCCAAATTCTATGTTCCATTTGTCTTGTTTGTCAAACTTGCATTTTGGTCTCATATATCATTTAAGTGCTTTATGAGATAGCTGGGTTTTTTCAGCCTTTGCAAAAGCACTGAGCAGGATATTCACACCATAGGGAATATAGAGAAATAGTTATAAGCTGCTCCCTACCAGCAAAAATGCCCTAATAATTCGTCGCAATGAAAATCTAAGAATGATCAAGTTGGTAGAGTCAATCTTTGGATTAGAATTCAATTTGACTGTTGAGTGGTGAGTGGTGATTGGATATTACATGTATGAAGCCATCTTGAAGATATGATCTGCTATTAATAGTGTTCAGGTGGTCTTTAAAACTAAATATTTGATAATAATGAATCCCAATTCAAGTTTGTAAAAAATTTCTTTGAATGAATAATTATCTTTTATCACTGATTACTACTATTTGTCTCAGAGAAAATAAGACAGTACAGAAAAAAGTGAGCTAGTTGGCAACTGGCCTGAAGCTATGCAAAGCAATGACAGCTGCTAGCACAGACAATGGTTTCCAAAATACAGAGCCAGGCCAGGAGACTCATTATGTTAAAAGTGTTACAAGGTCTGTGTTTAAATGCAGCTAGTGCTGCTATATATTTACATGTATCTGTCAGGTGAAATAAAATTACAAAAATGAATGGACCTAAACAGACACATCCTTATCTATTTCTGGCTTATTATTCAAATCAAAAGTCATTAAGAATAACCCGTCATACTAAGAGCCCAATTTTCAAGAAAAAAAAATTCACAACCTCAGCCAATCAAAATGTTAAGAAATTTTTGGTCAAAGGTACAATCGTACATGGCCAAGTAAGAGAAATGGTTATTGATTTTAATCGGCATGCAAGTAAAAATATAGGAATTGACCACGAGATTGGAGTGTCAATCACAAAATTGAGCATGCTGGCGTCTGATTTACCCGAATGAAGTGAGGGTAAATCAGACGTCAGCATGCTCAATTTTGCGATTGACACGACAATCGAGTGGTCAATCACCATTCTATCATGACTAAAATCCATTTTATTTTAAAATAAACCATATAATAACATTTTCATTACAAGTCAATTTTGCCAAAAAAGAGCGTGCGGAGACCACTACTATGGCGCTAGTCTAAACTTTTGCTCTCCGCTACACGGGACACGCCTTGCGACGTCAGCGGCTGTATTGATAATGTGAGGAGTTCAGACTAGCGCCGTAGTAGTGGTCTCTGCGTGCTCTGGAGCGTTAATTACATAACAGTCAATCGTATAATTTAGCACGCTGATTGACCAATCAGCGTGGCTTATTGGCTGTGATTTTTGCACGGAATGATAGAATGGCGAATTCATCCAGTTAAAAGGCACAGCTCAAATCAAAGAGATATTGTAGCACTGGATGTATGCTTCAGTGTGCTTCAGTGGCCGAGTGCTAGGGAGTTGGACTTGTGACCATAAGGTCGTGGCTTTGACTCCCGGTTGGATCTGGTGGTGGGTGTTGAGCAAACTCATCCCGAAATAGTTGCACACTGCTCCGTGGCACCTTCACATTAATTAGGTACAGGTCATTGGGTTGAAAGAGTGTGAGTGCCTGTATGAGTGATTAGCATAGGGCGCTGAATGGGCTGCCAATGCAAGTACATGTATATGAGAAATGATAGATTGCTGATCATTGTGTGTGCTAATGACCTGGTGTAAAATGTAGAGTCGTGAGAGCACATTAGAATCACGACTATAAACTACCACATTCACATTTACATTTATTATATGTATGCACCGTGCAAGAGTCATACTCTGATGATGGGACACATACAAAGCATTGAATGACATGAGGGTAGTGTTAGTTATACCAGCTTCAAATCTGATTGTTAGAAACTTTTAATAGCAACAATTATAAATTAAAAAGCATCAATCTAAAAACTCACCATATATTGTATCTGTGTGGCTGTGAAGTTGGGCAGCAGGAACTTTGGCATGACAGATGTAATCCCTGGGTGTGCGCCGGCTGCACCCGCCATCAGGCTTCCTGCACCAGCCGCTGGGGGACGCCAGCCCACCTGTAACTGGGGGCAAACCAGCAGCACTATACCCAGTCAGTGCTGACAACCCCGGAGCTGTGGGAGCCAGGGCAGGGTTTGCAAGTCCTGGCTGTATTGCAGTAGTTGGGTAGTAACTGGCATTGGTGCCATTTTGCTGTACCATGCGGTAATACATCATGTTGATTTTCAGACCGTGCTCCAAGGATGTGTATCCGTCACAATACCCACTACGAGTATCCTAGATGATTCTGAGGGTGCAGATTATACATATATATAGCATTGTCTATGTTTTTTCTTAAATGTCTGCTTTTCACAACAGCATTGTTGTTTGGTTATTTTCCTTTCTCAAATTGACTATGAGATGAACTGTTACTATATAGCAAATAGTTTAGTTTATCCTTTTTTAATGTTATTGAGATCAAACTAAAGAAATAACCTAATAATTTTGTAGTGCTATATTTTCCTACAGTTCTCCAAATATTTGATCCTTTCTTATCAACTACAGTTCAATAAAGTAAATAAAACTTTGTTAGGGTAATATTGAAATGGAAAAAAAACACCCACACAAGCTACCCTAAATCATTTTCCAGGTTCTCAACTCCTTATTCGGCAATGTTAACAAGTTCTTGATATAATCTATAAATCCTCGTTAATGAGTAGTAAGACTACAAGTATGATCATATGATCATATTGATTGCATGTTAGTCCAGCAGGTCACCAACTATGTTGATGCTATAACCTGATCCGTTAGCACTCAAGTTCAGCAGGACCATTGGTTAGTCCCATTATTTCTTTCAGTCTCTGAAAAATAGAATAATAAAAACATTCATTACTGTTTGAGCAATAAGGTAATACTATTGTAATATGATACTACCAAACCGTCATGAGATATTAGACATTGCTGATGACGTATAATTACATGATATCAAGTTTCAACTGCTGAGTGAACGATGAATTCAAATGTAAATTACAATTTGTTAGTTTAAAATAATATACGTCTGTCTGTATGATTTGTACAGACTCCTAAATCTTACATATAATCACCATGAAACTTCTGCAAATCATTGTGCATATTCCAAGAGTGGTTTTCATGAATTCTAATGCTCAGTTTACAACTGCCTATGATAAGGCTTCTGATGTACCCCTTTTGACCTGTCACCGGCTGTAAATTGGACATAACCAGCCAGTGAATTATAACAAAGCTTACAGGCAGTACTGGTAAGGTGCTGTTAAGAGTAAGGGCCTGATTTATATAGGTTGGAACATGTCATATAAGGATATATCAAAATTTGACATATATTGCACATTGTCAATCATAACAAATGAAAATGAAAAGCAGCATTTGACACACAGATTCCATGTAAAAGGTAAAGTTTAATTTTTGTGATAGGCCTCATTTCAGACTCACCATAGATGAGGCATGAAGTAAGTCCACAGAGAAAGGCAAGTGGCAATATGGACACAAGTTCAACCTCAACAAACAATAATCTGTTTGCCCTATACCACAAAACCAGAAACTGATCAAATAAGATAAAATATGCATGAATCTCTAGAGTACAAAAGATAGCTAACTAATTACTACTAATTACACTAATCAATGTCAGGATATCAGATGTAGATTGAAAACTCATTAGATTTCTAACATTGGAGATAGCAATAATTAATAACTTTCAAACTCATTGAGTCATCATGATTATTGATGGATTGAAGAGCGCTGATAACTATTTTAATAATCTATGTTTATAAATGTAAGATAGTACATTTGTCATAGCTTTAACAACTGTTAATACAAAATAATACGAAAACAAAATAAATACTCTTTAAGTAAGGCAAAAGCACAAAACATCTGTATACTACCAGATTACTTGCATTATTGCATTCTGAAAGGTCCATGACTCGAGCCATGACTCCCACACCTACTGTCAAGGATGTCAAAACAATAGCCTGTCAATGAAGTGCACTGCCTGCTTAACTGTTCATGTTCTATTCTAGAGTGGGGGTAGAGAGGGGGTGGCGGAATCACTGATCATATTCCATAATCCCCAACTATTTTCAATGGAGAATGTCACCTACATATAGCGGTAGCAGAGTATATTTCCAGATTTTTATTTCACAAAATCCCCACCACAAACTGTTTTTCACACATGGGGGCAAATTCACCAGACTTTTGTGATTCTAGAATAGACATTGAAGTATCATTATCTGCATCTATTTCAATAGTCTCATTTATTTTGGACATCTACAGAAAAAAAAAACATTCAGCTATTCAATGCTGACCAACTACCATTTCCATGCTCCATGAAAGTATCAAATCACATACATATTTCAACCTCCTCATCAATACTATTACATAACTTTTTTCACAGTTAACTCATGATAGAGAGCAATTAAAAACTGTGTTCAACACACATGAAACAAATGGCCAAAAGTAGAAGTCCAAAACTGGAACCAGTGACAATACTTTAAATCAATGGGCCACCACTTGAATAAAGTTCTGAGACTGACATGTCAGCAAGTCACATCTGGCAGGCTGATCACTACCATGTGATGCCACTCTCCTGCATGTCTGGATCTCATGGATCTGTAATAGGAGCTGATACATGGGTCACTTCTCTACTGCTGCATGTGTCCCGTCTGTACATCCTCTTGGTGCTTGTTTATTTTATCAATCATGCAGTATAGCACTCTTGAACTCACTGAATAAGGAAGATACAGCTGTCACTAAGTAAATTATTTATAATAGTAAGAGCCGTTTTTATCCTTATAATTACATATAGGATTTAGCTTATTATATAACGAGTTAAAATTTGACAATTCACTATGAATATATGAATGTAGCTGTGCACAATTATCAAACAGAAGATGTTCAATCTGTAATCAATCGATTCATTCGATTCATTAGATCATTTTTCTGAAACCCTTCAGTTTTTACTTAAAAAAAAGAATAGATTTCATTAATCATAATGCAATACTTTAGGTTGTAGATATATACGGCAGTATTCCTGTGGTGTGGAGTGACGTGTATGTCTATCCATCACCCACAACAGTCCTCTATCTTATCCACTTGCACCATTAAATCACACAATTAACACTGTTAATCCGGAGCTGTGGCCTACTAATGAGCTCTTGCAACTGTCTGTTATATCAGTGATGGTCCCCTCATTATCTTGCCACCACGACTATATCTTAATGACATTGGAGTTGAGCATTTTACTCAGTCCTTATTCTTTATTTATGATAAGCCACTACCATGCTACGGACCATGACAATAAAGGCTGCAACTTGAATTTGAGCTTTAAAAACCATTATTGAACATGCATCTTTTATAACAGATGGAAACTGAAAAACAATTTTTGCCCAAGTCTGGATCAATGAAGATTCCATTTTGTACCCAAAAGCATGGTTTGAACTTGTCAGTGGAGCACCAAATCCCGAACCAATTAAGACCAAGTCTATTAGTCCACTTATCCAGCCAGGCAAGACTGAAAAATGCTTTTCATAATATTTGCAATGACACCTAATTAGCAAGGAGAGGACTTAGCATATTGGCCCACTCAGCCAATCTGGCATGGCAAAAGGTTTGTCCTAATATTTGCAATGTTGTGTCATTTGAGTACACCAGGATTAAGCCATCAATAATCAGATGCAAGAGCTCAACCATGTATTGTGAATCCACCATCATGAAGTACTGTTCACAAGAACTAAAAATGTGAAAAATTC
The DNA here is from genome assembly GCA_019095985.1 of Streblospio benedicti. Lineage (NCBI taxonomy): Eukaryota > Metazoa > Annelida > Polychaeta > Spionida > Spionidae > Streblospio > Streblospio benedicti. The sequence continues at coordinate 64,518,004 of CM032666.1, read as the reverse complement.
CCTCTAATCTAACAACCTGATGTAAAGGTACATGATCAAACTTTATGCAGAAAAGTAAGTTCCATCCTATTGAAGTTCATTGAGCATCACTGGAAAACTCACTGCAGTGCTTGTTATCATCGCAGGTTAGCAATTTTGTTTGTTTCTTATGTTTAATGAGAATATTTATTATTAGTACAGATGGATTTTTTTGTAAAGTTTGTGTAATGCATTGGTTGATTGATAATGCATCCGAAGGTTTATTTGTCAACTGCTGCGCTTGTTCCAGTTATTGGGGTAGGCAGCAGGCGGCTGTGTCTCACACCAGTTCTCCTTGCGTTTATGTAGTGGGTCCGTATTAAGGAGGTTACTGTCCTTCAAGTCTGACTTCACACATTCAAACCAAGTCTTCCTTGATCTGCCCTGTACCTGACGCCTAGGGGCATTCATGTGCCTCAAGCCATGTCCATGACAGAATTGATGCAAAAGTTGGATTGTTTCAACTTATGATGAGATTATATATATTTCAAACATGCAACGATCTAAAATTATAGTTCCATTTTATCTTAAATTATAGATCCATTCTTTGGCTTAAAGTACAAATTTACATATGCAAACATTTACTCATCCCATCTTTTTCACTTATTCTAGACTGTTACCAGTACATTTAGGGATTTGAATGTAGATTGCAATGGATAGTGATCACGTACAGTATGTTCAAACTGCATCTCCCCAAACACAAACTCACAATTTCGGCATAAACAATGAACATAACACACATTTGAAAAGCCTATATAATACACATTCTAAGTTGTCACTATCAGTTAATTGCAAGTCTTTTGTCAAAACTCGCAATATGAAAAGAACATAACATGTACGCATACTTTAATTCCTTTTTGTTAGCATTCCAGCATATGCCATTATCACCTAATAATATGATATGGTAATGGTTACAAGATCAAAACTGCTTTCTTTCAGTCTAGAATGAAATGACACCAGAAACTTTAGATTTGCATCCATTGGATCAAGTGGTAAGTGCAGTGACAGACGAGCAGCAGGAGGTTGAACTGTTTCTGTCTGCTCTTCACTCGTTACCTTCATTTGTAGTCCAATCACCTATAGATGCACTATTTCCAAGCTAGTTGAAAGATGATGGATTCAGCATCAAGCTTATGGATAAGAATTAACTAAAATCATACTATTCAAATGTGTGTATCCATACATTATCTGTAGGTATTACCAGTGTTTTGTACAAACTTTTTTCCATGTGACTATCTGGCCCCCACACATCTGCTGTTTGTCTGTTGCCGGCACTCACACCACACAATTTCACCCATCCTTATCACCTGAGGATGGATGCTTCTTCGTGCTAAACAATATTCTTAGATTATGAGCATCTAAAGATGATTAATTGTCATTCACAAGTGCCAGATTGAATTTTAATCTTTACTCCCACTTAATATGATCACATATTACAAATCTATGCATCCTCTACGTCTTACGTTTTGCCAATACTTGGCAAAAGATGCAACTTTTATTAATGCTCAATACAAAATGAACAAAAAATTTAATGTTAGTCAATATTTTAACGATAAAATATTCTAATGGGCTTTTATTATATTCACAAGATATATACGTTTATCCATTCGAAACATAATAAATGATCAACTATAAAGTATCCAAAATAATGAAACAGAACAGCTTGAATGAACCAAAAAGAGCTTGAATGAACCAACCAAAAGAAAAGCAAACGTTTGATGTTTGTTGGGATGATTGTACAAGATGTAGCTGCTGCACCAAGAACAAGAGGCAAGAAAGCACTGTACGACTGTGCGTAAATTAGGAACAGCTGTCGGCTCCTTGAGACTCCAGCCCAAAAGTAGCAGCTCCACTTCACCACCCAAGTGCTGACAAAAATACAGAAACATGCTGCCACAGAAGTATGCATACACCTCCTCCTTCTTTGTGCGTACTCAGCCGTGAGTGACACTGTTGCTTTTCAGTGTATACTGCGCAGGGTCACATGAGAGATGTCATCAACTATACATCCATCTCATGTCACGCTAATTTATTTTTGAAAATCTCAGAGATTGGATTTGGTAAAATCTTGCACGTACACTACTCTTAGGACTAATGAGATAGGTTTTTAAATAATCAACAAAGAAAAGCTTGCAAGGAAAGCACTACATTTGTAAAACTTTACTTCCTAACAAAACATGTAAAAATAACCTGGCTAAGTCCTTATAAATACATTATATTATTATATACACATCTGAAGGTACCTGGTGATATTCCATTCTTCAAAAAATATAATGGATATATCTTATTCAAATGATCAAATCCTCAAAATGTTAAAATCATTCCTACTTAGAGATTAAACAAGGACTAAAACATCCAAATTTAGAACTCTAGAAACTCATGATATCCAATACATTTTTAAACATATTAAAATGCATACAAATGATAAGAAACCTTCACTCAGTTGATATTCCTATCCTTCAACTTGAATTTTTCTTGGGACTGTGTAATCCAATTCAGAAAATAAGATAGCACAGATGCCATACGTCATCATCTTAGACATGACAAATTGCTTCAAACACTTATCAACACTTTCGGAAAGATAGACCACAAAATGCAAACTCCGCTACCTTTTCAGAATCAATTTAAAAGTTTCATCTTACTGAAATCGGACTGTCACTGTTAAGGATGGATGGGTTTGAAAGACATGAACACACTATCATGAGCAATGAATCTCAAATCATCCGTTCTCATCCTCTGCTGATCAAATACTGCTGCCGTAGAAGATCATGAAGCAGCAGACATATGGTGACCACCATGGTGGAGCAGTCTATTTGTGTGACTGAGCGCTGCCTGTAAATGAGTCTGGGACAGGATCTCCCACCTCCTGCTCCAAACGCCTTCTAACATTCATCTTCTGCTCCCATTGATTATATCCAAAGGGAATTTGTATTGGTATTTGAAAATAACACCGGTGTGGGCAGCAAGGTTATCTCATGATAAACAGGCGAAGAGAGGCTGTCAATCATGCATGTGGTCAAGTGGACAAGCCCCATTTGTAGACGCATTGCAAGACAGTGTCATGATTGAATGAACTGGTCTGGTCAGATCCGCTGCTATTCAAAAATGTGTAATTGTTTAAAACATATGAATAAAGTATAGTGAGTATCATTGAATAAGTTATGTTATGTACATTTTGCATATATCATCAGCTGCTGCAAGATTATAGTGTATGAGCTACATGTATTTGGACAAGTCATTGTACCAAATGTTCAAATGTAAATTAGTACTTATAGCTATGTTACTGTCCTATGAGTGGCCAATCAGAATTCAATATTTTTGTCATCACTTTCTTCCTAATTCGTCCTAATTCACAGAAGCTATACCACTACCTAATGAGATGAAAATATCTTTGACTCATTTGTTTAACTGACAAGTCCAATTTTTAGTTATTTCACCTGCAAGTTTCCAAAGACAATATTAGCTAAGAATAAAGAATAGGACATTTTAAAAATAATGGAGAATCAGTATTTGCATAACAAAAACCCTTAGAAATTAAATGAATGACATTACATATAAATATAGAGCAATTTATTTCGTCAATCATGGATAACTGTTATATATGTCCCATATTGTGATAGCTATAGTGCTCTAGTCACACACACGATGAGTGACATGGTTTACTGACTATATACCTCTATTTTAGTATGTCACTTGATAGGTCTGTCAGCAAAACAGTATGACATAAAGCTTGGGCCCACAGGTGATACTCCATCTCGCTCATTCATAATATTCTTTGCTTCAAATGCCTTTCCATGAACATTGTATTACGAGAAAGTGTGTGCTCTCAAATTTTGTCATACATGAACACAATGTAATATTCTTTTTTCTTTTCTACTGACATAAGAACACATAACCTAGGATTTTCAGAAATTTGACATGTAAGATTGATTACCTATAAACAAATAACATAAAAAAGAGGTGTGCATATCATTCATAAATATCAAACAGCTTTATAAAATATACAATTTTCTCCCCCCCACACACACACATATACATTGTGCCGCTGTGCCGCTGTGCTCAACTTGAGATGTTGCTGTAGTCAGACCACCTGAATACAGCTGAAGAGCTAACATGCAACTTGTAACTTTGTCAGCTGCTGCCCCACACCATCAGGATATTTTGTTTTGCTCCGGATAATTATGTCAGCCATACATGCACTCACTCTACACAAAACTCACTGTCCTGATATAGGCTATTCTAATGGGTTTTTATTCCAGGGTTTTATAGAGTTGAGCATTGTAGTTACAACTCATGTAATTGACAATGAGCTTGAAAACTAACCCTAAAAATAAAGTTGAGCATATTTAATAAAGCAAGTATTGAATGAATACCATTTTTGCCTGCTAAAATTTCTAAGCTGTACAATCACTGCAAATAGATACCAACAGCTTGGCATAGAACATAAGGAAAGCCCTACATAATTCTCTGGAAGGTGTTAGAAAAAAACATTGATGTCCGTACAGTGAGATTGCTATATAATATACACGACTATCTGTCCCCATCACCGGACATTTTACACCCCAAAAAGGTTCAAATATGCACACAAGTATGCATGCACACACATATGAGTATGTATGGTGTAACAACATACATGATTATGTTTGCACCACAAAAGCTGTTCTCAAGATAACAAGCGAGAGCTCAGCAGCTTCAGGGTATTGGATGAAGTGTGTGCAAAACATCATTTTGCCTGAATGGCTTCAGTAAAGGTGAAGTTTTACTTTTAATGCATGCAGAAAATAGCTAAACTTTTATACAGTTGAAGGGGTTCTCCATTACATTACACTTCTTCGGGAATAGCTATACCTGACTACAACGCACTATCTGTTTTTAAAAATTGTACTTTAATTCACCAAAATAAGAAAAATAAAAAAAAGGGACCAATAAGCTCAAACATATGGGTATGGTTTTCAAATCCTATGTAATATTAATCAAATGATTTCCTTTCACAAAATCATGTTTTATCTGGATTTGCAGACATTTCACTGTTACCTCAACAGGGTCAACAGTGCTACAGGCGTTTGAATCTCATTTCGAGCGGCCGTGAAGATCACGTGATTCAAGCGCCAGTAGGACTGTTGATGCTGTTGAGACATCAGCGAAATGTCTGCAAAGCCAGGTAAAAAATATGGTCCTGTGAAATTAATTCATTTGACTATGTCAAAACCATAACCCACCAGTAACCTCCATTCACGGATATGCAATATTACTTCTATCCATTCTATTTCCGATGGCACTGATAGAAAAAATACAAATGTATAACAAAATTGCGACCGGTAAGGTCGCACACATATGATATTCTATTTAGGGTAATTGGATTTTTCATAGTAAATGTCAATTTTTGGAAATCTGTACAGTTTTATGTCAATGTTTCACTACCAAAGTAATGAATGTGAGATCATTTACTTGTGTTAGTGCTGGAGATCGCTACAATGAGGAATTTAATGTTATTCTTGGGGAATATCAGGGTTTGGTTCTTAGTTCACTGCTGTTCATCATGGTCCAAAAGTAGTGCTCTCGAAGAAGTTCCCTCCCAGCCCATGATTTCTATCCTTATGTACCCGCAACACAATGTACTTAATATTTACAATTAGCTAGATGACAGGCTGTCCTCAATCAACAAATACTGGTACCCAAAGCGTAACACATAATACAATTTATACATATGTAATTGTGCATTATAGTAGGACAAATAAAAGAAATTTTTAAAAAATGTAGTATGATTTTGTCCTTTTAGCAGTTTAATAGAAATTATTATCCATGATTTCATACAAGTATGTCAAAACAGTTTTCATGTAAAACATGTTAAATTCCATCAAAAATTTTTACATTTTACTACATATTTTGATGATTTTTTTTTTTAAATTTTCAACTTCTTTAGAACTAGTACATCTTTTCTACATGTTACAATACTTTGAAAAATGTCGTCATATTGGGTGATGTTAGGCGTTGACCCCAACAGAATATCATATGTGGTATAATATTAAGGTTACTTCCACTATTAAAAAAACAATCCATGTACCCAGTAATAAGACAAAATTTGGGATGAGTTAAAGTGAATATTGAGGTTAAATGCATGAAAATAAGTCGCTGCCAGAAACAACCAAGAACTTTGCATGCGTTGGGAACATGCCTCACACCAGATACACTCACATCACATGATGTAGGCAGCGCAGCCATTCCACCTTTGTAAATATTAACGACATTGCCAATTACATTCTCAACGCCACACGGCAGGGAAATGGCATCATGACGACAGGAATGTTAAGTTGGCTACCTCATGTATTTGTACATACATCAGACTTCTTTTTCTCATTTGAAAGGGTAAATTATGTAGGCATCTTGGCGAAGCATCTTTATATAGTCTAACACACGACACAGGAAGATTGTCCTACAGGCTCAAAGACAGAATACTGAATTTTTTGTCATGCAAAGATTGGCTTTATTTTCAGTAAACGTATCACAACTCCTCCTTATCCAGCTCCTCTTACCAGTGCCACTTTGGTGCTCCTGGCATCCAATCAGGTTCAATTTCACTCCGCTGACCGATATCCACAATTAGCACAGTCCAAAATGGTACAGACGAGTTCTACCCCTATCACTTCACACATATGAATCAAACTCATTGAGTTACTCACTGACTTAATGACACCCAATCCAACAAGATATGAACCTTAACCACTTAGCTATAGAAACACATGTACTGATGAATATTACTTATTAGAGATATCTTAAAGTACCTTCTAATATTTATTCTGTTTCTAAAGTCACTGTCACATAGAAAAAACGGATGAAACACGTATGTAGGACGTACAAATGTTTTGGTGTTTTCTTGATATGCGGGGCTCCGTGAAAAAAATGACAAAAAACCTTAAGCAGATTTAACATGAATGATACACGGACAATACACTTACAAAACACAGATGATACACGGATTATACACGTACACTCCACATACACTCACGCAAATATGATATTTTGGTTGCAAGGTACTGAAAAAACCCAGCACAGATGAACATCGGATAAATAGCGTATTGCGCGGATGTTTTACTGACAATGTACATTTGTATCACGGTAATATCACGTACAGTCCACGTACGATATGAAAATCTATCCGCGCAAATATTTTTGAACATTCCAAAATGATTAGCGCGGACATCTGGACCCGTAAAATCTGTTCACGTAATTCGCCGTATAAAAACAGATGAGGCACTGATGGTCGCCGTATCTCCACGGATGAACCACGGATGAACCACGTATGACAAAAATCTATCCGTGGTACGTACGTGTTTCATCTGTTTTTTCTATGTGACAGTGACTTAACATTCACCATTCTCTAGTCTCGAAATGTACATGTAGTCAAACGTAGATTAGGAATATTCAAGTTCACTATATATCACCTGACTGATAAAATGAAACTATAGTTCAACAATCCTAAGCATTAGGGTCCTAACGAATATCTAGGGTACCCGATCACAGGGCAGGTTTGGCATACCCACATATACAACTTTACTACCCGAGTACCTGAATAACAATTTCTTAATTTCACCAATTTCATTATGTCACAAGGTTAAAATGGTTATTCTTATGTACAAGTGCACTAAAGAAAAAAATACTTTCAAAGGTACTTCTTATTCAAACAAAGAAGCTTCTAACAGCATGAGGATATTATGCAATCAATTGACAATACCCACTTTAGTTATTACAAGCTGGTTATCTGCACGCTGGTTAGGCCGTAAAAGAGACCATAGTGTGGGATTGAGTTCTTATAATTTGGTCAGTAAGAGCAAAGACCAGAGCGAGTCTATAGGGGAATTCTTCGCTTTCCATGTCCTGAGACAACAAGTGCAATCAACACTAATTTGAGCCATCTAGCCAAAGAAATACCGAGGCAACTTAGCACATTGAAGAATGTCTAACGTGAATTACTTAATCATGCAATGTTTCATCTTATCTCCATATATCACAGCTGATAATGAACATTGATTGTATTTAGGCTGTGTATGTTATAGAGGTGAAACTGACGATAGCGCAATATTATGATTAACATAAAATATCCCGTTCGTCTATCTTTACATAGAAGTCTGTCTACAATGTACAACATTAAACCAAATAGATGGCAATGGTCAAAAACATATGTTATGAATATCCTCTACTATAGTCCATGTGTTCTTATTGTGTGATTCACCATCAGGTACCTACCTTTCAGTTGGGTTTGGCTGCTTGGGTACCTGTATTCCTAATTCTGTACTCGTGAGGACCCTACTCAACTAAGCATCAGGAGCTCACATTATTTTCATAAATATTCTATAACCACACCAAAGCCAAATATGGAATATAAAATTTGCTATAATCAACACATCCATGAATAGCATCACAAGAAAACAATTAATTGTTTACATTATAAAGGGGAATGGATGACATCATTTATTTTATACTTGAATTTTTAATGAGTACTACTATTGTTATGATATCACTGTCAATAAGACGTCTCAATATCATATGTACATGTATATATGTGACAAGTTATTTGTCCACATACTCAACATGACAGAACTATAAATGCAAACCATTATTAGGTTATGTGAGACGATTGCAATTATGATATCAAATGATCACCTCTATTAATAACATCAGAAAATGTGGCTGAATGGAATTTTAGTTGAAAGAGCTCAAAAGCTAGTCCATTCATAATCACTTAATGTCCCATTTTCCACAAATGCCTGTGTGATGGTATACATTACTGAATAATTGAAAATTTAAGTATCATTTGCAACACATTTTGAGTAAACTTGGAAAAGGTTAAAAACATATTCATTACAAAAGCATGTCTACAAAATATCTAGTCATAATTTTACCTATTAACCGTGATCAAAAAAATAAGATAAAAAAATAACCGTAATCAAGTTCATAGCCAATGAATAAAACCACATTAACATCTTCTCGTCTTACTTTTATTTCTAAATAATTCTCATACTTTTAAATGATACACAGAATGGACAATCATAATAATATGATAAGAGTCATTGTCAAATCCACTGCCAGATACATATCAACCACCGCTGCAAAATGATGGACAAGTTAACAATATGACAATATTTGAGAGAATCTTGCAACTACAGACCCTCAGTGTGCAGGACGATGAAAATGATCAAAGGTATATCTATACATGTATATGATTATTAAACTATTTATATTTACAAAAATACATTACCAATAACTTTATAATAATCAGATTGTTTCACATACTTACATGTACATATGATGTTAAAGAACATAGATCTACTATATAACTATCCAAATCTCAGCTTTTTGCATTCAGAAAACTAGCATTATGCAATTGAATATTACCAACTCTATCCCCAAACATTTTAAATCATATATATGCATATACAGATTTGTTTCTGAAACAATATGTCATCATTCATCAAATATTGAATCTATGGACAAAGTTATACCTGTTTTATCCACATTTTTTGAGAACAGAACATACAGAAATATCCACTGTTTAAGTATTACTTTGTGTTTTAGTCATCAATCCTCCTTGTTCATTATGTAACATGGTAAACCATCATTAGTGATTATCATTGTCACTGCAACAACATGACCCCTTATTAGACTGTGATATAATCTGCATCTTTTCCACAGCACTAACTTTTACAAATGAAAAATAGAAAACAATGTATCCACTATATGCTTAATTTATTATAAAACAGTGTGGGTCCTATGCTGTATGTTGCCATATACCCTGTACAGACTGGAACACATCTGATGACAGAGTTAACAAATTTTTATGTCAAAGTTTACATATTCAAAAGATCCACCTATCGAACGTGGGCACTTGGAGTGTATAAAAACAATTACAAGTGTGGTAAATATAAAGAAGGAGAAGTCAGAATATTTGTTGGGCAATTAAATACTTGAATGATCGGCGGGTTAAAGTTCCCCTCTTCAAACTGACTGAATAATCACAGAGACACAAGATCGCCTATAACATTAACATTCACAGCGTTTAAAAACTGACATTATGGCAGTTTATAAATCATTTCTTTTTTGTGCTCTAGGTTTTGTCTAGATTGGTTACTGTCTTGCCAAGAACATGCATTTTGGAAATTAATAATGCTTTAATTTTGTTTCATAATGTTTAACACAATGTACAGATCTAGTTTTCGTATACTGGTGCATACCGATATTGCAAATAACAAAAATAGATGCAATAAACTAATTGTTAATGAACTACACTGAATTCTTTACCTCAGATCTATTTCTCAAAGTAAAGAAAATACATCCTTTGCATCTGATACTGTAATTTTAATAACTTACACCATTAACAATTTGAGATCGTCTTAAAAGTCCAATACATGTACAGTACGGTTGCATTATAGGCATACTCATATTTAGAGGCTTGCCTTCTTAACACGTGAAATTGAAGAAACTAAATCAGGCCTGTATAATGAGTCAGTCAAAAAAGCATCAAAACGCTAGTCACAAAGCACTGAATATTCCATTGAGTGCTAATATACAAACTTTATAGCATATAGAATTGAGCGCTACTTACAGAGCTGTACATTTACATTATCCACAGCATTCATATCTGGTATTCCTAACATCAACTCCTTCAAAATAGAGTAACCAGCAATACACGTCTGCTCAAAATTTGTCTAAAATCCCATTTCCAATTTGTACCAATTGCTTAGTTCATTCCTTAATCATCCTAAGTACATTCGCTTATATGAGTAACAACTTCAGTCATCTATGTGTACCCCGGGTGAGGGTGAGGTGGAGGGTTAGATTAATTGATGGAAAAAATGGAAGCAAAGTACAAATGAAGATGAGTCAAGAGTTCCTCTGGGCTTCCCATGGAACAATTATGAAATATTGATAACACAAAAGTTGTGTGTAAAACTGTTACCATGATATCATACACAAAATCACAATGAAAATGACAAATCAATCTATAACACATATTTGTATTTGTCATTGTTAAATAATGGTCCATTCCTCAACTTACCATAGGAATTGAGACCTGGAGCCCCGAACATGACAGCCATTATCACTGAAACGACACATTTATTCTGAAAACTAGTGATAAAATGCCATATGATAGAGGTATAGTGGATTAAGCAGACGTGCACTACACAGTTATGAAGATGCGCTTATCAGATTTATTGCAATATATTACTGCTGGAAGATTAGGAGAGATTTTGCACTTGAACTTCTACTTTCATATAATTTAATGTTAAATAAACACCAAATTCAAGGTTCACATTTGAATTTGAAAATATCACATTATAATTCTTTTACTCATAGAACACATTCAAATTACAAATGACTTATGGGAAAGCTAGCCTCTGAGAAATGAAGTAAATATTTATAATAATAATGTAGAAAAGTGCATGCCCTATAATAGCAGGCATATATTACAGTAGAAACTAAAAGGTTTTGTTCTGAAACAATAATGCAATGCATAGGCTACAAATATTGATGACCTTTCTTCTCAAACAAAATGACATTTTAACTCACGAACAATATAATCACCGTGATCAATACCTGTAATTAGTAGTGACCAACCAACTCAATGTTTCTCCAACCTATAACAATGCAATTCATCTAAACGCTACCCAAATATACGCACACAAATCTATAAATGACAATGTGTGGCAAACTCAACAATTACGAGCGTTTTGCTCGGAGACAATTGTCTGGCCTCAGAACCATTTTGACACATTATGGGACGGGAATCGATGAGCTGTGAAATGCGGCTTTACGACAATCGTCACTTCAACCTTCTCATGGATTTATGGATTTTGTTCAGGGTGGGGAAATGTAACAATTACATTACACGCCAGCATTTGTGGCCTTCAAACAAAAGCTACTTTTAATGATCGCCTTCTGAAGTGTCTCACTCTGGATGAGATACATAGTTAGGCATTTGAAAAGTAATTGTACATGTAAATGCCTATTAGATTGCTGTTTAATAAATAAGCAAAATGTAGCATCTTATAAATGATGTTTTTTGTTGGATTAAGGTTTGCAAGACAATAAAACAAAAAACACAGTTTACTTATGACTTTGTGATGTAACATCATTATATCTATTTGGCTAATGTCACATAATACTGAACCAATCATAATTTCTTGTTCCTTATTTCTCTCAAAGAACGTTAGTAAGAAGTTAAGAACTGTAAGTGAATTCTACTATGCCAATCACAAACACGTCAAATCAAGTTCTGTGTAGTATTTCACTTTCAAATAGTTTTCATATATACTTCTATTTCAACATCATTCCAAATTATCAAATTCAATACTTTTTTCCTGTGATGCTGTAGTGGTAAACTCGGCAACAATGCACCACCAGCCAGCAATGTCATATTATTTCACAATTGAAACACATTTTGATGACGATTTATCTCTAATCAAACAGCTATTGATGCATACAATACATTTTAATGAAGATTTAGCTTGCTTTTCCTTTCTTTAAGGGGAGAATTCAGCTGTCTAAAAATTGGCATATTTTCATTTCACATTTTCATACCAGGTGTTTTAACTGTAAAATACAACTTCTTAAAAAAAATTAACAGTAATCAAAATGTTTCACAAAAACATAATGATAACACTAACTTCAGTGACAATTCAAAGTTGAATTCTTTAATTCCAGCAGTCTAACCAACAGACGTATGAAAACAGAATCCCTATGCACAAAACTTATATATAGTTCATATGAAAATATTTTTAAGACAACCGGGCACAGGTGCAGCACAATTTTGTGATTAAAAGTACTAATTTGGGTTTGAAAATACAGTTTTATGTACCAGGAGCACATTAATATGCAGGTATGATGATGTTGTTTAACTCAGGTGAGTATTTATCAACTAAGCTTTGTGACAATGACAATTGCGTGATTAAACATCTCTTCAAATGATTGTTTCAATAATGCTAAGTTCTATTTGGACGATCATCTAAAATCATGGGAAGTCAGGAAGTCATCCAATCAGGGATCAAACTTATATTTCATTTATACCACTCTGGACTGAAGTACACAACGTACTTGGTTGAAAAACTCAATCATCTGGTGTAATTGATAATAACAAACTTGTCCCGCGAAGTAAACACTATACCATAATAGTAAGGGCATTTATTTTGACTATTAGGTTCATTACTAACAAATGTGGTGGTACCAATATTCTAAATGCTGTATTTTTCTGTTTAAACATTCTAACAATACTATATATTGTTAGTATCGTACATGTACATGTAATCCTCACATGAACTGAAATGCAGAAATGACCCATATATATATATACATGCCATCAACACTGAAAGACGACACTAAGTAGAAGTTTAATATGATACGAATAGCAGGAGTGACAAATTATCCACATACATAAGCATGTGTAACAAGACACTTTGTCCCAGATACGAACACAACAGTCAAATTCTTATTAAATTATTGTAAACTTTTGTGGCTTCTGCAGTTATTTCTGAAGAGATACATAAAAACAGGACTTATGACTGATTCATAATTATCAAACTTATCAATGAATGGATGATTATCCAGGACTGCATTATTCCGAAAATGATAAACAAGTATCACTGGTCATGTGACAAGCTGAGTTGTTTCATTTGGCCTGATGAAGATAGCAATACGCCAACAAAAAATTAATCTCTTAGATTTCTATTGTTCAAATAAATATAATTTATTTGTCTTTATCAAAATTTTTTATATTCAAAATGAATTGTGTTTGATATTTACATATTTGGAGTGAAAATGTTCATTTTTGATTCACAAAACATTCAATTATCAATTCTAATATAATTCACAACAAATTAATTCGATCTGTGTTCCTAATCTCATAAACTACACATCATTGCAAGCAGCAGTCAGCTATTACTTTCTTCAGGAGAAATCCTATATTTATATTTGTGATATTTCATTAATCGCATGACACTTCGTATTTATTATTTGGCATATTTCATTTACTATGAGACAATGTTATGAGCGTCTCCTCCGACGAGAATGTTCATATTTTGAGCATACGTCATAAAACAGCTGCCTTCTCCTTTCAGATTTCTGTCAAATGAAAATGGATTTCTGAATCACGTTACAATTTCAAGGGAACTAAAAATACACATTAAAGCATCCTATTAGCCTTATTTCAATGTCTCATCAGTTTTTGAACTGCCAGAAAAGATGTGGTGCTCATGTTTCCAATATAGAATAGTTTTTACATGAAGATATAGCACATGCATCAAGTACTTGATTGTGTAAAATTTGTGAAAGTTTTGGACAGACACAAGTCAACTATTTACAAACCAAGCATCATTTTATATACAGAACATTAGATTGTAGCCGACTTTTCCATTTACTCATCGATTAGTTTTAAACTTACATGTAGCAGCATTGTAACGCTTGTACACTAATGAGGACTTTGTATGACAACATATTTAATCAGCAAACAGTGTTTTTATCCACAAATTTGTGCTCTTGATCCCATAAATTCCTGACGTTTTCAGCAGAGTTTGTGTCATCATCATATTGATGTTGTCATCTTCTTCAAGTAACTGTATTATGACGATTAATCAGCAACTGTTGTCAATAGGATTGCTTTATCAAGTCAAGTTGCTCTTCAACACGTATCCTTGCACTACACTACATGATAGCATGATAAATGCCACATGATAAACACAAATCTATATACATTATTCATTTTTACTCACACACATAATTATATTGTATTTTTTTTAACTATGTGAGCATAAGTATTTACCACATATAATAGACCAAAGTTTTGACATGTGGTGGGAGCAGGAACTGATTTAAAGAAATCATTCCATCCAATACACCCTTTGCAGGTTACGAGATACGACAAAGAATATGTGCAATGGATAGAAGTTTAATATATCTGTGTCTGAAACCTCAAATGATCTCTAACGAAACATACAGACATCAATGTCTTTCAGAAGCCTCATGTAAAGTCAACTGCATGATACTACATGTACTAATTTTATTACATACTCTAATACACCATGTATACACCTAATGTACCATATATATCTATGTCAAAAAATGAAATTGTGATTCTGCTTTAACGTTTAAGAGAACAAGAGAGATGTTGTAGTCTGTTTGACTCTTACAGGACTTTTACAGATATAAAGTGAGGGCAATCGATCACCATTAAATCTGTTGAGGATGTTAGCACGATAACAACGATAACAATGGCAATGACCACAATCCCAAACTGTGATCCAAGTGGCTGTCAAACACACTGTAAGATCTGCTGATCCCATCACTAAGTCATCCTATAGGCTTATGGTGATAAATAGCAGGATGCCTTCATCTTTATTAATTCTTTTTAAAATGATCTTTCATCTGAACAAGCACCAAGCACAGCGCAAAGAATATGTATATGTTCTAATACAAATATGTTGGTCAACTGAGTATTAAACAAAAGAATGAAAACTCAATGATCAAAATAATCAACAAGATGTACATGCAATACAAATCTTATGGGACAAATCTTCTTCATAAGAATCAATACACCGATAATCATAAACATGGTAATCACAAGGTCAATGTGGTAAAAACATCAGTTAACCCTACATAACATATAATCCTGGCAACAAAATTGATATACTGAGGATAATGGTTAAGGGGACAATATGTTCATTAATATCAATTGATGATACAGTAGATACTTTCTGCTATTGACAAAATCAGTGTCCTCAAAAGGAAGGTGTTGACGCACTTCCAAAAAACAATAAAAAAATTCCTATGTAGAATAATTCTATATATATATTCTATAAATATATATGTCATTTCCTTGATCTGAATATTAGGTTACGTTGTAATTGGTGGGTCTTCTAAAAAGAGGACTCAGTGCTTGAAAAAACCAAAGGGATGATTCCTAGGATTTGTGGCATGAAAATTAAAGGCAGACATAGCTAGTCTTTACCAGAAGACTGTAAAACTGTTGTATCAACAGGATCAACAGTGCGACTGGCGGCAGATCCTCAGTTACTTAAGTCACTGTCACATAGAAAAAACGGATGAACCACGGATAGATTTTTGTCGTGGTTCATCCGTGGTTCATCCGTGGAGATACGCCGACCATCAGTGCCTCGTCCGTTTTTATAGGTCGACTTACGTGGAGTGATTTCGCAGGTCGAGATGTCCGCGCTAATCCTTTTGGAATGTTCAAAAGTATTTGCACAGATGGATTTTCATATCATACGTGGACTGTGCGCAATATTACCGTGAGTGTTTGCGTGAGTGTATGTGGAGTGTACGTGGACAATCCCTGTATCATCTGTGTTTTGTAAGTGTATTGTCCGTGTATCATTCATGTTAAATCTGCTTAAAGTTTTTGTCATTTTTTTTCACGGAGCCCCGCGTATCAAGAAAACACCAAAACATTTGTACGTCCTACATACGCGTTTCATCCGTTTTTTCTATGTGACAGTGACTTTATATGAAACCCTATAATATCTATTTAGTAGACCAACTACCATAATGACCATACACACGCTTTACTTGTAGAACAGGAAAATCAAATATGCAAAAAAAAATAAATAAAAAAAAAATAAAGGTTGACAACTCTGCATGGACCACATTTCAGTAGTGGATTGATAATGCAAATCTACATGTCCAATTGTATGTTAAAATAATTAACAATTTGTGGCAATACAAACTAGAATATGAAATTACAAAATTGCAACCCAGTGGTTTCAATTACAACTAATGAATATCATGATACGATCATTAATTTTGTAGTCATAGATTGCCCATTTCATTTGATTTCAGTAAATGAAATGAAAACTAATACAAGTAAATTGCAATATATAGAAGAAAAAAATATATATGCAAGTATAATAAAACTTATTAGTATAAAAATGCAAATACAATGAGAAAGTTGAATGATCAGGATTTAGTATAATTGTACATAGCACACGTGACCAATGCATTAAGGATATCAATAAGTGTGCCCACTAATGAAATGCTAATGAGAAGAGCCATAGACAAACTGGAAAAGCCAAAGATCTCAATAACTGGATGGTGACATTAAGGACAAGCATGATCAGCTCAAAATATCATGGACAGCTTGCAATTTTACATGTAGTTTTTCATACTTTACTTATTAATGCCCTTTTCCAAGGTTATGCAGAAAAAATTAGCATATACACATGTATATGAAATAATCTCATAATAAGTGTTAATCAATTACATATGTCCCAATAAAAATCATGATTAGACCTATGCCCAGTGACATGATGTTCCACTAGTAACTCAACAGTTCTTTATACTGGAGAAATTTTACATTACAAAATAAAAAAAATAAAGAATCAGGACAGCATAAAGTAGATTTACATTAGTAAGAGACTAAGAGTACGTTGATTGTATAGACCAGTATTTAGACTTATCAAGACAAAATTTATCAAAAATACTTACTTAAGCACCACACAAAGCTGTATTGAGATGGAGGAATATCTTTTAATGGGTCATTTATAGTAAAAGATAGCATCTGTCGGGACAATAGACGTTTGTAAATCTTCTACAGCTTATGTACATATATAAAATAGTCACATCCTTCAATATTCAGTGTGGTTGACAACTCCATGTTATTATCACATCAGGTCTGCAGATTGAATTTCTGTCTGTCCTGAAAGATTTTTTCGAATTTATAAATGTTCTGATTTAAGTTTAAAGAAAAAGAATTATACAGATTTACAGTTTTATTGGTCTGAACGATGTGGCCACCCTTGTAATTACTCTGAACTGTCTGGCCCATATCACGCAGACCTGTGTGCCCAAACCTGTCCATCACTGCTAGGCAAGCAAAATGACTCCATACACTTCATATTTGCATAATATGTCATGTTTGTTGGTGAAATCAGCGGCACATTGTTGCCATGTATCAAGTAGACCCTTCAGCATGTATCTGCTGGACTATCATTCCCCCTATGATAACATCCAGCAGTCACGAATAGCACAATAGGCTTATCTATAGTTATGAACGAGACCATCATTTTAATCACAATCATTGATGTATAATATGCTAATGTTCAAATTAATTACTATCATTTTACGGGCGAATAGATAAATTCTGTATGTTATATGATCTAGTCATTTGCTTGTGACCTATCATTTATATATTTTGAATTATAATGCTAAATACAGTGTTGAAAAAAAAACATTATGGTAATGGGCTATCATCAAGTCAATGTTACTTTCTTCTGAGCTATTGAACAGATTGTAATCTTTCTGATCTCATAATCTATTGGACATTTAAGATTATTGGTATATTCCATTTGGCTTTGTTCATGTCTCATAAAAGAAATATTAATAATAAGCATCAGTTAATCACCTTCTAAAACATTTAACACAACTAGATTACATATTCTAAAGATTCAACCTCATCGCATATATCAAAATACACAGTGGTTTTCCAGTGATACATTCACAAAACATCAGATTTAACAGATCACACAGATATGTGATTGGGTTCTATGTGTATAATGATACTAAATACTAAACATTCTAAATTGCCTTCAATTACTACTCTATGTATAAACAGTTTATTTCATTGTTAAAAACCCTAGATGAGGATGAGTACAGTGAAAGTCCACTGTAAGATGACCTGCAAACTATATTAATCACTGGGTCACATATATAAATTTTGAATCCTAAATGAGAACAGAAGTTGTAGATCAAAGGAGACTATGATTAATGAAATCGATATATCTTCTAACAAAACCTACAATATCCAAATCATTAGATGAAAATTTCAAACTTTAAGAATTCATGTTCATGATTCCTCAAGAAACAAGTCAAATACAACACAGAATAATCTTATCAACTTAATGCTACTTTTCTAATTGGATGCGTTTTTATTCAAAATTGCTAATAATGGCAGCTTGTAAACATATCTACGTAAGGTCAAACCATACAACAATAATATTCAATGGCCACTTGGAAGCTTAGGAGAACTTTGTGTTCCTAAAATAAAGGTTGCACATGCATGTATCCCTGACAACATACCGGGTAAGAATTTGCCATTTCACAGAACCAAGTTTAGAGTAAAACACTAAATCATGACCACCCACCCTGTATGTCTGCAGTCATTATCTTTGAGCATAGAAAACACTAACAATTAGTATATTGGTATAGCAAGAATAACATAATGGGGAATGTAACCCTTATGTTTTGCCTTATCATTACTGTCCTTAAGTTGAAACAAACATAAGGTCCCCATAGGTAGTTATTTTGTGGCTGGAGTACTTGCTTCCCTGTGCTTTCATACTCGAGTACTCGGTCATAAATGAATCTCCTCTAAAAATGGACACAAACAGGACGGGTGAAGACAACTACCAATCAAATCCAAAGAAGTCAATGGGCCCTATCCATGATTGGTCATTGCTGGAAGTCAGCGATGACGAAAATAAAGACCGATCAGGATAATTACTGACTCACAGAAATCAATGGACGCTAGTTGTGATTGGCCGCTGGTGGTCTGTTGCCTAACCTGCAACAGTAAATTACGACACACATTGTTTGTGCATCACCGCGGCCCCGATGATTAAATATGACTTTAGATTATCCTTCGCATGTTTGTATGTATGTGTAAAAGTGACAAATATATTTAAGTTATATCATCGACTTCTCCAAGTACAAGACTTGTAATCGAGTAACTGATATTTTCTCCTTGTGATCGAGTATTCGAGGTACCCGTGGGAACCGTAATCAAACATAACATTTGAACATGTGTTCAGAAAAAACTGGCAACTAGTATAAAAGATATCATAACATATATAGATAAAATTATTTTGGTTCCATTTTTACAATAATCATTCACACATAACTGCACGCGACTTTTTCATACATGTATAATGAAGTCCATGCATTTTAGTATCTTTTTTTCAATCCAGAAATTCAATCGAAAAAACAATGTCCATCTGATAATTTGACATAAATTTATAATCGCTAACTAGGGTAACACTCAATAGGTTTATTATCATCTTTCATAGTAAAAATTCAAGCATTACCGAGATTAGAGCTAGTATCCGTGATGCCAGAGTATCACCACACAGCCTCTATACTGTATCCAACACGTCACCCCAACTAAAACAATGCACTAAATATCCTGATGATTTATGGAACATCAAAGGTCTTGTATTAAAAATCTATAGTGAGATTTTCAACATCAGCAGGTATGGGTGACAGTTGCAAATGGCACTTTTATACACACTCAAAAAACACCACTGTGTGTGTCATTAACACTGTTGAGCGATCAATGTTTATAGTGCGGGTAACAATATAGTTTGCAGCAATGATGATGGTGAAACAAACAAACTGATAATATCATACAACAATTGAAAAATGCATGATGACAGTGCTAAGCGGATGACACCACTTGATTGTGGCATTAAATGATTAGTCTAAAATCTCCGTCTCATGTTATCCTGCATCACTATCAGACACTGAAGTCCCTCATAAATTAAAAGCACGATTTATTGCATATCTAAATTCTTGTAAAATTGCATTCATCCAAACTTGACCAATGTCCATATTTTCACTTAAGTAACAATTTTTATTTGCAGCTGCATTTGTTTATGATAATAAGCTGTTTGACATCTAAATTCAGAACTTTAAATATAGGTTTATCCCTCCATGAAAGATGTGTACTTAACTCTTTTGCATGGTTCACCATCAAATATTTACCACATGGCGAGGATTTTGCACCACTTTAAAGTAATAACTAATTCAACCTTTTCCCAAGCACAATACTTCATTTACACTAACCTCTAATCAAGACTTTGTCTACATTAAATATTCCTCAACCAAAAGCCATGTTTAAATATCCTTTACCGTGTGGCTCCCAGCAGATAATACCGAGCCTTTGCCTCCCATTAGGCTGTCAAAATCACTCCCAATGATAATCAGCCCCTGAAACTGTCATCTTCGCTTTATGTCAGTTTTGCAGAAGCAATTTTTTACACAGCACACATTATGGAAATTTTTAAATTGATATTATACTATGATACCGATAAGTTGCAGTGTTTGCACGATTCTCTTCATAGACGATCTAAGACGGTCTATTTTATCTTCACTAATGTATAATGTTCGTGTGTATCAGGAATTTCCATTGGATACCATGAATAGATATTTTTTCAAATTACAATAAAATCAATCATTAGAATATCAAAGACTTCACATTTTTTAATATTGCAGTAGAAAATTGTTACCTCCACATAAGTTATCTTGAGTAATCTGTTATGTTGAGTTTACTTTCATTTAGTAAATAACACAGGCTATAGAAAACGTTCAGATATTCATCTAGATTTATATTCATCTAGATTTATTATCTCGTAGCGTGTTTTATCTCTTTTTAACGTCAAGATGAGTTTTTCCAGTGCATGACTCCATGCTCAGGCACCAGAGTATTTGACAAACTGTGCATTCAAATAGTTCATGTATTTCTATAAAACCTAACTATTCAATCTAAACTAATCAAAAATCCATTACTCATACTCTTTTGAAAAAATTCAATTAACTTATCATCATGATCAGTACAGCTGTTCAGCAACTACATGTATTTCAATTCATGGGCCCCAGCATTTTAGGAGGGAGTGTGTGATATGTATACTACTATGATTTACAAACACATTATTATACACTTATATTAACTACTATTATATAGATGGGTAACAAACAGGCACAGAGACCATGGACACAAGTCCCCATTTTAGGCTTGATTTATGCTCTAGTATATACTTTATCACTTCACATTGAAATAAGCTCAGACACAGTCCTATACAATTTAGATATTTTCACTAATATTTCATAACTTTGTTTTGGCCGTAAATCGTTAAGGAAGTTGTTTTTGATTGGCTGGATTAGATTGGTTTTTATGGGATACTGGTGAAAATATTTATTTTGTGATTGCATAGAACTGTGCTAGTTTATCTTAATAATATGAAGTGATATAGTACATGTATCTACTAAAGCATAAATCAAGTCTAAAACGTATGCCATGGCTTCATGGTGACTCTGTGCCTCTTGGTTACCCTTCTATATAATATTAGTAATGTATGGTATAGTGTTTGTAAATCATAGTGGTATACGTACCATGATGCTGGGGCCAATATTTAATTCATGCACATAATCTACTACGTATCTTAACAGTTGAGTAAAAAGAATTAGGAAAGGCAAAAACTTGGTAAATAGAATAAAAGAAACCAAATATCAACATTATTTGATGAAAAAAAAGATAATTATATTAATTCATCTGTAAGAACTTACATAATGGAATATATTTGCCCCATCGAACATTTCAATGCACACAGACTCTGCTACAACTTCAGCAATAAATATCAATAGAGCGAGTACATGCGGCAGGCTCTCTGTAGCCCACCATAAGATCATCGGCCAGTCTCAAGTGGGTTCCTCACCGAGCCACGAGAGGCAGCTCTCAAGGTGAGGACCCCGTACTAAGTTACTGGCGAGTACCCTTAATGATCTGGACTTTTCCACTCCTCATGGATGCTGAGCTGCTATAATGAAGCATACATCATAGAGCATTCCGTGCAATGATGACAATTAGGCCTAGGATTGTATTTCTTTATATTACGATAATGATAGAATACCACATATTTAATAGGAAAAAGAATACTGTTATTATAATATGATCACTTAACTTAAATATTATTGATTATTTGTAAAAAATGAATTAATGAAAAATTCAAGCTAATAACAATTTTTCCTTCTTTATGGTCCTAATAACTAACTAATAATATTCAAAAGTAGCGATAAGTAAAAGTCATTCTCCAATCTTTCAAAGTTCATATAACTTTCCTTTGTGTATTAATGTAGCACATTTTGAAACATATAGATGTGGTCCATCTACATCTCTAAAATCCTTCACATTTACTACGAATAGAATATTGTCAACGCATACCCATAAAGTTTCCTTTTAAATCACCATTAAAGCTTACCACCATAGTCATATTTGGAAAACATATTCTGTGACATTCAAGCGGCTGATCATTAACAATGGAGAGGTTTGTCTAAATTAGCTCACAATAGATACAAGACATAAAAAATGTGCAACTTGTCCACATTGCTATATGAATAGAGTGTATATTGAACACCTGTGTATCATGAATAAACTTCTCAAGTTCATTATATTTCACATAGAAAATTATATCTAAGATATTTGAAATCTGAAATCTATTGATATTTCAGCTTCTTTGAAACCATAGGCTTATCCAGGGTGGGAGGCGCAAGGGGGGCGTTTGCCACCTTCTTGCACCAAAATACTTCATTTTCATAGGGTTTTTGGCATGTCCGCAATCGATAGCATGTAAAAAAAAACATCAAATTCCTTAAGTACCCCCCACCCCCCCCACCCCCCCACCCCCACCCCAAAAAAACAAAACAAAAAACAAACCCTGGATCTGCCATAAAAAACAGACCCAAAGTTTTGAATTAAATAGCAAAATATGAAGAAAGGCTTGAGGTCAAGAGTAGAATGAAATGATCTTAACCTCATATAAAAGCCATGTGACCTAAAATCATTAAGTCACTCTATTTTTTCTTTCTTTTATCCACAATCATTACGGCGGAAAAAAAGCTACTCTAAATATCCATCAATACAAATCATTTAGTGGTCTGTGCAATTTGTCACATTGTGCAGCTTGGCTAAATGGAAAATATAAGAAAAACCAGTGTTTGTTGTTCTTCTCTACTTTTACTTTCTGGTTTGCATTTTGCATCTTTAGATGACTTGAAATGGATTATCTTACTAACTAATAATTAACTTGTTTAATTTATGATGCAGCTTATGAACTAGATAACTGCAAAAAACATGTGACTCTTAGTGCTAGTGCATAATGGGGGAGGGGGTTATAAGGGGTCAAGAAATCCCACATTCCCTTTTTGTGTGGGGGGGAGGGGGGTGTCTTTTTTCCCACATTCCTATTTTTGTGGCCTTTTTTCACACATCCCACATATTTTAAGGCACTTTTTCCACACACCCCTTCCTTGAAATCCCACCATCCTTTTTTATTGGCCTTTTTTCCCCACATCCCTAATTGTTTCGGCCTTTTTCCCCACATCCCATTCCTTATAAATCGACCCCCATGATGGTGTTGATCACATAATTGCAAATCATTTAGCATCATTTGCATTCTATGCTTTTTATTCTTCATTGTTATTGACATATCTATCTTAATTTCTGGCAGACGTAGAAAGGGTAATTCAAATATAGGCCTAATTAATTTCTATATACGGCCTCAGAAATTTAACGTTTTGCTTTCTAAGCCCAATTAAATGTCATTATATAGATTTTATTTTCGATATTATATACTAAAACACAATTTGGCAGATAGAAACAATTTGCTATCTTTGATATTGTAGAAGAAAACATGAAAATAAGTTAATCATTTCCATTTAAAATGATCAGAATATTATCTATATAAGGTACTTAGTTATAACATAGTAATGAATGAAAATACAAATTTTGATTGTGTCAAAGAGGCAGTTTGGTTTCATTGATGTTAGCTATGCAGTCCATTTTGAATATATGGCATAGGGATGGCACATGTGACCACACGTTAATGAGTTTGGTTCCTTGTCACTTTGGTCTCGTGGGTGCTGAGTAAGCTCATTCTTAACAGGCAGCAAATTATTCTGCAGCGTCTACACATAATAAGTAGAAGTCAGTCGAGTGAAGCAACTAATTAGCACTCCTGTGCACTACAGCAGCAATGCACTGCATGCTCCCCACGAAGTTAAGAAAGATAATAATCATAGAACGAAAACATTTATAAATGCAGTACATTTAATGCCCTTTCCATTCTATTATTAAATCTTATGAAAGACAAAACATAGCATTCAAGTCCAAAATGACTGTTACTGATCAAATCTGCAAAACTCCAAATCCCACACTCAACCAGACTAGAAACTTTCACAAACACAACATTTACATGATACATAAAGTAATAAAGTCACTAACAAATAGGCTCTTCTCCAATCAAACAAAGAGCCATCCTAATATTTGGTAAATGAGGCCTTGTTTAAGTTGTTCAGACTTAGTAGCCCCTTATGTATGTTGATAATACCTGCAATTCATTGCCACTTTTTTCTCAGGACACTTGCCTCATTTGGGAGATGATCATCACCATGACAACATATACAAAATTGTTCTCAAGACAACAACTAACAATGACAATGACAATAGCCTAGTGTCACACTTACAAATGCAGCATTAAAATAAAATAACAATCTGATATAATCATTCTTTAGTGGTTTGGTTTGGAAAACTTTAATTTGAAGGCGCATAACCACACACTTCAAGACTGCCATCAGCAACATTTTCTATTCATGCCTAAATAATGAATATCCTTTACACATAAATGTTTATCATATTTTCATATTAAAAATGATTATTCTTATAATTAATTCAAGTATTATTATTATTATTATTTATTTATTTATTTATTTTTTGCTCTATCAGTATTGGCTGCAAAACGTTACATAGAAATTGTCATAGCATATTTTTTATATGTATGCCAATACAAAACAAGAAAGAAAACCTGACAGTGAAAACATCATATAGGATTGGCTCCTCTCCTCAAGTGACAAACATACGCTTGGGCCTTTTGTTTTCAGAAACAACAGATTGTGTTATTAGTCAAACAAATCAAGACTGAGGAGCAAACTCAAGACTTTGGTGTCATTAGCATGGGTCCTATCACTGTCCGAAACCAACCTATACGTGTAACCAAAATAGTCGCCGTTGAGTGTAACCAAATTGGACATTTTCCTCGTCAATTCAAATGTTTGTGCAAATCATTGTTGGCCATCAAAGTTAACTATATGCTACTGTAAAGCTATGGTGATTTATTTTACTTGTTACATCAAAGGGGTTGTATTGATATTTTTCGAAATCCTGAGTTATCAGTGTAATTTACTTTTCTTTTTATGATTGGATGCTGCTCATTGTTTAGTTGCGCGTTAAGGCCACTAATTTGGTTGCCCATACAGGTTGGTTCCAGAGAGTGACTATGGCAAATGTTCCATTCATCTCATTGATGTTTGTATGCATGCAAAATAATTGAAATAAAAATGATACATGTGTTTGTCATTATTATTCCTTTCAAAAAACAGATAGTAAGAACATCAGCAACAATATTCTCTATTTGAAAATATGTCTGGGAGGAAATATGCATACAAATCCATATAAATAAATGAAATTATAAATTTAGGTTGTATTGGGAAATGAGAATTTAAATATTGCATGTTGACTTTGCTACATGTTAGAGCCTTTCAATAACTTGTTTCATCAAAACTATGATTGGTCTCATACAGAGAAAATGACATGCAAACAACCCATATAAAACCATATCCAGAAATGAACATAAACTGACACACAAATTTACCTAGAGCATATTTCATAATGTATTCAAAATTATTTTCAGTCAAGTTGGTGTAATACTTCATGACATATTTACATTTCTAATTTACTAAAATATTTTCCATATAGATTTTTTCATTGCTAGAATTTCACTCTGTTGCTTTGAATAAATTATTAATCTGCTAAAAATAAGAAAAAAAAAAACATCTGCAATGAATATATTTAAATACCTATTGAAACTTGTCATGTTGCTCAGATGGCAAGACTTTTGCTGATATCGCATAAGCATCATCGGACCAAATAAAAACCTCAGTTGATCACATGATCACCATGATAGCTGCAGTCATGTGACAGCAGACAGGCAAGTCATAGCCGGTGTAGTGGTCCATCTTGGGTTGGCAACTTGGCATGTGTGGATCTCTATGAACTATGGATCTTTATGTGGGTCTCATGCTCTTCGTGTGCACAAGTCTTTAAGGGTGATCTTATGTTCTGTTTTTCTTACATGATCTACAGCTGTCCGTATATGCTTCGGATTCAAATAATCCTTCATTCGAACACTTTGGGTCGTGCCCTTTTCATTAATATACGTGGACTGGCACTGTCGGGCAACACAAATATCTGCAAGATCCTCAAATACAAATAAGTAGATCTACATATAAAACGTAGATTACCTAAACAGCATCATCATCCATATAATCTGCTCATCTTTGCTTGGTCATGAACATTACGTATCAATTCTGACTAATGAAAAGTGACAAGATGTACAAACGCATGGCGATAAATTTGAATAAGGGGTCACTTTCTGAAGGACAGCTACCGTAAATCTTACTTGGCATATGCAATATTCAACAGATGCTACATGCTGTCCTCTTCATGGAAATATATGGCCAGGTTCAACATCACAAACTCTCCCCCTGTATAGCTCGGTTTCTTGATATTAGAGATTTATTAGTTTATTGTCTGTTGTAGACTTTGAATATATAATAGTTGCAGACTTCAGATGTTTTTGTAGGCATAAGAAATAACTTTCATGATCGTACTTTTTAGTGTAGTGTTATTTCTCGTTACTATCAGAATTAACGCGAATTAAAATCACATTCTAGTACAAGAAAAGCACTGGATACAAAGAAAATAAAAATGAATCTGTATTTATCTGGTTTGATCCAGGTTTGTGAACATCCCGGTCCGGTGTTGTACAAATGCAACAGCAGGGGATAATCTATCCAATCTCCAATGTAAACAATTTCATTCTTCTCAAAATAATCAGACAACATCTCAGGTTTACGCTAGATACTGTGTTCCGTTGACCGAGTTTTACAATTCATGTTCTTCAATTCTAATTAACAAACATAATGCGAGGTGATTTGCTGCCTTTGTCACCGGTTCAAACCTAACCCAAGGTTATGAGATAAAAAGCCTCACCTGACTTGGATTTATAAGTCTAACTATGCAATTACATTAAATTTTCATTTAAACTGATTATCTGAGCATTTACTCTTCATTTTAGAGTATGGCAACATGAAAGATGACAAAACTATCATAAAACAATCCTGAAAAATTTCAACCTACATACATTAATATTCTTTACAAATTCAGGGCCGCCGCACCCGCTCCGACACTCCGACATTTGTCGGACCACTATTTTTCAAGAATTTATTACGTAATAACGTAATTAGGTAATAAGCACTCTATAGACTAACCCTTCTGCAATTTAGCAGTTGCGTAACTTCCACATACTTATAGTTTGACTAAGTGGTCAGTGACCTTAAATGACCCTAAATGACCAATCTTTGTCTGTTGTCTTTTATTATCGTCACGTGAGAATGCCTTCTTTGTAACAGGGCACATGAGGGTTCATTTGATTATATGCACGGAATGTCGGATACGTGCTAGTTACGTTTCACTTATAGAACAAAACTAAATCATAGTTTATAACTGTTAAAGTTCAAATATGTTAGTATTTAGGCTCAACATTTCTACAATAATGCATAGATGAATTTGAAGGCAAGATGGACTTTGATTTGATACACAAGTAGTATTATTTATCACTTATAAAAGCTGAAAGTCACGAAAAAACGTACGATGCCTCCATTATCTTCCCATGTGGGAGTGGTCACAGAAAAGTAATTTATTTGAAAATATAGCTCTCAAATTGCACCATTTGTGTTGTAAATTCTATTTTTTTCTCGGGGTGCATGCCCCCAGATCCCCTAGCCATACGGCGACTACATGTCACTGTTTTCATGCCTGCTCATTTTGTCGGACCACTGTTAAGGTGCGTGCGACTGCCCTGAAATTTCATCATAAAATGTCAAACACGCTAATTCAAAAGTTGTAAACTATTACAGTAGATATTTCAATGGTCTCTAATATTCTATGATATACATGTACATACCAGTCAAGCAAATAAATAATGATTGGATATTTGAATACAATTTGACCAAAGTCAGGCAAGTGGTAAACAAAATATCAATATTGAAGCACAACATATCCCTCCTTACATTATTACATGACTACCAGTACATACATTATATTATCTATTGCAAGCACAATCTAAAATGCATCGAATCTCACTTAAGGAGGTAACAGAGCATATTTTCTCTTTGTCCAAATCACAATATTCACAGCTGTTAAGTTGAAGGAAACACCACTCCATCTCCATACTACAAAAGCATGTACAATGCCAATGCATCTTGTTTCAATGGGCCACTAGAAAATGAAGACAGACCACGGAAAAATGGAAACACTGTCAGCCCCTGGGAGCAGCATGACATCATAAAAATTGTTCCTATGTAAAAACATGGAATAAGATTTTAGATACTTAAAACTTGGAGAAACATATCTCAGCCAATTGTTTTGAGAGAGCTTTCAAACCAATTCAAAACTTATTATCATTACACTTTAAAGCAGCACACCCTTATATGGAGAGGGGGATGGGGCATTATGAACATTTTCAATTATTCCAGCCATATAATATTCAAACCCTAAATCTCACACATCCCTGTTGTGATTAAACCCCACTCATTGCTCTTAAAGTAGGCGTCATCAACTTCTGCCATACCAGAGTTCCCTTCCATGGCAAGAACAAACGAAATGATATACATAGCACAGTCTTCAGTGTCTACATGTAATTAGCCAGCCAGATGCTGATATATTATGACTGATGATAAATGATCACCTCCTTCTCCTGTTCGCTGCAACCGTGAACCATGCACCGCTCTTAGTGCTACTCTCAGTCACCAACTCACCATACCTCCACTCAT
This sequence comes from Streblospio benedicti, assembly GCA_019095985.1. Taxonomy (NCBI): domain Eukaryota; kingdom Metazoa; phylum Annelida; class Polychaeta; order Spionida; family Spionidae; genus Streblospio; species Streblospio benedicti. Next base: position 64,488,268 of record CM032666.1, on the reverse strand, counting down.
GTTAATATAATAAAATAAGGCATGAGCCCATGACACATGGCCCTCAATATTCTTTCCAAGTGCAATATAGAAAACTAGCCAATCAGCACAAATCTTGTGCTAATCTGAGGTGCTAATTTGGAGAGATTTTTGATCCGTCAATATCACCTAATGCATTATGCATATTTTGATCTAATTGGGAAGATGTCATTCGAACAATAAAGTGAGCTCTAGATATTCAGGGTGCACATCTCAAGCTCTGAGCTGAGTTCTCGATTACCCCATACTTCTCATAATCATATGTGTGTGCTGTAGTAAAATTAACACATTTTGCAGCATATCATGTAACAGGAAATTAACGTTATTACAGAAATATAATCCATACATTGGGTTTAATGTTATCTAAATGTGAGTTTAAGTACCAGTACTAAATGCTCAACATTAAACAAATGGTGAAGTATCAAATCTGGGTGTTTCAGATTGAATATGCCAAACTCTAATTTAAGACAATCGTCGTATACTGGAATCTCTTTTACACTGCACATATTTTCAGAGGTGCAATATTATATCTAATGATTTGTAAGTTGAATAATAATGAGCTTAAAATAAATCAGGGTGCTCTGAAAAACTTTGCCACCAAGCAATTCAGAAAAAACCCTGCTCAAATTGCCAATTCAATGTGACACTAAGGTTACAACTTCATATCCAATACCCATGAATTCATTTATCTATGATATACTATATAAGCCTTCAACCTTCTATTTCCTGTATGTATTATCCCTTGTGACCCATCAAATAATCTCTCCATATCCTGGGAACAATGACATAAAATTTCTCGGGCGTTGAGGCATTTGCCCTAAGTCGCCACTTCCTATTGGCTATGTACCACATCAACTGCTAATGTCAGCTTGATTAGACAGGAAATTGCACCAGACACACCAAATATGACAATAACTCATTCGCTCATTCTACTCATCTATATTAAATTTCAAATATTCTATAGCAATAAATTCTGTCTGTTCAAAACTCATAGGGTCTTGTATTAATGGCTCTTAAATTTATTATGTCCTTTTAATATTAAAGGCCTTTCCCAAAATACAAATATATGAAGTTGATGCCGGTTTCCACAACAGAAAAATATTGCATTGTTTGTTCTACTTCCATAGTGATTTTCTAATCTTTCACCAGGTTCAGTTTGAGGGGTTAACATTGGTTGATTCTAACTACAATTCTGGGGAAAATGATGCATAAATTTAGGTAAGTTGAGATTTTGACCTTGGCTTATAATGTCTTGAAGTGACTTTAAGCATCTAAGCAGGCGGCCTTTATATGAGGGGTTTATTGCAGAATTTCCCGTATTATCACTAAGGTGAGTAAAATGAGAATTTATCATTCACCTTTCATAGATTCGTTCACCTTGATTCGGTCATTCGTTTAAAGTTCTAAATATTCGGCTAAATTCCATGTCCCTAATTCGTCATCAGTACTGTAGTGCATTAAATGATAAACCCTAGAAATATTAAGAAGCTTCTTTTGAGAAGCTTGAAATTGATCGCTGATAGTTTGGACAAAACCTGGGATCATCTTAACCACTCCTAAGTCCATCTGTTTACACCGGAAAACAGAATTGATACGGTTAGGATCATCCACACCAACCACCACCGTTTACCCTTACTATATGTCGGGTAGTGCGGGTGTGCCATTTCTATGGGTCACCTTTTCAGACATCTCAGGTATAGTGATGGGTCTAAATTTTGTGATTTAGTATAGCTATGGGTCTAAATTTTGTGATTTTTGCTATAATTATGGGTCTAAATTTTGTGATTTTGGATATAGCTATGAGTCTAAATTTTGTGATTTTTGGTATAGTTATGGGTCTAAATTTTGTGATTTCTGGTATAGCTATGGGTTTGAAATTAAATTATACATATTATGTCAGTGTAAGTTTCATTTTGTTTGATACTGATATAATTTTTTTGAATATTTTGGTGGATAAATTGTAAATAGTATGTAGTTTCATTATTCTATAGGTACATGTATAGACATGGGTCGCTTTTTCATCGTCAAGTACAGACATGGATCACTTTTTATGGCAAATTAGTATATCGATAGGTACCGTTTCGACGTTCGAAATGGCACACCCGTACCTAGCCCTACACGTAGAGCTGAGTTAATACCCTGTATAGAGACCCAGGAACGAACATACGCTGTATATTATACGGCTAACCCGTACCCATTTTTTGCGGCAATACCCCCCACCCCCGAGCGTTTACCACACATTCACACGCACAAACACTATCATTTCACTCCCGTCTTACTAAAATAAGCTCTGAAAATTGTATCTCAAATCATTTACTATAGGGTTTACCTGCTTTGCTAACAGGGGTTGGTTTCGATTTCGAAATACACCACAAGTTCTGAGGAGCCAGTTCCGACACATAATGCAAACTACTTATACGTTATCATGTCGTCTGGACCGTCGGCAAGAAAAGCATAAAATTACGAAGTCGTTATTTCTTCTGTCCGCCGGTGTCGTTAGTTTGCATAAAAGGTTTCACGTCACATTCATGGTTGGGGCGCGCAATTTCTTACGAATATGCATTTCCAATGTTTAAAATGCATATTTCTTTTAACACAACATAATGGTTTCAGAAAATATCTCCCAAAACGTTGACGGGCGGCGGGCGTTGCTTATAAGATTTTATAACTCTCAACGGCATGGAATGGTCTTCTTTTTTTTTTTACATGCATGGATTAAAAAAAGACCCAATATAATTAAGGTAATATTGTATAACCAACACATCAGAATACATAAAAGCTATAATGTTCTAATAAGTAGTTCTTCTAGGGATATAATGATTCCAAAATAAATACATTTCCAGAGTGATTCGCACAACTGCATACCTTATATTTGTGCCAAACTTAATATGAGGCGAAGTCTTCATCCTGGTTGTAAACAAAGTGGAGTCGGTCGCGGACCCAGCATGACCAGATATGGTGACTGGGCCGCGCTCTGTGCTGATTCGCAACGCCACTAGCCCGAAGCTAGGACGCGAGATGGACGGCTGACTCCTGGACGATGTTGGTTCCCTTACTACTCCTCGTTGTGTTAACTGGTACCCCACGTACAGGCCACCGTCCAGCGTACTGGGCGAGTGCCTGGTGACTAACAAGTCGGGTTTCATGACAGGCCCCTGCACGGAGGGGACTTCGCACCGGTGCTGACACGCAACGATCAGGGCGTCCCCTTTACGAAGCCACGCGGTCCCAGGCGCTATGAGGAGGGGGGTCGCCATTGGCTAGCCCCATCAGATAAGTAAAGAGGGCCTATCCCCGAAGGAATAAGTTACCAGCCCTACATGCTATCCGACTAGCGTCTACAAGGAAACTGAGCTCTAATGGCTGAATCTCAGTACTATAGTGTACTGAGTCCCTAATCCTACAGTGGGCTTAAGAAGGCATAACAACAAGGTGTGTGTAACAAAGGGGATAATATACCTAGTCCAGTGCAACTTACATAACCTACTTTATACTCTGCAAGGTTGCTGCAACCTCGCGCACTGGAGACCTACTAAAGAACTGGTTTCGTTACACTGGTTGATAAATGTATCTCTGATACATTCTAAACGTTTCCATACAAAATACCCAGTAAATCTTGTAAAAATGTTAAGTAAAATCAGCACAGATAATTTGCAACGTGTAAACTCTTTCATAGATTGGGTGGGTATTATATGAATGCGCAACTGGAGGATAGGAGTACCTTTTTGCGCCTTCTGGGTCATAATTTCCCCATTATTGTATTTTTGGGTATTAGTTTCCCCATTCATTATATTGTTGGGTCACTTTTTTTCGAAATTCTGTATATTTTGGGGTCAAATGTGATGCTTGACATTTTCATGCAAATATTGAAAATCATTATATTATTAGGTAATAAAAATGTCTTTGCTTTTAAATCACATCATCCTTCAATGACCTCAGGCCTATGACTGAGCATTGTAAAAACTAATCATATGTTGCTTATGACATTATATTTTTGGGTAATTGTTTAGAGCTTCATTATACATATTAGGGTCTGATATCTTTGCTGGTGGCACGATATTTTTAGGTTCATACCCCCATGACAATACCACATACAGGAAAAATGTCACCCAAAGTGACAAACCAATGTTTACTGTCGGATCAAATAACAGCCATAATGGAACCAAATAAGGACCATTGTGTTTCATATGAAATAGGCTCACCATAGGTCACCATCTTCAACTAACTTACATTTGAGCACCTTAGCTTAAAGTGCACTAAATGTAGACTCTAGAGTAGTAACAAGCCGAATGGACGGATGGACGCAATTAATGGGGTATTTGCACTGTAAAAGGCATTCTACAAGAACGGGATGTAAGCAAACAAACGAAACACACAAACAAATGCATATGCTAAAAGTAGTTTATGTGTTTTTTTTTCTTTTTTCCCTCATCCCACAAATTTTAAGCCCCCCCCCCCACTTACCCACACACACACCCATCCCACTTCAACACCCCTTTTTTTGCCTATTTTCCCACATCTTTTTTTTCAGCAACCCCCCCCAAAAAAAAAAAAAAAAAAAAAAAAAAAAAACACCACCACCACACACACACATCATCCTCTACTTCTTTATAAACCCGCACCTCTAAAACCCGCACCTCATTAGTAAACATCGGTTTCATTCGTGAGAGATTATGTCCAATGTAATTAGGTCGTGTGGTTCAAACACGTGTAATTGAATATTCATAAGCACCGCAGTGGCCAGAGTAAATTTTATTTGGAAAGGCTCCGCTAATGATAGATCGTGAATACTGTATATACACATGTATATGGTACAACTGTGCTAATTCATAGAACCATTGAGTCTGTCCCAAACCTAAGCATATTAAACAACTCGTTACCACATGACGTGACAAAAGACGTGCGTGCGTCTGGGTGCCCTGACTACTACTGCCACCGAGATTAGTGGTGATCCGTTCGTAAGCAAGATCTGTTTCTCCAGACACGTAGGAGATATTTTAATCTTGCCAGAGACAATCACAGTGGGGTGAGGCACTCCCATTGTAGGAGGTTTTGCCCCCATTGGACTCGCTCTTTCTTCCTCGCTATAAGTTTTAATATCTCTCCTATTCCCTGGATGCATTTAAGACCCCTTTTCATGTTCTCGAAATCCAGGACTATACTTCTTACATGCAATCATGCATATGTTGCATTGCAACAACAAAATAATCCAAAGAACAATAGTACGGACCCGTGAGCGGGCGAGTACGTTCTCCTCTCTGTGCAGTCAGCTGCTAACTTGACGGCAAACTTTAGCGTTATTAGCTAAAACTCGGCCACAGAAATCAGACCGTGCACCTAAGAACGTTTACGTAGCATAGTAGCAACAAGTGCAGCCTGTCTCCGTAAACAACGGACACTAAAGATCACATAAAGTTTCTGGGTATACATAATCACGTTTATTCATCTGTAATAATTTTGTCACGACCCGGTGTTTGACATGTTACTATTTACTATTTGTATATATATTACTATTTGTACTATTTTTAACCATTTTAGTTGTTTCATCAGTATTGTTACATCCAGGATCAACTGACTACCTTACAATTTAGCATGGTTGGTTATATACAAGTGGGTTGGTAAAAAGAATGTCTGCATTAGCACTGAAACAAAGAAATGTTACTAATTGACATGAGTTGTAATTTCCTTAATCAATATTTTGCACAAATTTCTGCTCATGTCACATTTTAATTACTTCTCATCCCAGAAAGGTTTATGACCATGCAGGAACTAGTAAAAACATACATGTTTTAATTACTGCTCTGCAAACATTAGCACTAATGCACATTGGTTGACCACATACCTTAACTGGTAAGCAAACAAAAACAAGGCCTCTTTGTGGTTAAGGTCACACTCACAAGTCTTTAATCTATGTTTGCACAGGAGTCCCTTCCCCAGTGAATATTTCTTTGTTCTAATACTGCGGGAAATTTTGAACTGTCCACTATAGAGAGGTATATAAGCTATTTGGGAGCAGATATAGTGTCCACTGTCCACATAAGACAGGTGTCCGCTATACAGAGGTTCACTGTATATATGTTATATAGGAAACCTGAAACGGGAGAAGTGAAAAGTGTCCACATAAGGCAGGTGTCCACTATACGGAGGTGTCCACATGGACAGGTTCCACTGTAGTCTTATTATAAAGAAGGTGGTTTCTTTATAAAGGTGATCAGTGGGATGTACTGTACTATGATAATGAATATGTCAACCCTATAATCAGAACACCTGTCGATTGAGACCACCGATGTCTGTACCTGGATGGTTTAAATATAAGACTAAGACTAAGACTAAGAAAGTGTTTATTTATGTCTCACACCATATTGCATCTTAAAACATTAATAAAATCATTGTACATAATCTAGTGGAAGGTCATAAGCTGACCCATTTAGAGACTATTACGTTTTTCATATTAAAACATACATATATACTCATTAGACATTTATACATGTACAAGTGCATGTTCAAACATTTTAACCATATAAAAAGATTACTATTACAAACAAAAATATATTTACATTTAACATTAATAACAATATATTGTGACTAGCTACAACATGGGTATAACTTATACAATGTATTGAGTGCAAAGCATTTGTCGCCGCCTTGACAGAATTTCATGGCAGGCTTTTGCACATTTCTTAACTCAAAATCTCATTATTGGAACCTAAGATGCACTTATATGTTCTACTGTTGGCCTATATTTACATTTGCCTCACCAAGAACTATATGAGGAGCCTAATACCAGATAAATTTGTAATATCAATTTGTAATAGTCTTACAACATGATGAGTGAAATGAGTGACACTAAGCTAAAAAAAATACATAAACACATACTGAACACCCACATAAAGATTCGCCCTAACCTCACATAGACAGAGACTCTGCAGTGGTCGCACGCTCCTTTCCCCACCAAAATAGTTCACTTTCATGTTGTTATATAATACTCACTATCGATCATTCTTTCAAAAAAAAAAACAAAAAAAAACACATGAGATCCCTTAAGCGCACCTAAAAGAAAACAAAACAACTATATATGTTCGGACCTCGCCGGTATGTCTGAAGAGGCGCACACGTCAAGTGCGCGTTCGTCGTGGTTGGGCAGGTTGACCGCGGCGCCGGCGTCCACCAGCACCGAGAGGCTGACGAAGTGGGCCTCCTGGACGGTCAGGTAGGCGGGGATGAAGCCCCCGTCGGTGCAGTCGTTCACCGTCAGCAGGGCGAAGAGGTGCGATTTTATGTTTTCCCCCAGACGTGTGTTATAATGCATGATACGTGAGAACCACTCAATCAAAACAATCTATCTGCTTGTGGAGGTTCACGGTATAAAGTCTTTTTTCTGCGGCTTTGGGACCGTGATAAATGGTTTATTATTGACGTGGCTTTCATTGGAGGTTCTATTTTGTGTAGGCCTATTCCAGACATCTTCATGTTTTTATATATGCATATCTGCATTATAAAAGTAGTAAACTATCTGCTCACTTTCGCAGTACCAATGCCAAAGTGGGTATATGCTCCTCAAAGAAAATTTGGAATTTAAACCTTAGATAATACAAAGCGTCTGCGGCGATTTCAGATAACCAAGTGCCTCATGTGTAGCTATGGCCCATGCGGCCCGGTCATGCATATGATTACATGGCATAGGTTATCACTAGTTTCGGTGCTGTCATCTACACAGGTGTCCATGATGGTGTTTTGCTACTTATCGATAGCAAGGAATGATTATCAAGAACCACAGCACACTTTAAGCAGAAAGTATGCTGAACTCTAGGTCAATAATACCTATAGTTTACGTCGCATATACATGCAAAATTGCACCAATCAAAAGTTCAAAACCAGCCTTTCAGCGTTTCACGCGTGAGCCGAAACTAGCCGCTATCGTCAACGCGGAAACCCCTGACGCATTGCACTCATTCACATGGCAATAACGAGAATAACACCCTTACTATGTGGATAGGGTTCAATTGCAACCCTTCATTCATATTTGGTAAGCAGAGCCAAGGTGGTGGGAGGGCAGCCAACTACCCCATCCTTGAAACATTCATTCCATAGTTTTGGGCTGTATATAGACAGTCGGGAAGCGGTACTGACACTTGTGCTCCTGACGTTACGCACAGCGGAAACGAAAAGTAACACGTCGATATAAAAGGCCTAATATAACCGTAGGAACTGTTTCCCTTGCAAAAACATTCTTGAACCGTTTCTGCAATGTTAATCTTATGATTGTATAAATCATAAACCACGTGATCATTTAATCTTTAGTAACATGTCCATCCAAAAAAAAATAAACTTTATGAAATTGATCCATGAAAGTGATATGGGATGAGAGGTCGCAAGGGGGCCAAAACATTGGGTAGTCTGCAGGTGACTTTTTAGTGGTACACTGTATAGACTGCATATGGGCTGCTTGGCAGCAGTTCACTCACGTACACGTTCACGTAGAGATTGGAACCAAAGGTCAGGTTAGAGGTAGACAAAGGTAGACAAAAAATATTCCGTGTGAAGTGAAATATTGTAAACTGTATAACAGAATGTACAAGAGACGGCGGTACCTTCCCATCAACTTAAAACTTGTTTTATGTGTGTGTTTTTGTTTCACGGGTGTTGGAAATTGGGGTGGGGCACCCTTCATTTCGCCCCTTTTCTCAAATCTCACAATGTGTGTCCGCCCCCACCCCCCACCCCCCCACCCCCAACTCCAAATATGAGTGGAGTGTTCAAGCTATAAACACTTTTCCATTTTCTGCTCAAATATACCAGTAAAAAGATGAACCAAGAATGGCTAGATTATTCTCCCCACCCCAAACTGTGATGAGTGCTCGTCATAACGCATGCAGGTCCCTCCGTCGTCGACTTGTGCATAGCACCACCGCCAGTGACTGAGCAGCAGACGGTTGAGCGGACGTAGTGCGGGCGGCCGCCGCCGCGCGGCGCAGTGAGCACCTCAGCTGCCGCGGCCTCGTTCTGACGGCACTTCATTCATTTCCGCCTGTATATTGAGTGAGGAGCTGCTCAGCACAGTCGAGCTGCCCCCGCCACAGTAGTGATACGAGCATGCATTTTAGGATGTGGTTTCTGCCTGGCAGGTGATCTCGTCGGAATATCTGGCTACGGGTTCAGGCCACTGGCTCGCCGCGCCGACCGACCGCGATACTTGTGGTGCTGCGGGCGCCTGGGCTGGGGCTCGCGCAGCCCGCCAAGTCCGGGAGTCGCCTCCTCCTCGGCCGCCGCCGCCGCCGCGCCTCGCCGCTGTAGTAGCTGCAGCGGCAGTAGCGGGGACGAGGCCACTGCAGTAGCGAGGCAGCAGCAGCAAAGTAGTAGCAAGATGGCCGCCGTCGCTGCCGCTGCCAGCTGCTCTAGGGTCGCTTGCTCTACGTCGCCCACGTCCTCGCCTCGACCTGCCGGCGGCGGCCTCCACTCCACGCACCAGGGCAAGACCCGGGGCGAGCCACCCGACCCACCCGGGACTACGGGCAGCGGCCGCCTCATCCCCGCGCCGCCATCGTCGCCCCAACCACCCGCGCCCGAGCAGGCCCCCAACTCCACCGTGCATGTGACAGATCCAGAGATGGGGCACGGCCACTTCTTCAGCAAGAAGACGTTCCACAAGCCGTCGTACTGTCACCACTGCACCGACATGTTATGGGGCCTCATCAGGCAGGGATTTGTCTGCGAAGGTAAGATCAAGGCGGCGGATACTCCCAGCTGTTAGTGCTCGCTTCGGCCGCTAGGCGGCGCCATGTACACCATCAACATACACACCTGGTATTAAATGATTGATAGTTTGTAAAGCTGTGCTAAGAACGTTGTCAATTTCACACCATTTGAATGCTGTCGTGTGTGCTCGTGTTTTGACAGGGTTTGCTGAAACACGTGGACATCTGAAGGTGGATTTCTACCATTGAATGGTGATGAAGCAAACTCATATTTCACCAGGAAGCCTCCATCTTGAATCCATATTGCGCTATACATCTTGCTAACCCCAGTTGTAGATGTATTATTTTCTCTTCCCTTTCTCTATCAACTCCTTCTTCTCAATGCAATACTGTCCTTGATCACCTCTATTACTTATTTGCATGTGAAAAAGGTTAGTTAAATGATGTGCTGAATATATTGTAGGCCTATCCTCAATCAGATTGATGAAAACTGCCAAAATTTATAGTGCCCAGCATCAATTCCTTTCGGGAAATTACATCATTTTAGCAATTTAAACGAAGGGTTTAAACAATGGTGTACATTAACAATATAGAAATATCCACTATGCAAATACATGTACACTGTAATACATCTGAGCAATAATCACACTACAACCTATCTACGTAATGTGCCCTGTCTAAGAAGTTGCCCACTATGATAACACCATTTTCTTGAAATCTGAATTCTTGACATCTGTTGGAAATCTACTCTTTACATTGGCATAATGATGATAGTGTATGTTTACGTAGGAAGGTTATTATGCTTAGTGGCGAACAAGAATGCTTTCATAGAAGCAGTATGATGTGTGTTGTACATTATCAAAAGCTCTTTCATCTAGATAGCAAAATAAAATATCTGGAGCAACTTGAATACCATGCAGGGCAGTTATAACCTTATCAAAACATGCGTAGGCATCAAATGTCAACTAAATGATTTTCATCAGACATAACTCTAGGTGCACGAAAGAACTTGCCTATCTCTTCCATGTTTTATCACTTTTATGTGACGTCTGCCTCCTCACCCCTTTCCAACCATATTTTTTATCATTTTGACCATGTCATTGACCTTGTGGGTCTTGCATTAGAGGAGCAGTGAGAGTGTTCTCCACATATTTGGATGCCCCAATTCTGGGGAATCCTGGATTTGCCACTATGTTCCATACACAAGTACAATCATAGCTACACAAAATGGCTGCATCATAAATATTAGTTTGTAAATGAGTACATTTATTCAGAGCTAAATATAACTTTTAAAGTTACTCTTAATTATTAACAGAAACACATTTTGGGGCTGTGTGGATTTTTTTTTCATCAATGCAGTGTCCTAAGCAATGTCCATTTTAAGGACAAAGGGTAGTTGAATACAAATTGCGTCAGCGACATTAGCACTACATTCTCTATTAAGTAAATGGTTATTGATGTTCATTGAATTCTGATTACATTAAATTCAATTTGAACAATGATTTTTACGGAATTGAGCGCCACAGTAAAAAGTGCAAATCTTGATCTTTTAGTACTATCTACCTTTCATTAATTATGATGTATAAATTGCTAACTTCAAAACATGGTGTTGTTATAAAGGTGGTTTCTTTATAGAGGTGATTGGTGGGCTCTACTTTACTATGATACTAAATATGCCAACCCTATAAACAGACCACCTGTTGATTGACACCACTGATGTCTGTACCCGGGGTGGTTTGAATATATGCAGGTTCTACTGTTGGCCTACATTTATATTTGCCTCACCAGCATCTATGAGTAGCCTAATACCAGATAAATTTGTAATATCAATTTGTAATAGTCTTGTACAGGATGAGTGAGATGAGTGGCACTAACATACAAAAATAATAATTGAATTTTAATCAGATACATGTAGTATAATCTAAATAATCAAAGTTTATAAATGCAAAGAACTTTCATTACTCAAAAGTCTTGCTATAGTGATGTTTTTTTTAGGCTTACTGTCATTTTGTAATTGCCATTTGGAAAAATAAAAAAGCCAACCCGTAAAAATAGCTTCTGTTGAATGTGTTTTCAATCTGGTGGCATCCAGGGACTTGTTATTATACACACACAATGTATGACGCCTACAATGCAAAATCCAACCCACACAGAGATAAATTAACACTTTTTCTTGTGTAATTCTCGATACCATTCTCAACTTTGTTATCTCAATAAGCTGAAAGTTCAATGCAATTTAATTTACACGTTCGACTTGTGTGTTAATTGCCTTATATTAATTGTCTAGGATACTGGCAATATTTACATGTGCAGATGTAAACAAAAACACAACCCCCTACTTGGTTGTAATTTCATGAAGACTTTAGTGCAACTTACGCAAGCATAATGTGTAAATCAACGCTGCTTGCAGGGGAATGTTCACTATCCAGGGCTTGATATTGTTATTCGTCGATTAACATGTTAAGTTGTTAACGTGTGAAAGTGTTATCATTTTAGTGTTCAGCTATTGTTGTTTATGATATCTAAGATGCGAATTAATCTTAGCTATAAGTCTTAATTTCTTAATTTGTGAGTTATTCATGTTAAGTTGTTAATGTATATTAAATGAAAATTATTAAAATTGCTAATTTATACTGCTCTGATGTTGCAGTTATGATATGTAACTTGATACAAGGATATTTTTTTGTTACTCTCTTCTGTAGTTGATAATCCGAACAATAATCAAAATCATCACTAATATTAAAAGTCTAATTGCATTTTTTTTTCAGTGTGTAATTTTGTGGTCCACGACAAGTGTTTACGAACAGTCGTCTCCCCATGTTCAAGTATTGCTTCAAATTTAGTTAAGGTGAGTTTTACCACTTGCTATATTTAAGGCAGTAACGTACTTCTACACTGATTAGACTATGTTGACATTAAAGTTTACTGAATTGAGTATAACATGTACACAATAGATCCGTTCAAATAAAAATGATAAAAGTGTTGCTCCTTGTTGAAATAGGGATAAAACATGGTTATGAGCAGTTGTTGTGTAAGCAAGAAAAGTGTACAGAAGCAAACATGAATCACCCCTTTACATCTTGATACTTCATCCTATATTTTTATCCCAAACGTAAATCAAAGAATTGACTGTCACAATAACATGTAGGTCACAAAATGACTGTTAGTTCTAAGGATTTTGAATAACCTGTAAATCATGAATGTTTCAGTGTGGTATTGTGTATTGCATCATGTCCATTCTGCGTTAAGATAGATGTAATAACGTTTGGAGTACAAGATATAGGTCTGTGGTTTGTTGATAAAAACTGCAAATATGAAAAAAAAAACGGCCATGTGTTGAAAAGATTGTTTTATCTTTGGCTAATCACTGGTTTTTGAAAAAGTCCATAGACGCCTTTGTTGAAAATATTTTCTTTAAGGGCATTTTCCATCAATCATGAACGGCTTGTATAATGCATATATTAATTATGGCTTATGAACATGATTGATCCAATTTGTTCTTTACTAAACCACCTTCACTTTGAAGAATGACAATATAATTGAAATGAATAAAAGATTTCCATGTGCTCATGTTTACATATCCTTGATTAACTGGATATTAGACAAATATGACATCTATGTTAAGTTTGTAAACACATGTTCAATTATTACGCAACCTCATGGTTGTAAAATCAGAAGGATCCCATCAGCCCAAACAATAAGGTAGCAACCTGAGAAAATGATTATCATATAAACCAGTGATCATTAGAATGTAATAAACAAGCAGAATCGGTACATATGTGTGTTTCTCAATGCTTACAAATCGACTATAACTTTCTCACATCTCTCTATCAAGCATATTTCTACCATGATAGAGACATAGATGAAGGCAGGTTTTACAACACACTTCCATTCAACTAAATCAAGTGGCCCTCGGGGGACTCAATCTTGTAACCTCAAGGTTTTGAGACTAGAATGATACCATCAGGATATCATTCTAGTCCTACAACCTTGGGGTTGTGAGTTTGTTGTTACTTGATATAGTAAAATCGAATAGTATGGTTGTACAACCTCTCTTTATCTAAGTCTATCATGGTAGAAATATGCTTGATAGAGAGATGAGAGAGAGAAAGAAGCTTGAAATGAAAAATTGGGAAACATATTTTCCAGTTATTTCTTTTCGCGATTTATGCCCTAAACCCTTAAGCAATGTACCGAGGTATTTTGTCAACACCGTTCAAAAAGAACTAGAATGGAAATGGGTTTTTTTGTGTGGTGTTGGTCAAAATTTTCTTTAAAAACAAAAAAAAAATCAAGCAAAAAAGAATACATATTTCAAGTCAACACAATCCTGTGAGCGTACATTTACATGTCTCATATCGTGGTTGATCCAGCTGAAAATAGCTCCCATATGTGGCTCATCCTGTTAAGCAATTTCTTGATAGGGTCTATTTTTAGCAAAGCCTATCTTACACAATTGGTTTATGTCTATGGTGGATGGTCTGTGGTGCACTATGTGATGCTTCCATTATTCCTCACCTACAAGAAACACCCGATCACTTTGCTAGGATTGTTGACTTTGATTGCAAGTGTTGTAATTGCATTTTATTTGTCAAGATTATGGATTGTCCTGAATACTTATATTGATAGGTTATTATATGAGTGGGGGTGAGAGATCAGATATCTCATTGAGTGTGGAGTTCGACAGAACGAGTGAGCGCAGCAAACAAGTTCTATGTATTCAAGTTCACATGAGGCGAGATAGTCTGATCCCTCACCCCATACTCATATAATAATTACCTTTTTCTCTTATGGTTATTGATCATTTTAGGATTTAATCTTTGTAGTATAAGATATCAATTTTTCCGCTCAGTCTCTCAGCGAATCAGAATCGAGTATTTTCAGCTGGGCTCACTAGTTCTGTCAAACTTAACATTCAATGAGATATTGTCTGATCTCTCACCCCCACTCATATAATTACCTTTTTCTCTCATTTTATTTATCATTTTAGGATTGACACTTTGTAGTGCAGGATATCAATTTTTCCACTCTGCCTATCCGCCAATCAGAATCGAGCATTTTGAACAAAGATCAGAGAATTTTTTTATAACAGAGAAAATCTAACGTTGAATTAATATGTCAAATGACACTGTTACAAATCTGAAATAAAGCAAACACTTCATAACATCCATATGTTGTAGGCAACTTTAATCGCCTATGAAAAGAGAAATAGCTGAAAGCATATTGGAATTGAGAGCATGGTAGATCCAAGTTTGTACTGTACATGATATAGTTAGCGTGTTCATTTCTTTGAGTTACTGTTCTGTTGCCAATTTTTTTTTAATGTAGCAATTTAAGAGCCCATGTCATGTTCATCCTCTTCATCCAAAATGACATGTCAAGCAAACACAAGCCCTGAAAAAATGATCCATTTTAAATCATTGAAAGTTCAATTTGTAAGCCCAATATTTTAACTTGATACATAAATGACTGATCAATGTCCAACAATATACAAAAAGAATTTGCACTGTCTAAAACACCCCAGGAATTTGATGCTACCATATCTAAACAAATTTGTAGCACCCCCACAAATATGTGGCATACACAATTATCATGGCTGTGGTTACCAGCTACTAAATATTCATTGACGACGAATATCTGCACCATTGTTATTGATGTCTGTTAAATTATTATAATATGTAGAAATGACGAGCCATTTTGATATATCAAAAAATAATCTTATCTGGCTTGATGCTCACAATATTGAGATTGCACATGATGCTTGTAGTAAAAATGTTTGGCATGGATATAGACATATTTTTTTAGACAACTTACATTTGTATTTTGGAAGGGGAAAATTCAGTGGGGTTTTATATATATATATAGGTGAAGCTGTTTATTATCATATCAAGGAGATGGTGTGATCTCGAGTTGCAATCCCTCAACTGTCCATTCTACATACATGCAGCCACAGCTGTATATACATGTATGTAGTTATTTGATGTACATGTGCACTTGTACTTTGTATCATTATGAAAGCAAGTTGTGATGAATTTCAACAAAGGAGTTCTGATATATACCAGCAAATCATGATTTTGAAATGGATGCACATTGCACAACCAGTGGATTTCATAGCTTTAGCATGAGCAAGAAAGCTTGCAGAAATACCAAATACCATGTGAAATTTAACTGTTTGAGGGAAGCTTTTTGAGGGTGGCACATGCCCCATTACCGTTCCTTGAATCTACAATTGAATAATGAGTAATTGAGTAATAATGATTTCCCACATATTGTATGATGACATTCTGTAGAAGTCTAATGCCCATATTTCATGTATTTTTGTCCTACTAAGAGTGTACAGTACTGATTGGGAATTGTGAACAGGGAATATTTCATAAATTCTTCTTACCAAAATTCTATTTGTCTGTATTTTGTGTTTACATTTTCTACCATAAATTCTGCTACTATACCACACCATGAATCGATTGACAAATTCGGAAAAATATGCAGTCTACCTTGGAAATTCGCCTTTTACAGTTCCACTTCTCAATTTCGCAAAATTTCCTCTGTATCACTTGTTTCAATAAATACCCCCAAATAACATTGACATATTCCGTCAATTCCCAAAATTCGAAATCAAATTCGTTTTATTTCGACTTTTTTGCGAATTTTACTGAACCACTCCAGAGCAGTATGAAAAGGGGGAATTTATTATCTTCCATTGTAACATGTTATATATAAAACGACTTTTGTGAAGAACACGAATAAATTCGCGAATTTACAGAATCGACTACGAAAGTCATCCTCAAAATTCGCATAATTCTTTCATTTTCTCAGAATTTGTGTAATATAAGGTCATGACAACATGCTGATTCCAATATCACAAATTACGCACGTTTCGAGAATTATACAAATTTTCAGAGGTGCAGAATTTGTGAAGTTACTGTATTATCGCCAATGTAAGGTGAGTAAAATGAGAATTAACCATTGGCTTTTCTTAATTGTCCTTAATTCCCAATCACTACTGTATACAGTCACATATTGTGTAGGCATCGCCATCAATGCATGAATTCGATGTTACAACTTACTGCTTGATAAATTTGTCTACTATTAAATGACCATTAAATGATGCGCGATTATTTGAATACCTTTTAAAGTCAACCATTGGGCGTTTATTTAAAACTGGGTGTTTATTCAGCACATTGAATATAATGCGGGTATCTTATGCTAATGTTTAAGACCTTTACTGCATATCTAAATTATTGAAATCCGAGTGCAATTCTGTGAATTTTATCCTACATACATCGCATCCAGCATAGGCTATATCTTTGGATGTCGAACTAGAACTTTGTTTGGATGAAACTTAAGGAGCATCGGTACTGGAAAATGATTCTTTAGAAGAATCCTATTAGTCAGAATGACCTATCCTGTTGCATATGTGCAATGATGGCTGTATTATCTTGAAAACATTGCTTTTAGTAATATTTACAATGATAGTTTCATTATAGTTAACCCAATGATGATATAAGAGTGAGTGGTACTACACACTACACTATTGCAGCCGCAGCCAGCATATGGCTCTTGTATTGTTGACTCAGATGTAGAAAATTTGAGATTTCATACTCAATGCAAATATGGTGTGAGTGTGAAGACTTAAAACTCACCGCAATGATACTCTTATAGTTGGTGCTGCACTGTTTTGGGTGTATTACTGGTATAATCGTTTGGTTGTTGAATGGTTTGATAAAATTCCAATCATTTTGTAAGATGTGCAGCAATAGGTTAATGAGCTTTTCATCATAGGACATGTATTTGAAATATTGTTGCAAATTTGAGGATGCAAAATATGGCCTTCGTGACTTACTCTAAACTAAGACCCTATGTGATCCTTTATTTAAATGTCCGTAATTCTAAATAGCTTCTTCTATAATGTATAAATGTTAAATATATTTTGAGAGATACAAAATATTCAGATAGCTAGTCGGGTTTGATTCTCATGGAGGTACACAGAAACAAAGGTTTGGTACGTCCATATGGCCTGGTCAAATAGATTTAAGTCTAGAATTCAATCAATGATGTGTAAAATCCAACACGCCGTAATATGAAATATATGTAAATACTGAGTATACGTAAATTTCAGTGCATTCGTTTTAGAGGCATCACCATCATGGGCAGTTTTAGATTTTTTTTTCAAAAAGGGGATGGGTGCTGCAACTGCTGTATTTTATAGGTTCCGTACATGGGACACCTTGATCATGAGAAAAACTACAGGTGAAAACTAGTGTGTGTGTGTGTGTGCTCCCTGTGCCCTCTCCCATGGTCTCAGTCTGCCTATGATCACCTATATGTTATAGTTATGTTATAGTCTATGTTATCAATTTTCTATTTCCAATAATGAAATAATCTAAGGTTCTCATGATTGGGATGAACATTTTGAACCAAATTACACCTTTCATCTGGACAACAATCAAATATATGCACACATTATTACTGGAGTTTATTCTCAAAATTAATATAATAGAACTATTACAGCTGAACCTGTGTATCTTGATCTCAGCTCCCATTTTCATATTACTCAAGCAAATATAGCCATATCCCTTCATGATACTTTTTGTTGTTAAACCCTTTTGCTACACTGACAATGAAACCTGTAATACTAAAATAGACACTTCAGTCTGCTCAGATCTCTGATGAAATGTGGTAAATTAATTTAGTGAGACTAAAGTGCTGTGGTTCTGACTGACCAGGTACTGCTCTGTGAGTAGATGATGGGAAGTGAGAACAGACGATGCACATTGTAAATCTCAAATAGCAAGTGTTTGTCCCAAAAATGGCCGTGTTGTGGCTGTGTGAGTCGGCAGCGGCGACGTCGCGGCAGCAGCAGCTGTGAGGTGGCGGCTGCCATATTGATCGTCGTCCTCAGCAGCACCAAATACTACCGGCTGCTCATAACGGTGGTGGTGGCAGCGGTGGCTGCGGAGTGCATGTGTTTGTACTTTAATATACATCACAATGCAGTCTTTTGATGACAAAGACGTGGTCACCTAGGCTTGCATTATATAGTATGAGAAGTTAACTCTTATTTTGCAGTAGTACATGTTATTATGTACACTTATGTGATAGGTGGATTGTGGTATGATGTTTGTATGTTAGCGGTGTCAGTGCTGCTTCTTTACCCATCTGAACACATATAGACCAGTAGAACTGGCAGTGTCATACTATTTGTGCACTTTGACTATTTTTCTTTGCCACAAATTACAGTCTATCACAGCACTAGAGAGGAATGAAAATTAACCCTAACTCGGTGTCTTTCTATTCCGCTATCATCCCCATACTATGTGCTGGTGCTGAAATCATTAAAGTAATACATTGAACTGATTTTATACTGAGGTGTGGGGTGGATAATATGAATTTATTGCTCTCTAGCGCCATCCCTTTACCCCCAATAAAATTACACTCAATGGTCGCTTGAGCTCCTATGCCAGCCTAAGTGAATCTGCAACTAAATGAGGAGCTGAACGTATTTGGATTGGACAAATGTTAGTTACAATCAAAATATAATCTTTACTAAAAGAAAGGGGCACAATTACAGAGGCCACATTTTGTTCGTAAACTATACGGTACCATGTGGTCCTGCCGCAAGCCAAAGCCTTGATACATTATTAATCTACAAATCATTATGTGAGAATTCATAAATTGATGTATAATGCACAAATCTGATTATGAATAAAGTCACATTGATAGCAACTAAAATTGTTGATAGAGAGAGTGAGCTTACTCTTTATGAGGTATATAAATTATGTTATTCAGTAGAACCTCATTATCTTGATATTGATCATCTCAAATTTTCTGTTTTTCTTGAAGCTAGATTTATTTCCCTTCAACTATATTATGAACAGATATTAGTTGGTTAACTTGAACATTGGTAATGTCAAACATTTTACTGTTTTTCCTATACAGCTTCGAGATACTAAGTTTCTACTGTACCAAGGTTCAACTTGTATTAGCATTGTCTGCATGAGTAAGTAGTGTGGTAACATTAGCTAATTAATGCCTCAAGTTTGAACTTGGACTTAAAGTTTAAAAGTTGCAAATTTGAACCTAATTGTCAAATCTGTATCTTACGATACTAGGTACTAATACTGACCTGGTAGTTGAACGTCACTGATTATGACAATGTAATATTGACACAAGTGCTGCATGAAGAGCAGGGTTTTCAGTAGGGAAAAATGGTATGAATGTCAAGAATGGCAATTGCCTCATATGATTGAACTATATTTTGTGTCTCTTTGCATGCTATAGTAGCATTACTTTTTTGTGCATCTGATATATCCACTCAAGGTCTTAAACCTACATGCACTTTCATGTTGTAGTCACTTACTGGGGTATTTCGTTTGATAGCCAGTTCAACTGTCAAGGCAGCAAATCATTGGCAGATCCAGATCTGTGGTGCAGGGCACATGTGAGCATGGTCTACCCCTTTGCCATGATAAAATGACCCTTCATATGGGATTTTGGCTTAGCCCTGCATGGCCTGCTCATTTGTGTATAAGGAACTCGTGGATTTTTTACTTAGCCCATGGACACATCCCAGGCACACACGTCACTGTTTTCTAAAAACTTGTATCTGCCAATGAAATAGAAATAATTGGGTTTTGTGACATTTAAAATTCGTTTGTAAGCTTCTGTAAATCTTAACAAATAAAGATAGATAAAAGGACTTGGTTTGACATAACTATATGTTTTCAACCACTGGTGGACTAGAATGATGTCAGGTTGCAACAGATGGCTATGATTGGCAAAATGCCAGTACAAATAATCAACCTACATCTGATCAATCTTACAATCAATCGGATGTCGTACAAGAGAGTTCTTGATTATATGTATGTAAGGACCAGGAGTACAGGGACGCACAGAGGGCAGTGGAAATGTATGTCCACAGTTGCACATGTAAAGAGAGAATGTGAACTAAGTGGCAAAGCCCACGGTGCCTTATGGCATCTTCCGTACGGTGAATAAAAAATTCGTGCCGATTGCTCCAATGCATTTTACATAGGGTTAAACGCCCAGTGAAATTTTGCTGTACGGCGCCTAATGGCAATGTGTCATTTGCTTGATAGAGTTTTCTAAAAACCCATACTGACACATAGATATTAAACAGGTATCAAATAGGCATCAAGCAGAGCCTTGAAAAATGACTACGGCAACTAATATGATAAGACACTGTGGGTTTATAAGCGCCATATGGCAGATTTGCCATACGAGGGCCGTACGTTGCTGTGGATTTTCGGCATTAGTGCTTACTATATATATTATATAACTAGCAGGCCCGCGTCCTACGGACGCAAATGGATAGTCCATCAATTTATAACAGTATTGTTACTATGAAAGAAGTCAATAGCATGATCAATTTACAAACATTTTATTATTGTCATCAGTGATATATAATGTTGGTGAAGAGTACAAAAGCACTATAAAGAAAATAATAAGCATGTACCTATTCCTGTGGTCGGTCTGTTGTGAAACTATTATCGGGACAGTCGTTTTTACGAACGCCACGCAGACACCCGGAAATAAGCGGTCGCGTAGAAAATATGGCCGCGCCCATGAAACAGCTTCCGTTCTCAATTCGACATTTATGAACCAGTTTTCTCATAAATTAAGAGAGATTGAAACGCACAGTGATTATGGGAACATTGAAATAGTAGTAAGGCAGGGACGCGTCTAGGTTTGAAGCGCAAAACGGCACTGGTGAGCCCCCTCAGGGTAAAAAATGTCCGAAATTCCGAGATTCACTACGGGGGCGCCGCTTTCGAAGCAAGGTCAGTAATTATATATTAATTATATATACCAGGAAGCATACAGTATGCACTGTCACTTCAAATACCACATGCTTTAATACTGGAATATGGTTAAATATCCACTAGTCCAACCAACACCTTTAATGTTTCTTACAAAATTTATTTTATTTTGTGCTTATAAGGGATTTGGTAAATGCCAACTGAGGATTAACTCGACAGAGGAAGAGGGCTTTGTTCTCTAAAGTTATATGCTCATGTGAACTTCTTTTATTAAAAACCCTATTAAATCTTGACATAGGAAAATGTCTGAATGCTGAAATCAGTCCATACTCATATCTGTAATAAGTTTTATTTTGGATATGAATAAAGATATTATTGGGTACATATCAATGGTATTTATATTAACCTTGATTACTTTATGTGATCGTAGATTACTCTTGAATGTCACATATTGATATTGCCTATTCCAATCTAAACAAAGAACCTATATAGACTTGTTCTGCTATTGTAGTACAATTTTCACCACCAGGTGGCTACAAACAATTGTATTGTGATTATTTTTAAAAGATGATAAACAGTCTATCATTTCCTCCTGCTGCGCCATAGTATCACAGGGTCTCTGGTTTATTGAGACCGACAGGTTAGTTGCTACATAGCGCCGAAAATGGTACCATGATTGTGTATTATTAATTTGATATATGCCACCTCATTCATCATTGTCGTCGTCGTTGTCGCGTCGCCGTCGTCGTCGTCCACGTAACGGGGTAACGTCCACGTCAGTGGACCCCCTTCCAGGTAGCTGGCTAGCTGCACACATGGTTGCTTGTACACCAGATCTCCATGTGTTTCTCTCAAGAGGATCAATTGTTGAGAGACTCCAGTCTTTCCTATCCCTCTCTGTCACCTGCTTCCATGAAATCTTGCGTCTACCAGTTCCTCGACTACCAGTTATTTGCATATCCCATGCAGTCTTGATGGCCCCTCTCGACCACACCATGTGGCCATATCACCGAAGTCTTCTCTCCTTAAGAATGAGGTCAAGGTCCTCAAGGCCGAGAAGCTTCAAAAGCTTACTTGAACTGGTGGTGGTGACATCATCCGGCTGCACATTGCAGATCTGTCTGATCATTGCCCTGTCGTTGCGTTGCAGACGTTGAAAGTTTGGCTTGGCCAAGGGCCATATTTCGCTAGCATGGAGCATGGCACTCCGTACACAAGTGCAGTAAACATGTCACCGCGTCTTGTGTGAGAGGTGGCAAGACGAAAGAACTGGAAGCAGATCTTTAAACTTTTTCCAGGCTGTCTTCACAGGAGTTGTGGTTCCAGCATCACAGCCAACGGCAGCCGAGAGCATGTCTCCCAGGTAGCAAAAAGAAGCAATGACCTCCAGCTTGTCGGGTCCTACCTTGACCTCACTCTGTGGTCTGCCATCGATTGGTCTCGCAGTTCCCTGGCATTGTCTGCACTTGAAACTTGGGTCCTCTGTTAGGCCTTTAAGCCCACTGCATTTGTTATGCACCCACTTCTTGCAGCCACCACAGGGAATACTGTTGCTGCCGACACGAGTGCAACAAACAGCACAGGGGAACTTGCCAGAGTTCTGGAGAACATCTAGACCGGAACTGAAGATCATGATCTTTGTCTTCCTTGCATTCACTCTCAAGCCCTTTTTCTCCAAGCCTTCCTTCCACAACAACAGCCTACTGACACATTCTTCAAGTGACTCTGTTATTATGACTAGGTCATCAGCATAAAGATCCTCCCACAGGACACCAGAATGGAACTCACGAGAAAGGGCCTCAAGCACTATGATAAACAGCAGTGGACTGAGTACCGAACCTTGGTGGAAACCATCTTTCACCTCAAACTCTTCACCTAGTGGTGAAAATTGTCCTACTCTACTATACGAATGTCAACTTATATTTTCGTAGGTGAACTGGTGTATACTGTACAATAGAATGTATTGTTATTGTACCAAGGGCTATATTTTTTCTAAAGGTCATTTAGTTGTCTTTCAAAAGTATTTACATAGCATTTCTGAATATGAACAAAGATACATGTGAATTATAGATAGATTATTAGAATAACAATTAGATGAAGGATTTAGGCTTAAAAGACAAATGAATAACTGTATGAAATTTTCAGACTTCTCTCTCTCACACACGTCTTTTTAGCAAGCATATTTCTACCAACGATAGATATAGCTGAAGACAGGTTTAACAACCCTAAGCTTCCATTTGACTATATCAAATATGCTTGCTTAAAAGACGTGTGAGAGAGGGAAAGAGGAAGTCTAAAAATGTACCCGCAAGCACTCGGAAACATATATATGTCATACCAATGTACTGAAAATGCTACTAAGACCTTACCAAAATTTCGTCCTCTTGTGGGATTCGAACACACGACCTCTTGGTTGAGACGAAACACACCAAGTTGCTTGAAACTTCATAGTAAGTTTAATGGAGAATACAACGTTTTATGCCGAGTCCTAAATCCAGGTGCATAACCAAGAAAATAATCATAAACATGTATCATTATGCATTTGTACTTCAGAATTATAAAGTCCCTTTTGGGTTCCATCACTTAAAATAGTTCTAATATTATGTGGTCACTGTGTCCCTTATTTTTAATGCTGTGCTAACGTGGAGGAAGGTTAGTAATTAACAGTATAACCTCAAAATCATGTCACTTGGAATATGGCGGCAGGTGGTCTCAGTTGAGAGTTGGCCTCATTTCAGAGGTCACATTTCAGAGGTTTGCAGTGATCTCAGTTTAATACTTGGGGTCGCAAAAAATGATCTTATGATATTCATGATGCGGTTTCATTATAGAGGTTGCATCAATGTGAGGCTATGCTGTATGCAGTTTGGAAATAAACAGATATCATAACTTTATATACATGTGAAATCTGCCTGCCAAGATGCCACCGAAATGACAATTGCTGATAAGTGACACATTTTTTCTATTGATATATTTGAAGTATTTAGTAAACCACTATTGTCATACAAAAAATGTTCTCAAACACATATTTGTTGCATTTCCTATAAACATTTCTGGCGTGATGCATCTATTTTGTCTTCTGAAGGCAGGTTGTAAATTTATAACCTTTCCGTGCTGTAGCATAGTGGTCCTCAATAACTCAGTGTGGTCCTCAATAGCTCAGTCGTTAGAGCGTACGACTTGAGAACGGGATTTCCCTGCGTCGCAAGTTCGCGCCCCGGTTATGGCAGACACCGTGTCGCCAAAACCGTTACATTGTGCGTCTGCCACTGAGTTGCTGATTTCCACACAGCACGTCGCCACCGCACAGTGTTACTACTAGACAGTGGCGACACAAAGCGGAGGTTTGGAAGCCTCATTATAAGGTGTGTCCCATGTAGAGGAAAGCCACACCTCTGCACGTAAAAGAACTCACCTAGTTTGAAAACTATAGCTAGTGTGATCCCTCCACACCCCCGAGGCTTAGTTGGCTACCTAGCCTGCCTCTGGAGGTCCTTGTACCAACACCACGTGGTCTCCCCACTTAGGACATAAAACAATGAAGAACGATGAAGAATGAAGAACAGTGCATTATAAAGGCTGACCCAGGTGTTATTGTGTACTGGCTGACACTGGGGACCCCGAATACTGTGGGCTATTGCCCTGGTGAGAAAACGCCCCAGTATTAGTGGATCTTCTGTTGTACTCATCATGTGATCATTTTCCAAAATTAAAAACTTCATCTAAATCATTTAGAATCTACTTTTTCTGTATAATGAACATTTTCTCTTTATATTTTCAGCACCCGGTTGCTCACTGCTGGTCGGAACCGAGTCATATTAAACGCAAATTCTGTAACCTGTGTCGAAAACGTTTAGAAGATAGCTTAGCCATTCGCTGTGAAAGTAAGCAAGTTAACATTTTGGATGATGAATTGATCAAAACTACATATAGAATGAGATGATTCCATATTTATGAAATTAGTTTTACTGCAGATGGATGTAGCTTTGACTGTTTTGCTAAGGTGTCTAATGTACCAGTTAGTCAAAGATTCATTCTGACTTTTAATTCAAGAAATGATTATAATGATAATTATACGCATATATACAGCCATACTTGTACATACATGTGCATGAAATAAAGGATGTCTATGTTTGTTTTGTTTCAGTTTGTGAGTATTATGCCCATGTGGAGTGCCAGGACTTTGTGGTCAGTGACTGTAAGGAGTGTGCAACATATGTGCCGGGCGCAAAAAAGGTAAGACTTTACTGAATTAAATGGAATACAAAATAACTTGTACAAAAGGCATGCAAACTTGCATCTCCTTTGTATAGAGCAGTTTGTTATTTTTTCAAACATTCCATTTGCAAATGACATTTTAATGATACTATTTGTCATATGTGGGTTACTTCCAAATGGTGTTGCCCTGTTAACAATAATAAAGATAAGCACCACTAGTAATGTGTACAGTTTGAACATATTTTATTGAAAAAATGAATATGCACTATATACACACGAGAGGCGTATATCTTCATCCCCCTTTTGTTTACAGTGTATATGTGTTATTCTATCATGAATTCTTTTATCTTCACAGGGAGAGATGCCTCAGTACCACCACTGGCGGAAGGCAACCTGCCTGGAAACTTCGAAATGCCTGCATTGTAAAAAGACGTGCTGGTCCTCTGAGTGTCTCGCCGGCATGCGCTGCGAGTTCTGCGGAGTCACCGTATGTACCAGCTACATTGTATAATATAAAAAGATTAAAAAATTGCCTTTATGCTTACCGTTTGTCAAAAAGCGCTCAACTCATAATGTGTAAAAGTTCACCCTGAATAGTCTTCATATTTAATGTACATACCAAAATTCAGCTCGGTAATTATAATTTTGTGAACTGTAGAGGTGTAACAAGACAGAGATCAAATAATAGCCACAATGAACTCAATTACAGGTTACTGTAGTCCATATGAAATAGGTGTTTCCCTGTACGCTACATGAATTTTCAACTTACGAACCAAATTAAAGCCATCTAGCTCTAATTGTGATCTACTTGTATGGACCATTTGAGTCTGCAAGAAATACATGTCACTACATGTACTTGTGACTTCAAATCTCTTGGGCTAGTAGAGAGGTAACAAGCCTGACAAACTGGCAGTATATCAGGCAGATGATCCGATGCAATTAATGGTGTAAACACTCTAGTATAATTCACTGATAAGAATAATTTCAGTGGAATTATAAAAACAGACTTTAATTGAATAAAGGCATATTTATATTAAGGTATGAATTTGTATAAATTAATGCTCAGGTTCAACGATTGATATAGATTTGTTTATCTAGTCACACGATATATAGCTCAGATATCTCGATCCTTGAATAACTTTCTATTTGATCTAACTTAATCTTTATAACAATATACTGTTATGATAAAAGAGAAGTAATCGCTTCTTTATCATGATTCTCTGGTGTCAAAATATTCCCCCATGGATCAGATTTGAAGCTATTATTATGGAGTTCTCCCGTTGCCAGCTATTATGAATACTTGGTCTCATATGAACTGCAGCGACATGATTAAACATGTATTGGAATATCTTAAAGTATATATTATTAGATGTGACATTAGATCAAAACACCAAGAAATACTTCTAATTTTTCCCATGTAAAGTAATAAAAAGTGCTAATTTCTTTGACTATTACTGATCTTGAAATTGTAAAAAAAGTAAATGTAACTGAATGGCCATTTCACACACTTTTAGTGTATGATCAAACAACTCAACAAACTATCTCAATAACAGCTAAGCTGACATATAAGACAACAGCAACAGCTTTTCACCTTGTGAACTTGCACATTATAATGATTGACCTCTTTCCAATCAATGCTTTTTATACCAATAGAGCCATAAAAACTAGTATGGAATTGTCATTAAAATCATTCCAAGTGGTAATTAAATAAGCACGGGTTGTAAACTGTCCCAATTTTCCATGCTTGCATTTATGTTAATTGAGGTTATGTTTATATCTGGTTGTGATGTTACAATAACAAGCGTCCCTGCCATGGTGTGTGTACCTTACATACAAGTGAATGCCCACGCTTGTTTGTCGAGTGATTAGCAAGTATTACAGCTATAAATAGCAAGAGCAGAGCCAAGATTAGCTTGCGTTGAGAATTGCTTTTGTGTATTGAATTCTCAATACTGCTGTTTGCGTCATAATGTGGGGCTAATAGGAGCAACTCTCTTTACTCGCAATCTGATAATTTAGGTTATAACTTGTTAGCATGAGGTGTACAAACTGTAATAAGCTCTATACATGCATATGGGCCAAAAATTACTTTTGAAACATAAGAATTATGCGGTTCATCTGCATGATATCTCCACATTCAAACATAATATTGTGAGTATTTTTGCTCAGTCTGTGCATGTGAGTCACATCAAAGTGTAGTAGTATGTTTAAACATACAATTGGTATGATTTGATTGATTTCATGATGTTGATATTTATAATGCGTCTTATTTATTGGACATACCATCTAAAAATAAGAAAAATTCTGACCTGAAAATGTTAATTGTCTGTTGCCGTTGGATATAAATGGAATGTCTGGCTATGGTCAGCTGAGAAATTTAATAAGTCACATCAATGTGTGGGCATGATGGTGAATATTGTTCTATTAGCCTCTAACTAAAAGTCCATATGTAGAAAACATAAGGTACCTGTGACACATTACAATGTAACTGATATACACACCCAGCCATGGATCAAGCCTCTTATACTTTTAATTAATCCGTAGTATGTAATGAACAAATGGGTAACTTCTATTTGAAAAAAGACTGAATTGTAGTGAATGATTTTAATTTTGGTTAAAAAAAGTAATGTAATACAAATAAAAATGATCACATTCTGAAATGTCGAGCTACTGTAGTGATCTGCCCATGAGTGCCACTAGACAATTTCATATACGGGTACAATTTCATGGCAGAATTTTCTATACAAAATGAAATAGGCAAGATAAGGACTCTATGATGTAAAGTTGTTATTAATCACTGTAAACTTGCAATTTTGAAGTATTTTAAACATCTGAAAGGCCGTCCAATTGGAGTTTTGATATTTTGTTTTGTTCCATGTACATACAAATCAATATTCAATTACTTATACAAATCATTGACTTCAATGAGAATTTCAAGAATCATGAAAATTTAAGTGGAAATTGTTCTGGTAATAATTTCAATAAAGGTCACTCTTAGGAACTAGTATGACTGGTATGATTGAAGCGTCTACAATTAAAGCCTCCAAATAAAAACAGGAAACAGCTTGCTATGTCATTTTGTAAATACTTTGTAACTAAGCGTATGAAATGCAGACTCAGATCTAATTTATTAACAATAATGAAAGAAATAACATAAATATCTCCATAAGTGGTCAATGGTGTTTCAATTGACATATAAACAACATGTTAATTTGGAAAAGTCTGAAAGCCAAATTAGGAAGTAGCTTCCAAAGTGACCCAGATTTCCTGTCTCAACCCTCACATATACTATGTAAATCAATAAGCCGTTGTCATCATCTTGGGATCCTGTGATTGAACCAACGTAGCCATGAAGGAGACACATGCTGAGAAGAAGAACCCCGTGCAAATCAACATCTACAGTGAATATGATAAAGCTGATGATGAAGTCTGTGTGGACACTGATGGGAAGATATTGAGGAGAAGCGGTGAGTGAGGTGGGATGCAAATGATTTACTCAGCTGGACCAGCTGTCCGAATAATGGGGTCTGAGAATCATACTACGGGCCAGCGCACAGAGGCACACATATGTGTGTTGGAATCCGGGACGAGGGCTCAGCATGTATCGAATCGTCAGGCGTCTGTAGAGGAATGGGGAAGCCTCAGTGAGTCTTGGCAGCATCCTCCGTGCGAGGCGCTGGGAGCGGACCATTCATCCATAGAACGACAATGGGAAAGCTTCAGTGAGCCTCGATACTGTGCTGTTCTGAAGGCGCCAGAAGTGGACCGTTCCGTAGGTACAGAGGGTGCAACTGCCCAGAGAGGCTGGACAAGGGCCCCTCCTGCCAAACTCTGAGGTGGTATGTGGCCAAGTGGAAACTGCAGGCAGGGCTTTGGATGGTAATAGGAGCCATGGCATCCACTTCAATGAGGAGGTGACGTGAGAGGTCGTGCTCTGAGTCATCGGAGAACGAGGTTGTAAGCTGCCAATATCAGGGGTGAGTGAAGTTGCCACCATTTACTGGGAAAGAAGTCTGGGAGGTGTGGTTCAAGAGATTTCAGAATGCGGCCACAATGAGACAGTGGTCCGAAAATCTGAGGGTGGATGTGATCATCCCCCTGTTGCAGGGGGCAGCAGGTGAGTATGTGTATGGCCAGTTAAGTCCACGGGTGAGTCGTAACTATGATCTTCTAGTACAAACGCTCTCTTTTAGATACCGGACGGTTGAGGCCTGTAAGAGTATGGGGGCCAAGTTCAGCCATCGTGTTCAGAAGCCTACAGAGAGTGTTCAGGAGTTTTCTGCGGACCTGAAGCGGCTTTATGAGAAGACTTAACCCAATAGGGACCGGATCACAGGAGGTGAAGACCTGCTTGCTAGGATTTTGGATGGGCTGAGGGACAACAATGGAGCTTCCATGTGAAGTACATCAAGGAGCCAGAAGACATTGAGGAAGCAGTGAGCAAGGTGCTCAACTTTTTGGAAAACAGAAGAAGACCAGAAGTGCCGGGATCCGGGATATGGGAGAAAACCCAAGCGAGTGGCCAGGGTCTCGGCGGAGGATAGCGATGATGAAGAGCAAGTGGCCAGGTGGGTCCTGGCACAACCCCTTTTGATGCAGGCCCTATGATAAATAATGTACATAATGATTCTTTGATTGACACTAATGTTTCAGATCATTTAATTCAAAGGGAGTTACCATTCTTTGGTGGCATCTACATGCAGGGTACCGTCAAAGATGTGGCAGTACAAATAACCATGGACACAGGTGCAACCATCACCTTGGTAGCTGGTAGGGTCTACAACAGCATCTTACCAAGCCACAGGCCGCTACTGCTGCAAGTCCAGCAGACGATCCAAGCAGCTAATGATGGCCGACTTCCCAGCCTAGGCAGAGGACTTTTTAAGCGAAAGCGCAAGATGGAGGAGGTTCTGGGAGACTATGTGGTGGCTGATATCCAAGAGGATGTGCTACTTGGTTTTGACGTACTCCAGAAAGATCACAAGGGACCAGTAGATCTAATCCTGAGTGAGGACAGTGAAACAATGGTTCAGGTATGTATGGACCCATAGCAGAGTCCATGGGAACCAGGCCCTCAACTGGTGGTGGGACAGCCTCAGCTGGCTGAAAAATATGCTGTGATGTTAGCAGCCTGCATCCTCGCTCTGTGCGTGTAAAACAAGTATATGAGGCTGATGAACCCTGGTGGAGCAGCAGTCACTTTGTGAAATGGACTGGTCCTGGAACTAGCAGAGAGTAGCGTTGGGAGCTCCCTGTCACTGAGGAAACAGGAAAGGAGGCTGTAAGAAGTGTCAGGACCAGCTCACACTCCGAGGAGCCACCAGCACACCTGGCAGAAATATTTCAGCAAATCACCGAGCTCCTAGATGAGTCGCAGAGGAAACAAGTACAGCTCCTTCTAAATGATTTGTCGACGATGATGACCTTGGGCTGATGCATCTGGTGGAGCATGTTATCGATACTGGAGCAGCGAAGCCCATAAAATGTGCTCTGAGGAGAGTTCCAATGGCCTGCACTGGCGAAGACAAGAAGGCGTTGAACAAGTTGCTGAAACGTAATTGTATCTGACCATCTAGCCCTCCATGGGGAGCCCCGTTGGTGTTAGAAAGAAGAATGGATTTGTGAGGTGCTGCCAGGACATTGTCTGGAGCAAGGATCATTAGAACCATAGAAATCACCTCTGCTTACAACCAGGTGCCAATCTGTGAAGAGCACATCCCGAAGTCGGCTTTTGTCACCAAGTAAGTGTTGTTAGAACACGTTACAATGCCGTTTGATCTCTGCAAATTTTGAGTATGCTCCATAGTTTGTTTAATTTACCTTGATGATGTGATTCTGTTTTTCAGATTTTGAACGCCATCTAAATAGGAATGTTGAGGTAAGGATGGTCCAGAGCCACTGCGGAACTCCATATTGATCTGTCAGAAGAAAACAATGGTCCAAACGCTGGCAGATGGTGGCTCCCTGGAGACACAAAATGATAGGTCAGGGGCTACTGGTTCATAGAGTTTCAGTGACTTCCATTAACTTTTTGGTGAGGAGTATCTAGGAGACTGATGGATCTAGTAGAATGGACTCAAGATACTTTTTTCTCAAGGGTGGGCGCCCACACTGGATGTCTGAAGCGCCCACCCCGGACGTCTGCTGTGCCCATCCGGGATGTCTGAAGCATCCACTCCTTACGCCTGCCGTGTCCTCCCATTCATTGCATGTCCTCACAACTCAATGCTGGTGTCCAGGCCTGCCATCCTAGATGGATGCCGCTAGGCCGACTACCCGGATAGCTTCCGAACTGACAGCCCGGACGACCGTCCGGCCAGCCATCTAGCATCCCAGAAGAATGCCGGACCTCATGCAATGGAGTGGTCAAATCAAGATACATACACCATGACCATCCCCAAAGTGCCCTCTTCTACACATCAGGGAGATGCTCGTACCTGCAGATCCTGTGGACAGCGCAGCGCCAGTCATTACGACGGATCTCTCACATGATTTATTGTTAATTGCTCATGAATTGTATTTGTACTTGTAAATAATGTTATGTAAACAATTGTATGTTCTGTTAATAAACTGATGTACGTTAATTATGATGTTTATTTGTTTATATTTACTTTCATTCATAATGAGTCGCACAAACTTGGCATCCTGACAGAGCCAAGAGCGCTACACTATTATTATATATGTGAGGAGTGGCTGTGATGCTGCTGTGTGATGTTATCTGGTGAGCTGCGACTAAGGCTGCTGCTGCTGTGGCCGGCAGTACTCACTCACTACACCAGCAGCCACTCGTGGTCGCTGCACCCACCATGGCCACAACCACCGTGCTACAAGTAGAACTATATACACAATGTTTAACAGCTTTGGCATGCTTTAACATTTATCTATGCATTTTGAAATATAACTACTGGGGGGGGGGGGGTGTCTCCTTGATAGAGCTTTAAAAATATAGTGGGAACACCAGACTTAGGCAATATTATGATGTAGCTGAAATACACCTATTTTTATCTTCAAATAGTTCTTCCAATTAATGGTTGCATTAAAAGGTAAAGGAATATACAGTAGGAAACAAAGTGCAAACATTATCTAGATTTAGTTAAACTATAGAATCTTCTACAATTTACTTTCAATTAGAAAATTAGAAAATATAGGGCATATAAGTTGACATTATTTGTGTACAGGATGATTACTCTTTTGTTTTAAACAGATTCATTGAATTTTTTTTCTACATACTATTATTTATTTTGAGTTAAGTCCTACTAACTTTTTTAAAGCCAAAGTTTGTCTCCACCTTTCAAGATAGGATAATCAGGCCCAATGTGCAGTGACTGTCTGACAACTATAGCCAGACATCACATGACATCAGGAAGTGGGTCAGTGGCTGGGTGGGAGTTGGAGGAGGGCATGTATTGAGGGTACCCTCGGTTTCAGTATACTGTAGTAGCTGTGAGACACCATGAATGCACCTTCATCGTGGTCCATTGGAATGGTGGTGCTCCCTTACATCCTAGAACATTCAGAACGAATGGCAAGAGCCGTGAGAAAGCTTAACATCAGCACTGCTTTTAATCCATGTAGGACACTGAGAAACATCCTAGTGCATCTCAAGAATAAGATAGAAC